>BNST01001003.1:0-364369 GCA_019650275.1 Xylocarpus granatum
AATAGATCTAGAATATTTTATAAGATTCATTGATTATGCTTAGTTTTATTAACAAGTGGTTGATGTAAATAATATATGGTAGAAGATGGAATAAAAAGCAAAAGCACAAAGGGTAGGAATAATTTATTTATGAATTAAAATTTTTAATTATAAATTTATTTAATAAAATTTTTTTTTTTTTTATTGAATTTATTTTTTTTTAAAATATACTTTGATCGAATTTAATATTGAATCAAAAAATAAATAATAGAACACAATTAATTTTATAGTTACAATCTTAATTTCAGGTCGAATTTTAATAACTTCAACTAATCACTTATGTTGTATGTTTTCAAAAACATCACTGCCCTTGCCTTCGGAAACAATGTTATTGTCTAAATCATCCATTTTAATGCCAAATATATAACACAAGTGTCCCTTTTTGCTTATAGATTTTTTCAAAAGCCTGACATGTTTTCTGAAATTAAACCTTAATTTATATTTAGGTAATATCTTATTAAAGACATGAAAAGGGCCAACTAATAATTTGCATATTAGATGAACAAATATAAATAAAAATAGAAAGTAAAAATATGAAATCATTGCTACGAGTATTAAACACAGAAGCATGAATATTGTGATGACCCAATAAGAACTAAAATAATTATAAAGTAGAGCCCTTGGTGCAAGTGGGAATATCATGCAGTCATCGCATTAAATTTCAAGATCTCCTCAACCTAAACTAAATAAATAACAATCAATAATTAAAATAAAGATTGAGTAAATTCAAGATTCCCTACCGTATGCAACACTCTCTGTATTAATATCAATTATTCTTCACATGTAATCTTCTACAGTCTTGTAATAGAGCTCACTTCTATGCACCGGTCCCGTTCTCTTCTCTCTCTCTCTCTCTCTAAATCGGGGAACGGCTCTCATTTTTCCAACGAATATTGAGTTTTTTTGATTGATACAGTCTGTTAATGTGGAATTTTGTCCTTGGCTGCGTCCTCCCTTGTTCGCCTTGAGAATTCCCAGCTTCCAACGGCAAAAACTCACCAAAATTTCCATTTCAAAAAGAGAGTTTGATGGTGATAGTTTAGTCCCTTTCATGTCAACTCTCTTATTTACTCCTTTTGGTATCCTTTTCTTGATCTTGACAACCTCTCTGTTTCTTTTTTGATTGACAACCTGCGTATTTTCCGGGAGAAATAATATAGCAGTTGTTTGGACGAGGAAAGGAAAAAAAAATGGGGGATAGTTTGTCTGATTTTTTTGACGAACCTGCTGATTTAGGAGAAACCAACTTGGCTGAAGATGATCTCTTTGCTATTTTTGAGAGTTTAGACCGCGTAGCGGACTTCCCTCCTGTTACACAGTTGGATGAAACTGGTGTTGGCTCGTATAATAATCAAGAGGGTGATGAAAAGACGACAAGATTGGTGTCGCAGAAGTCTACTTCTTCCAGTGTTTTGCAAGAGTCTGAAACTGAGCTTGAAACTTCACCGAAATGCAAGAGACAGAAAGCAGCAGCAGGCGCCGCCGTGAATTCTTCCGATGAAGCTGCAAATACCGATGGACAGCACAGGTTGTCTCATATTACGGTGGAGCGCAACCGGAGAAAGCAAATGAACGAAAACTTGTCCGTTTTACGCTCACTTATGCCTTGCTTCTATGTCAAAAGAGTAAGTTATTTGTCATCTCCTTCTACTTCTTAATTATTTCAGAGTATCCTAGAAGTCGTTATTTCTTGCAAGTATTTATGCAAAAACCTATTTTTTCCCTTCTGTTCTGCTCATGTTATTTATATTTCGCACGGATTAGGGAGATCAAGCATCAATAATTGGAGGTGTTGTGGATTACATCAATGAGTTGCAGCAAATTCTACAATCACTTGAAGCCAAGAAGCAAAGAAAAGTTTACTGTGAAGTCTTAAGCCCCAGAATAGTTTCAAGTCCAAGACCTTTACCACTTAGCCCTAGAAAACCACCATTAAGCCCTAGACTTAACCTACCAATAAGCCCAAGAACACCACAGCCAGGCAGTCCTTACAAGCCTAGACTGCAGCAAGGTTATCTCTCTCCAACAAAAGTTACTACTAATTCTGTTGAGCCATCTCCTTGTTCTTCATCGACTTCTTCCATTGACAGTATTAACGAGCTCGTCGCTAATTCAAAGTCAGCAATAGCTGATGTGGAGGTGAAGTTTTCCGGCGCAAACGTTCTTCTGAAGACTGTTTCCCCTAGAATTCCAGGCCAAGCGGTGAAAATTATATCAGCTCTTGAGGACCTCGCACTTGAGATTCTCCATGTGAACATTAGCACCGTTGACGAAACCATGCTTAATTCATTTACCATTAAGGTAATTAATTAATTATCTAACTTATTTACAACTTTAATTTAATTAACCTTCTCAGCAGAATAATCCTTGCGCTGGGAGAATAACATTGTAAACCTATCAAGGTCTAGCCTTGGGTCATTCAGGCTTTACCCCTGGTAGTGTGTATACACTTCAGGTCTACATATTTTTAAAATCATCCACAGTGTTTCCTTAGTTTGTTTTTCTGCTTTTATTTTATTTTTTAAACTTTTCTTCCATTGATCGGTCTTTTCTGGTGTGACCCATGAGCCTTTTTTCTTTCATGTTTTCTTGTCGTTATCTCTTCAAATATTTTTCGGAAAAAGACATAACAGGAGGTCCTACTGAGTGGCCAGCATAGACAATCTTTGCTCAAATCCTGTCGATAAGAATTTTTTTTGCTTGTAAAAACAGTTCAAAAAGTGATGGGACTATATAGAGGTGTGTATAGCCTGGAAATTTACGGGACAAATTTTAGTGCACAAGTAAGTAACACCCGAAGAGGAAACACTTCGTTGTAAAAGTACGATCAAGCATTAATAACTTGCAGTAATTATTAAATTTTTACTGAGCTTGCTGTACTGACTATAAGGTAATTGCATGTCCCTTGAAAACCCCGATGTATGATGCATCGCTGAAAACAAGGCCGTTTGCCCCCACTGCTTTCGCTGATCGTTGTAGTGAATTTATTGAGGAGACTATTTTTTTATTGTGATGAAAAGAATGATTGTGTGCATTTTGTTTCATTTACAGATTGGAGTTGAATGCCAACTGAGCGCAGAAGAATTGGCTGAACAGGTCCAGCAAACGTTCTGCTAAGTTCTTACCGATGATAGTTGTTTCAGTATATCAAGTGCCAAACCCTAACAATAACCTCTCTAAATCATGTTGCACATCAAATAAAAGAAATGTGGTAGGGTTTTACTTTTACCAGCATTTCTATTGACATATCATTGAATTGCATGTAGAAAAGTCATGACGTGTGTTAGTTAGCTGGTATAACCTTTGTAGTTGATCATTAATTCTCAATGTTTAGTTTCATGCATGTATCATGAATGTTGGGTAATCACTTCATTTCCCAAGTTTAATTTATTATCTTTTTGAACATATTGGCAAACTGTATTAAGGTAGTTGCTTATTTTTAAGGTAACTAAGCAATGATATTTATCCAGACTGAATAATAAATTTTAGCAATTAATTGCATAATTAACCACTTCACATTCACCGCTAAAATCGAGGTGCAATCAGTTCCTGTAGTTCCAGAGTGAACACATAAATTCTTCTTGTCTCTCTAGCTGGCTAAATCAAAATTGGAGTGGGAGTGACTCTATATTCATTTATGAGCATGCATATCAGTATCAATCAATGGCAACTGCACACACTAAACTTTAATTAGTTAATTAACTGACAGATTATCTGGACCGCCAGTTTCATAATGTTGAATTAAGCCAATGGTAACGAGTTAATGTCCTTACTATAATACAATAAACACACATGCATACTAGCCGGGGTAAAAAATGAGCTGGATTCTGAAAGTTGCTGCATATAGAGGTTCAAGGGGTCGGCCTTGTCTGCGGTTCCTTCCCCCGACGCAACGATCGTAATAGGTAAATTACAAGAGTATAATAATACTGTAGTATAGCTTACGATTGCACAGACAGATCACCTTAAAGAACGAAACACCAGTTACTACTTCAATGGAGTAGGTAAAATGATTACAAAAGGAAGCAAGATTAATGCATGGATGTCAGTATTTGCAAACTGAGTTGTCAACTCAACATTCAAAAAATTACATAGCCAATAAAAAGATTTCAACTCAACTCAATATCAGTATTTCAATTTGTCCACATTATTTGCATCGTCGCTTTCCCTGAACATAAGCATTCATATCGGGAAAACAAAAGGGACTTTGTTTGATATCATAAGTGATTCCACCTTGTTTTGGACAGTAAAATTAAAAGTTTATTTGATAACACTAACTGCTTGTAAGAGTCACTCGCATGCTTGTGTATGTATATACATATATAATTTTTTTTTACAATAGCAGTAGCATAAAAGCTACGCAGCTCAATATTAAACGAAGTTCTAGGTTTTGAGGTGGGAGCAGACAAGATCATAGATAGTTGCCAAAAAATCTATAATTTCGAGGGAAGAAAGGAGAAAGGGAAATCAAAATAAGTGAAAGAAAGCAAATGGGGGTAATGGTCCCTCATAATATTAGATAGTAGCGTGCCAAAAGGTGACATGAATGCCTTCTTAAGGAGGCATGGACCACAAACAATTGTGTTTAAGGAAATTATATTCGGAGGAGAATTCATTCTTTTAATCATTTGCAGCTTGGATGAATGGGTAGAATGTTTTTTGATCGGCAGCATTCAATGAGGTTGGTGAATATAATAAATTAAGTAGTAATGGGGCAAACCGAGTTTCACTTAACTGTTGTCCCAAGATTTGTTGAGTTCTTGGGCCATGGTGGCTCAAAAGCTAACAACTATATTGGGCCTATTAGAGTAGTGTTGACAGCTTGAAGTTTAAAACTATGTCAGATCAGATGCAACCCAGACCAGACCTTCGTAATTAAATTGAGATTCTCAGAAAAATAAAAACAAAGCCGAAAATGGAGAAATTGGCTGTGTTGCATCTGAGGCATGGGAAGTTTGCCTGGACACAAGTCACGCAATCCCATCAGAAAAATTCTCGGAGGAGATCATATAATATGAAGAAATTATTTAATCTTGAGCAAGATTTACCCTTGATGGGAACAATCCATTGCATATCAATCGAGCTACATATCAATAAGACTTCCTGCAGAAAACAAATGATTTATAAGGAATAAGATTACTCAATGTTGCTAAGAAAAATTCTTTTGGCCAATAGACTTCTCTTTCTACATGCCAGCACTACGGAGTTCAGTTGAAGTATAAATGTTTATGCTGTTGTGCTTATACTTCACTTCGTTTTCTTTTGGAAGGGTTGGAATCAGGAAGAGGATCCTAAATTGCTGTTGTCAAATAAGAAGTTTGGATCATATTCGACATTAGCAAACGGGAAATCCAAGCCAACAGTTGCAGAGTTGGTTGCTGAAGTGGTAGCTGAGATTCTCTCATTGAGCTCTGACGACTCAGGACTTTGAAAGTTTTGTTTCCCATGAAAGCTGTTGTTGATCCCACTTGGAGATGGAGAGAAATATAATGTTCCAGAAGCTGCAGGAGATAAGAAAGAAGGTAAAAAGTGTCCTGTGAAACCGTTGTTATTAATTACCGTTGAAGGCGAAAACACCTTGTTTTCAGCATTCGAAGGGAAGTTAAATGAAGGAAATGGCGGTTGGTGAATGTCTAAATTTTCTGCGTCAACTTTAAGGCTTTGTCTGGGATTCAAGAGTGCATCTTGTGGTTGCTGTTTAGTTAGCTGTGGTTGGTAATACTGTTGTTGTTGCTGGGGCTCCATGCTGTCACTATTTGCTTCTTGATTTTCAGCTTGTGCGGAGGGTGGAAATATATTTGCTTGAGAAGCTTGAGCACAAATGTGATTCCCGTAGTAGGTAATTTTGAAAGTAGACGGATCTTCACTGGATCTTTGCACTTGTTTTGTTGCCAAGCAGCCTTGGAAATTTCGATAAGCGCACCTGTAGTAGCCCCTTTAAGGAAGAAAAGCAAAGAGAACATGTAATTCATTTCCACACAAATCTGCCCCTTTTAAGACGCTGTTGGAGCAGGACGTGTGGCTAATTTATGCACCATTAGTTTTAACATGTTTTTACGTGTCATAATGATATTTTGCGGATTGGTTTCTCTCCATTTTCGAAACCGACAAGAGCAATAGTAAAAGCAAGGTGCCGCAGGGCCACGAGTAAAGAGCAAGATTCAATTTCGTGAGCTTATGAAATATGAACAATCCTCTCATTCTGTTGATCGCTTGCTCGATCGCCTATATTTATGCCTTTGTTCTTGTTCATGTCTGCTAATTACAGTGTTAAGTTCATCAAAAAAGACATACTGTATAAGCAAAAATGTGGAGTTTTTATTCATCGCAAAATGCAAATATCCGCACGTTATAAAATTCAAATTTCAATATAAAAATTGAAACCCTAATTCAAAATTTGAGACGACATTATAAAAAGTTCAAAGTTAATTAGATAATTTTCATAAAATTTTTTATAATGGCATTGTGAGTTGTTTAGCCAAAGATAAATCTAACTTTCTAGTGCAGGACAAAGTCAAAAAGTGGGTTTCTCTTTTTGTGGGGAAGACAATTATATAGTTCTTAATTACCTGGGATATTTGGCTCCTAGAATGTTTTTCTGCCCATATTTTGTCCAGCTAAATCCATCATCAGGAGTCCCCTCCAATCTTGTTGCTGGGTTTATTCGTACCCGATCAACCCACCTTGGAAACGGTTTCCTGCAACATATATAGTAAACATTCAAAAACAGAAATCATCCTCCGAACTCTAGTTAGCAGAAGTAGAATGCATAACCAATAAAGCTCAGTTTACCTCTTCTTAGATCTTTCTTCGTGCTCCTGGTCTTTGATATCACGATCAGTGTCTTCAATCCGGGGACTTCCGGCAAGCGGGAATTCGAGTACGAGACCCGTCGTGGACTGCTGTTCTCCGGCTGATGAGCTGCTGAAGTTGAGCATGGAAAGCGCTTTTTCGCATGAAGTTATGATTTGTTGAACTAACATTCCTCGGGTTTGATCATGGGAGGAAGATGGCAAGTTGAGGTAAATTTGAAGCTGCTTTGCTAGGTCCCTGCCTTGTGTGAGCTCACTTATCAACCTACTTTGCCCACCTTCTCCCATGTTCTCCGCTCAGAATTAACAAGCAGTGAAAGAAAATGTTAATTAATTACGCGTTCAAAAATGACTGCGCTGGTGGTAGAAGAAGAAAGTTGCAGAAACAATATTGAGCTTCTGTGACTAGAAGAACCCTAGCTTGACATATCAATATCAAAATTTGCATGGGTTTTCTGGGACTTACAGGGGAGGAAGTGCTTAAATGGAGAAAATGAAGGTGGGGAAAGAGGGAGAAAATGGGTCTGGGGCGAGAGAAGTTTGACTGTGAAAAAGTTGAGTGGATTTTCTTCGTAGGACTGGTCTTTGGTCATTAGAACACACATGGCTGACCAATTCTTCCCTTGCTTAGCATACAGTAAACGCGCAGATTCAGGCTTCCATCGTCGATTCCTTATCTACTGCTCACTCGTGATAAGACGTTAAATATTGCCTAATTATTTAATTAATAAAATAAAAAATTATTAATAATAATTAAAAAATAATAATATAAAATTTTTTAGTTTATTAATTTAATATTATTTTTAATTTTTATTTTATTATTAATTAAAAATAATCGCGCCACGGCGTCAATAACAAAACTTTGTAATATCCTGAATCCAATTAGATCCACCCACGTGTGACAAACATCATCCAGAAGATCCCACAAAATATCTTGTTCTCCACTCTACTGCTGCCACGGAAGCTATAATTCTTCTTCACTATATTGCCACGTCGTCACGTGAACTTGTATGTCGTGTGCATCCTATCCCACTTGTACACTTCTTGACCGTCGATTCAACCCACCAATCTTTTCTGTCCGTCGATTTTTCAAAAGACAATATTTGTGGACACACTAATTCACGGATTCGAGGTTCTTGAAATAAAACTCAGAAACATTCTCAGTGTAGATTCTCTACTACGGTTTGCCACTTCATTCCCAATTTTAGCTCCGGAGAATCTGTGTGCTCCTAGGTATGTCTGTTTCTCTTTGCATAGATCTTTCGGATGTATGCGTTTGAAAATTCGTGTTGTTAATCTCTTGCACGGTGATAGTAAATTTAGTTAATCTTTGGATGTTTTTGCCATGTTCTTGTAGTGGTGTTTGGTATCTTAAGCTGTAATTTTTTTGTGGAAACTGAGGATTACAGCGTCAATTTTTATCAGTCTTTTGTGCTCATCTTTGCCTTGTAATTATTGTTGTGGTGGTGCAATATGTATGGTCATTTCTTTTTCATGCATGTATTATATAGAGTCTAATACGGAAATGGAGCCTAATCGAGTCGAGTTAGGATAGCCCAAATAATTGATTTTGATCAAAATCACATTTTGATGGTGACCCATCAATTAGATCATTAATTAATCTGTGATTGGTTGGAAGATTAATGGGAGATGATGGAGACTGTTCAGGTTTGTAGATTGTCGTTCTGAGTTTGGGTACTTTTCTGCTGCCACAAAGGGAAATTTAAACCATTTATGATAAAATTAGGAACCTTGTGAGATTTGTTTTCTCTGAGTGTTTGTATGCGCAAGTATTATAATAAGTCAAAAACTTAAATGTTAGGTGATGCATTTAGGCTTTATTATCTATGGTTGCAGTAATTGTACCATCAGAAAGATTTTCTACAGCACTTTTTACTTTTGTGCAGTCGGCTTGGTATGGGAGCTGTCCCTGTGTCTAGTTCAGCTGCTCGGTCTCTGCTAGGAGTAAGTACGAAATTTGCTCAACGATCAACATCAAAGAGATCCTTGATTGTGGCATTCGAAGCAGATAAAACCAATAACACAGCTTTGGTTGCACCCCACGAAAAAAACCTGTTGCCAATAGAGACACCTAAAAAGAACCCAAAGGGACTAGGAAAAGGTAGCAAATCTCCAAAAAGAGTGAAAGCTGTTTTTACTGATGAGGTCTCTACGTGTTCTCTGGACGTGGATTACAATGAAGCCGCTGCCAAACTTGAGAATATATACAAGCTTAGTCCTGCAATTAAGACTTTAGATGTGGGAGATACAAATGGTGCTGTGAAAAGAGGTCGACGAAGAAGAAAGAGGACTAGTGAAGGTGATGAAAAAGCAAATGATAGTCTTAGTAAACCTGTGGTTCGAAACCTTGTTAAGAAGCCTAAGCGATTGGATCTTGATAAAAGAATTGAGCTGAGAAAGAACAGGGAAGATGAGATGGTCACTAAAATTAGGAAAAAGAAGGATCGAAAAGCTGAGTATGAGAAAGTCGAGAAACTTGTTAGGGAGTATTCATCTTCAATGGATTTAGTCAGCTTGGATTGGAAAAAAATGAAGATACCTCCGGTTTTATCTTCTACAGAGCATTCTTGGTTGTTCAAGTTGATGCAACCAATGAAGGTGGGCCTCCTCTTTTGAAAACTAGCCTGATTTCCTATCTGTCCTTACTCTACATTTAAAATTAGTGTCCTGATGCTAAGTTCTATTTGTTTTATTTCTAGGCACTCCTTAAAGTGAAGCAGCATTTGCAAAAAGACTTGGAGAGAGAACCCACTAATGGTGAATTAGCTGTGGCAACAAACATGAATGTTGTTCAAGTAAGAAAATGCATGGAAGTTGGTCGAGCTGCACGCAGCAAGCTCATAAAGGTGAGAATTTCTGTATCTTCCATTACTTTTGTACACGTATGGCGGAAATGCTGGAAGGTTTCTTTAAGCATATAGGTTGCATATTGTAAATATTTAGGATACATATGCCTGTGCTAAATGCTTGTGATTTAGAGCTAATGCTCAGTTGTTCTTTACCTTAGTTCCAGCAAGTTGGCTCACTTTAGATTATTTACCTTAAGTTGGTTTTATTAATATTATATTTTGATTCTGCCAAGGCTGTAGAAAAAACAATGAAGAGAAGCATTTACAGATTAGCTTTTATTTGTTGCAGCACAATCTCCGTCTTGTTCTGTTTGTCATGAACAAATATTTTCAAGACTTTGCAAATGGCCCTAAATTTCAAGACCTTTGTCAGGCTGGAGTGAAAGGGCTTATCACAGCAATAGATCGTTTTGAACCAAAAAGGAGATTCCAGTTATCAACTTATGGTTTATTTTGGATTAGGCATGCTATTATACGGTCAATGACAGTATCAAGCTTCACACGTGTTCCGTTTGGCCTTGAATCAGTATGCATTCATCCTACTTAATCTTTATTTTTCTAATTTTTGTTTTACAAGATCATGATGATGGATACATGCAGTTGGTGATGACTTGTTATAACTTTTACACTTCTATTAATGCAGGTTAGAGTGGAAATCCAGAGAGCCAAAATTGAGTTGTTGTTTGAGCTTCAAAGATTACCAACCGAGGAGGAGATTATTCAAAAGGTTGGTATCACCCCTGAGAGGTACCGTGAAGTGATGAAGGCTTCAAAACCCATACTTTCTCTCCATTCAAGGCATATGGTCACACAAGAAGAGTTCATCAACGGGATTACTGATGTTGATGGTTTTGAAAATGACGACCAGAGACAACCTGCTCTTCTCAGGCTTGCGCTTGATGATGTGGTAAGCAGTCATTCTCTTCAACGTTGCATTGCTCCACCCATTCACTGCTTGCCAAACAAATCATCTCAAGATTACTGGATTTTGTAGAATAAACTATAAAAATCATTATTTCAACCTTTTGTCCTTTTCTATCTCTTCTCTGTTTTTTTTCTTCAAACAAATTGTGCCATTTCCTAGTTTATGCCATTTGGAATTATAGTTGGTAATAGTTGATAACAAACTATAACTTATTCTGAATTTTGACTGAGGTGTTTTTGCTTTGGAGTTACACCTGCTGTGGAATGATATCACTGAATTTCAAATACAAGTGAAATATTGAGTGGTTCCCATTAGTTGTTGTGCATCATGTGATAGTCCCAAACTAAGCCTTAGTATATATTATGATCAGCTAGATACCAGTAATTTACAACCTTTCTGTGGAACTCCTTATCCCAGCTTGATTCATTGAAGCCCAAGGAGAGCTTGGTGATCAGACAGAGATATGGACTAGATGGTAAAGGTGATAGAACATTGGGAGAAATTGCTGGGAACTTAAATATTTCGAGAGAAATGGTTCGTAAGCATGAAGTTAAGGCTTTGATGAAGCTCAAACATCCAACTCGAGTTGATTATCTTCTCCGGCATGTGATATGAACTGTTCTACATCATGTGTCTTTGACAGTACAATTTTCTCCCCCGTTCTATTCTAATATCAAATACTAATTATCTGTTCCATAGTCATTTAACTACAGTTACATAGAATTCTCTTACAATGTTTTGTGCGTTGAAAAATCAAGATTATAAATCGCCTTGTATACAAGATATGTAGTTTTTTTTTCTTTCCTTTTATAATCAGATAGTGCCTTTACAGTCGCTGAATCCGTCATTTTTGTGATTTCTTCACCTATTGATCTGCTATTTTGATACAAAATTTGCTGACAGATTAGGTAATGCTTCAATCTTTTCTTCATTTTGGATTAGGCACGCAAACTTCAATATTGAATTGCACCATTCAATGATCCTTTTTGACCAGGTAGCATTTTCCTGGGGGATATTGGAAATGTAAGAATTAAAAAAAGAGAACAAGAAAAATAAATTGAGAATGGTGTGGTTGGATTGGGAGGTAGGTGTATTTTCCCCCTCCTGATGAATCAATAACTTGTTCAAGGGATTTAGATTATGTATCATTAACGACACTGTTTCTAAATACTATACCATTCTAATGATGCGTGCCGGCTTAATAACAATTTCACAGCATTCTTGGGAAAATTGATTTATTCCCAGAAACACTGTAAGCAATCAATCGTACTTGCATATTTATACTTGCACACTAGTTAGTATTTACGAGTTTTGCTCTGGAAAATAGGTTGAACAAATGGACTTCTATAGAGGATTGGAATCCTTGAAAGAATTAAAAAGGGTTGAAGAGAAAATATTTGAATCAATTAACAATCAATGACATGGGACTTCAGCTTTCTCTCGTTCAGCTTTCTTCTTTCAGCAAATCCTTCATTGTTTTTCATTATCCAAAACCTCTCTATCTCTTCTGCTTTCCTTCCTGGAATTCTTCCAGCTATCAAATCCCACCTGAAAAACAAGCCCATCTTGCTAGGTTTAGGTTTTACACAGTTGGAATAAAATTAATTTCCACCAGGGTACAGCAAATGTCAAAACAATCTTTGCTTCAACTCTCAAGCAACTAAAGGTACAGAAAGCGTGCTGTTTCTTTAATAATTTACAAGCCATGGAGTCTCAGTGAACTGACAACAGAAAGCACGCTGTATCGTAATAATTACGAGCCATAAAGTGATAGGGTTCATAGATCTTCAATTGCAAGCAATAGGAAGTGGCCAAAGTCTTACCCATGCTCATTGATTATTATAAATTGGGGTCTACCGTCAATTCATTAAACAGAAATCAACAGTACAAATCAAAATGTATGAATCATCACTTCCAACTTTTGCATGTAATTAATACAGCTCAAGTCAATCCTTAGCGTGCAAGAATTAAATAATAAAGCAAAACCTAAACGAGTATTTTTTTTTCTTTTCCTGTTTCAATAATTAAGGAGATCAAGGAAAGCCATTTGAGAAAAGAAGGGAAAATAAGAAAGACAAGCACTATCAAAGATTATGTGAAGATCCTGACATATTTATGAAAATTTTTTTAATGGATGAACAGCAGGGAAGATGGATTTGGACACATGATAAATCAAGCTGAGTATTTGAACACGACTCTGCAAGAAAACACAAATTAGAAAAGAAAAAAATTTCTACAAGTAGTGGTTTAATCGTGCAGCTACCTGTCTCCAATGAGTCTATGCATTCTGTGGATGAGATCTTCTTCCTGTTCTGTCATGTCAATGAATTCCCATTCTATACTGCTAACTTCTGACAGACAAACAAACATATGAAGCTCAGAATACATGGAAACTAAGAGGAAGAGAAAATAAAAAGCTTCCCATATGCTCTACAAGGACAAACACAGATAAGAGGGAAAAAAAAATTACCTTCAGTCTCAAATATTGATGTTTTGGGTCGCTTTCTTCGACGTTTGCTAATATTTTCCATGGAAATAGAGAGAAATGAACAAGGGGGAAAAGAGAAGAACAGAAAGAAATCTTTCGAAACTGCTTAGGGATTTTTCTGGAGACCCAGGAAAAGTATTTGCTTAAATATGTTGTTGACTTGTAGGCTTCCATAGACTTGTAGTTGACAAACTCTCGAGGGTAACAGAGGAGAAAGCACCTGACGAATCTGTTGAAATGTGGGTATTCTGGTAAGTTCATTGTTTTCTCCTAATTTGGTAATTTTATTTTAAACATAAGCAGTAGACAAGATAAAGGTGGGACAACAACACCATGCATGGACTGTAAAAAAATATACATAGAAAAGCATCCTGCTCCAACTGTCCATGTTCTAACTTCATTCATTCATAATTACTACTACTACTGTTACTGTTACTACCACCCGTGTCAGCATAAAACTTCGAGTTTCATTTCATTCCATTATGTTAGAAGGTTAAGTTTCTGCCTAAGTGGTCTGAAGTCCCTCCGGTGTTGTCTTATTTGTATTTCTATGTTTTTAATTTTTTTAAAAAATTAATTTACTTGACAAAAAATATTTAATATTAATTTATTACATAAAAATATTGTTTGAATATAATATTATTATTTATAAATTTAATATATATATATTTTTTATAAATATATTTTATTTTTATTCGATTTAATATCGATCGGTGTTTAACGAGAGGAATTGTTAAAAAAATTGAATATTATTATGGAGCACTCAAACTCTTGGTTTCATGGACAAACTAAGACCAATCTACTGTATGTATCTTTCCGAAGGTGAAGAAATTCCTGTGGAAAATCATCCCTGGCAACTTTCAGGTCAAGTAATTGTGAATTTTGCTCTGCAAATTAATGGTAAAATTGACCATTTAGTGGCAAGTACTCATTGAGAATCTCTCCTAATCTCAGCTTTTACTTTATTCTTTATTTTAATTTTTGCATATTGTCTGATAAAAATGAAGTAACGTATAAACAATACTTTGATAAGACAGCAAATGAAGACCGACCAATTATATAATCTTTAATTATGTTATTAAATAATCAATAAGTAAGTGCATAGATTCCTTTTAATAAAGCCAAACAAATACTAAAGTCAAATAGTCAATTATCATGTGCCAAAAAATTAAAAAAAATCAATCGCTTTAACTGGACATTGATGAGGAAAACTGAAGGTGATTGATGAACTTAGAACATTGGTTTGTGGTGGTTGTGTTTCAAAGTTAAAAATATGTTTATAGTTGGGAACAGCCGACAACGGTAAATTTAAAATAATTTTTAATATACAATAAAAATTTTAAATTATTTAATAAAAAAAAATTAAATTTTTTAATAAATATATATAAATTATAAAAAAAAATTTAAAATAATTAATATAAAAAAATAAATTATACAAAAAGTTACGATAGTAATATATAATATTATTTTGTTAATTTATGTATTTTGAAAATTACTGCACGAATCTGTAAGGTTTCACATGCACTGGATTTACAACAACAAAATCCTGCAACTGATCAGAACACATTGCCATTGTCATCCATGCAGCGGTAAGTCACATAAGTTACTGATAAAAGTTGAAATTTCTAATCAACCCAGTGGTCTCTGCAGAGAAAATAACACTCTTTTTCTCTAGGTTGTTTCGTTTGCTTTCATTTCATTGTTCATACATTCCCTTACTGTTGTAAAGGCATTCTGCATAGATTATACAGACTTGTACAGGCAATCCTATTACAATATTTAAACATGCTTACGATTAGGACAAGACATCTCACAAATTTTACATTTGAAATATTTTAAACACACCCATCTCTCTTCTTCTTTTTTGTATCGTTGTATAAAAAGTGTATAATATTTATACAAGTGTACATGCATACAAACGTACATGTGTTAGAAGTTTTGGTAGGACATGAGGGAGCTAACCTAAGCCTTTTGTTGGTATATGCATGGTTCAGGTTTTTTACTTTTTGTTGGGGTGGGGGTGAGGGGGTCTCGATATACTTCAGGAGGATGCTAGGAGGGATAAGGATCACATGCTGACAAGCTCCACTGCCTACAAGGAATAAAATAAAATAAATTTGTCTTTATGGGTAGCAATCAAAGAAGGAAAAGAAATGCTTATTCAAGTGACACTACTAAGTTGTCTAGGACCCAAAAAGCATTCTCGTCTTTTCTTGAGTGACTTCCCACACAACACCCGAGCTCTCGATGATAATTCAAGATTTCTTTATATGTATATACAACTCTCATCAAACCTAACCCCATAATTTGATTACATGCTTCAAAATTTATCCAATGAAAAAGCAAAGCATTAGCACAATTCCAAGCATTATCCACAATAATCCTTCTCATCAAACATCACTTACAATTTCTAAAGCATGTTCCCACCTAAAAAGATTCATGTACTATGCCTTATCTTATACTCTTCTTGATTTGAATGGAATCATTTTATATACACTGCCTTATCTTGGGCAAATGCTTCGTGTTTCTAGATTTGTTTTAATATTATGTAAATTAGGTGTGTAATGAGTTCATACTGTGATTGTTTTTAGTTACTGTGCTTGTTTATATTAGCCCATGTGCTGGTCTATTGGACTTTCAAGTTTGAAATGTGAATTTGGTTCTAATTTGAGTGGATTCTTGTGCTGTGCTATTTTTGATTTTTCTATTGGACAAAGTATAGTGCTTATTTCAACTTGACTTCCCTAATTTATTAATTAAAATCAACAAAAGCACTTTAAGGATCGTAGAAATGCGTCATCAGTGTTTCTCTAGTCATTCATTCCTTAATTCTTTGTACAATTTACACAATGGGTATCCTCTTATTGGGTGAATATTGTGTTCATGGTTTGATTAGAAACAATGTCCAATGAGAATAGCAAGATTTGAAAGAAGAGAAATGCGTGACTACTTGTATCACAAGTTGCAAAATGGAGAATATCACCGAGAATTTGGAAAATGGAAAATTACAACTGCAGTGACATTGATATGTAGCTTGAAGGGGCACATCATGATAAAGACGAGAGAAAAATGCACGCCAAAATTGCATCAATATCAACAGCTTGTTCTGGTAAGGAATGCAGCCACATGTGTAAATTCGATTTGCTTTAACTAGGAAGAAAAGAAACAAGGAGGAAAGCTTACACATCAATTTGCTATTATCTCTATCTCCATCTATTGCCATAGCAGATGGCATATAATTTTCATTTGTCTATGGTGGAAACAAAACAATCCCAATACTTGAATAGAATAGAAGTCAAGCCTTTGTGAATCATCAACTGATTTACCCAGAACATGCATAATCAGATAACGATGAGGTAATTGATTGTTCAGCTATCTATCTATATATAAAACAAAAAAAATTTCTTCTTCCTGTAGGCAAAACCATTTTGGGGAAAAGTTAGATTGGTACATTTTATCAAAATAGATAATATACAAATGGGTTGGCAAATCATGTTCTGTGATGGATTGTCACAAATCATAGAGTTTTCATATATGATCAATCTGGTGTGCTGTACCAAAGGTTGCTCCCATTTGCAGTTCATTGAGCTCAAGTTGGAGTCCCGCATCTATTGGTTAAAGCAAGGTTTACAATCAATGAACTAATTCTGTTTTCCATTTTCGAAAATTAAAAGCACGCGCATATTGTACCAGTTGCACTATGTTCATGCTTTTTTTCTACATATCAATGAGATTGACTGCTACTTGACAATACCAACAAAACGCATTTGCCACCAGTTTCTTGCTAGCTGGAGAACATATTCTAAGTTCTCAGCATAACATAGTTGAAGACAAAGTGAATATTGTTCTCAAATCAGCCATCAAAATATTCATCTGTTCTGAAATTGACTGGAACCCATCTGTCCATTTTGAAATTATTCAATAAATGAGTCCAAAAGCTGGTTGTGATTTCCACGGTGACCTGTTTAGTAAATTAATGGGTTTGTGACATTATATCAGCAGCAACAAGCATAATTATTACTTTTACTTAAAATAAAGATTTCCAATTAGTGAAGAACATTGAAGTACCAGAGCCAAACAGGACAAAATAAAGCATCAGAAACCCAATGTTTGGTTGAGGATATAGAACTTTAAAGGCTTGTTGAAGCAGAATAGAATAAGAATGGAAGACAGCTTAAAAGATGTGCTGTCTGAGATCAACAGCATAAGAAATGATCTTCTTGATCACAAAAAATAATGGTAATACATAAATAAACCTGTGGATGGGAAAAGAACCTCGACTTTTAGATATATGTATTTTGACTGGAGCAAAACCCCCCTCAAATGTGCCTCATTTTATTTAAGTAAGTTGTTAAAACTATGAGCCATACAATTCTCCTTTAAGAATAGGTTTGGAATAAATTATACTAGTTATCTGAAAAGCACACCACAAGAACCCATTAAATGGCAAAATAGATTAATTCTGAGTAAAATTCTGCTCTAGTTCTAGAAACCATTGTAATGAGAGAATCAGCATAATAACTTTCCGTTAGTCCAATAAGGAGTTTTCTGGATGCTGGATCATTTCTGTAAAAACTTTGTTCTTGTGATCTTTATGGTATCACCTGAGAATTGAAGTGACCAGGGTCCTCCAATTCATAATATGGTCATTTGATCAGCATCAAATAATCTAGGGACAAGCCTGTGAACTGTCGACTCCATTGACAATCAAATATGTTCTGTCTGTCAACTATGTGCCTACAGCTTACTCTAATATCAAGTTACTACTTAACCCAAAAGCTCAAGTTCACATATAAAGACTCAAACAATAATATTAAGTTCTAACAATAATGTCAACAATGTTAAGTTGTTAGTTCCTTATGTTGCACCTTGACAACCCCTAAGAAACTTTGCTTCGAGTGGGTGGTGTGTCTACCACTCACAAATAGTACCAAATTAGCAACAATAGCAATGTTGTCGTTCCTCTAATTTATTCTTAAAATCTAACTGTGCGTAAATGGAAACTTAATTTGCATTAAACAAATCGAAAAAGATTCATATTGGAGCAAAACCATTTCCCTCCACTAGTTCCATAAAGACGTAGACAGCACTTCTCCTCTTTCTTTCAATTTTCTATTATTCGCTTTTAAACCATCTTCCATTATTTATATACCTTCAAGGGTGTCAAACAGTCCATTTCTCATTCTTAGTTGTTTAGAGACTCTTCTAGTTGGAACCATTTCCTCATCTGAGGACCATCTTTGAAGGGAGAAAATATGGGAGATAGATTGCGTCTTGCAGTAGGAATCATGGGTACTTTCTTCTTTGTTTATTGTTTCAACTTCATAGCATTGTAGGCAACAAAAAATAAAAAATTTAAAAAAAATCAAGTTTGGCCTCATACATCAAACCTGTACGGTTTCTTTCTTGCAGGAAATGCAGCTTCTTTGTTACTTTATGCTGCACCGATGTAATGTCTAGTGACTATTCCATTGCTTAGCTGATTTCACGTAGCTTTATTTCTCATGGGATTTGTTAACTAACCTGGGAACTTGTATTTGTTGCCAGATTAACTTTTTCAAGGGTGATAAAGAAGAAAAGCACTGAGGAGTATTCATGCTTTCCTTATCTCATTGCACTATTAAACTGTCTCCTCTTTACTTGGTATGGACTGCCTATTGTAAGCCACAGGTGGGAGAATTTCACCGTGGTCACCGTCAATGGCTTGGGAATCCTTTTCGAGATTTCCTACATTCTTGCTTATTTTTCGTTTGCTTCTGTGAGAGGCAAGGCAAGTTATTCTAGAGTTTTATTTGGTTTGACACTTGATCAACAATCATGGCAAGTATGCATAAACAAGAACTACCGTTCAAGTTTGTAGAAATTGATCAATATGTGTGTGAGAAATGTGTGATTTAAGCATCCATTTTCTGCTAATTGTGTCAAACATCCTGCGCAAAAGTGCGATTCATTATTCAGAAAAAGTGAGGAAAAGCATAGTACTCTTGCTTGCATGCATGTATGTGTATGCATAGTTAACATAAACATTATGGACTCTCTTGGAGTGCACAGATGAAGGTTGCTGCTACACTGATACCTATTATCCTGCTGTTCTGCATCACTGCTGCCATCTCCACCTTTGTATTCCATGATCACCATAATCGCAAAGTGTTTGTTGGGAGCATCGGATTGGTGGCCTCTGTGTCTATGTACAGTTCTCCGCTGGTGGCTGTGGTGAGTCATCTTTTCCTGTTATCATGGCATTATACCATTCTTCTGTGTAACCTGTGCAAGCAACCATGAAAAAAGGCAGAAAAAGTAGTAGTTGTAACTTAAATTATGCGCGCAAAATCCAAAAACTTGCAAGTTGTGTATCTCCTCTTATGCCATTGGGTCTTATAATTGCAGAGAAGAGTGATCAAAACAAAGAGTGTGGAATACATGCCGTTCTACTTGTCTTTTTTCTCATTCCTGGCGAGTACAGTGTGGCTGGTCTATGGATTATTGAGCCATGATCTCTTTCTCGCGGTTTGTGAAGCTACTAAATTCTCTTTCTGCTATAACACTAAATAACAGAACACAAGATGAGAATTTTTCATTTGATTTCCCTGATTTTTGCAGGGTCCTAGTCTGGTTGCTAGCCCCTTGGGCCTCTTCCAACTTTTTCTCTACTTCAAGTACAGGAAAAGGGAAATTATAGAGGAACCACGAAAGTGGGATCTAGAACAAAAAGAAGAGAAATCCAAACAGTTGCAGCTCGTGATGAACAACGACACTAATGGCAAGAGTTGAAGAATTCAATTACAAGGTGTGACTATGTTCGCGAAACGTTTATTCATTGCAGAGTTAATGTTTGTGTATCGGCAAAGTTTTAAGACATCTGCTGCTTTGTGACAGGAGAAACTTCATTCCGTAGGACAATAATTGCAGCTACCCCTGAAGAGGGAAGAAGAAGTTAAAAGTTGTCAAGATAGCTACTTGAAAATTTTCTTATGAAAACTTGTTAATTTAAGTGGTAGCTGAAATATAATAAACACAGAGTTTCTCACAGCAAGCCTGAATTTCATGTGATGTGAATCTAAAACAGGAACTGTGAATTCATATGAGACTGAGCTTGAAACCCAACTATCCACCTTCTTGAGAGAGTGATTAAGATGCTAACAATGAAAACACACATATGTGATAACTCCGAAGGTAATGTTATTTACTGATTTTCTGCATCTTTCCGAAAGTTCCTATATGATTGTAGCAGGTGGTCCACTATTAATCATCAATTACTACCACTATGCAACAACAGCCTATGTGTCCGTCAGCAAAATTATCGAAAAGAGAGTGCCGTTTTCATTTAATTAAAACAGAATGGAACCATCTCAATGGCAAGCTTGAAGAGACGGGTAGCCTTCCCTTTTGGGACAATCGTGAGTTTGGTAGTAGCTTTTCCAAAAGCAAAGTTAATCTCCATCATCATCTATCATTATGGTTAATTTTCAATAAGGGAAAAAGCTCAGGAAAGTATTTAACCCACTTTGGTTATTCATAAATAGCAATTTCAAAAGGATTGTGCCAGGAACCCATTCAGTATTTGACGAGTGCTAGTGAGTTAATGTTGTCCAATGTGCCTGATGAATCAGAAGAACACAATGCAATGAAAATGACAGACATATCCCATGCAAAGAAAATACTAGAGGAATTTGATCAATGGTAGTATGTTGAATTAAAAGAACCACACACTTGTTTCACATGTAATCTCGATCAATTTGTAAAATTGAATTTAAATTTGCTGTAGATGGTACAAATTAGCATAAATCAAATTTCAATTTGTACAGATTCTATCTTCTACAGAGAATGCATAAATTCCACTGCTCAGCTCTATCCAACTGCAACCAGGATCTTTTTTGATTTCCAAGCCCGTCAATCTCTTCCCAATACCATCTTCTTCCCCCACTTTCCCGATGTTACATATATGTTGGATAGAATAACATAAGCAGATGGTGCCTTGGGATCCAACCCAAACATCTTTTCAGCTACCCTCTCACCCACTTCCATATCCCTCCAAAACCAACAAGAACTTAGCAAAGCTCCCCAGATAACAGCATCTGTTTTAATTGACATCCCTTTAATGAATTCCTCAGCTTCTAGCAGATGGCCTGACCAACCAAGAAGATCCAGCAGACCGGCATAGTGTTCAAAAGCTGGTACTAATCCATAGCATCCTTCACAGACTAGACCAGCGTGATCACAAGCTGACAGAGTTCCAATAAAAGTAACAGCATTTGGGACAATTTCTTGTCCCAACATCAGCTCAAAAAGTAATACGGCGTCAATCCAAACCCAGAACCTGCATATCCATCAGTAACAGCTTTCCATGCTGCCACACTGGGTGAAGAGATGCTGCTAAATGATGCTTAAGCTTCAGCAATGCTCCCACACCAGGAGTACATATCAAACAGTTTTTTAAACTTTTAACCAAGTGGGCATAAAGTAATTGTCCCGTTGAAAAGATCCCAGGCACGAGCATGCATGACACAGAACAGGGAATGTTGATCTCGTACAGTCGATTGCCAACGTCCAAAGCTTCTTCATGCAGATTATTTTGAACATAACCTGACATCATTGAATTCCAGGTCACTGGGTTTCATTCGCCTTTTGTTTCTTCGAACAGCTTCAAAGATTTCTCAATTTCACCACTTCTGGAATACATAGAAATCATAGTATTTCAAGAAACTAGTGTTATGTGAGGCATTTTCTCAAATAATCTTTCCGAATCTTTAACTTGACCTTTAATTGCATAACCTTTAATCATCAAATTATATGATGCTAATTCCGAATCTTTCCGAATTAGCTTCCGTCAGTCTAATAGAAATCAGCTCTGCTTCTTCAATCATACTCATCAATACAAGGCCATCAAAAGGTTCACAACTACAAAAAAATTCAATTAGTGCGCCTTCAATTGAGTGATTAAATTCAAACCCACATTTTATCAAGAGCCCATGAACAACCGTCCCTTCACGCATAACACAAAGTCTACCACAAGCCCTTACAATCGTATCGAAAGTACATTCATTAGGCATTACCTCGCCACTCTCTCTCATCCACCAAAACATCTTCAAAGCCTTTCCTCAACCCTCTTTACTCTTTGCATACCCTGAAATTAACGTAGTCCACGCCACTACATCCTTTCTAGCATCTCCATAAACATATCAAATGCATCACTGATTAAGTTGCATTTCTTATCATGGAGTAATTCATCAAAAAACCCCTTAGCTTCTTCAATTTCAAAGCAGTTTGCGTAAAAATTTAAAAAAAAACCAACAAAGCGCTACCTACAAGGTCTAAACACTCGTATCCACATTTCGAAACAGGACAATGAATTTGTTTTCCTTGAATTAAAGACTTTGATTGTGCTCATACGCTTAATGTAATAGAAAAGTGGTATCATTGAGCTTAATGTTATTGTGGTGCATAGCTGAAACTAGACCAAGAGATTCATCAATTTTGGCCCGCCTTGAGTAACCAGAAATCATCTTGTTACAAGAAACGACTGTTCGTTTTGGCATTTGATCAAACGGGCCGCGGGCAATATATTTAGCTGGCCATTTTTGGCGTACACCGCCATGGCAATGTTCATGGAGACTATGTTGTCTGTGGGTCAAGTACAATTTGATGTTCTCCCATAATTCGTGCTTCCGTTTTACCGGGAAATAAGGTCTTTAGTGTTAACGACCAAGTCATAAAACGCATCGTTTGTATTTGGCGTTCATTGTAACTCGTCGGGTGATGGATCGCGTCATTCCATTTCTTTGTGGCCGGGCCTACCAGCAACAATGGCTGGATTAGTGCTGGAGCCACCCCCCCGGGCTGTGATCACAGATAAGTGAGCTTCGATATTTCCATAGAAATTAAATTTGTTTGTTACGCTTCCACTGGCATATTTCGCCACACCAGCTGTGATTGCAGAAAATGGAGCTTTAATATCTCTATTGAAATTAAAATTGTTTGTTGCACA
The DNA here is from genome assembly GCA_019650275.1 of Xylocarpus granatum. Classification (NCBI taxonomy): domain Eukaryota; kingdom Viridiplantae; phylum Streptophyta; class Magnoliopsida; order Sapindales; family Meliaceae; genus Xylocarpus; species Xylocarpus granatum. Next base: position 23,120 of record BNST01001003.1, read on the forward strand.
CACCCTTCGTTCTTCCCCCACCTCTTACGATCATTGTTGCATACCCTTTATTCTCAATATGGCTTTATCATTGTCCCACTCTTCATTCTTCATCTTGACCTTCTTCAATGTCATATAGTTTTTCGTTGGTTTTGGCTTGAGGGCAAGGCAAACAAAAATAGGTGAGAATGAAGGAAAGCTTGAGAACCATGGAGGTATAATTCTATCAGTTGTTGCCTACAATCAGGAGTACTGCCTAAAAGACATCTACGGCTGGCTGGGATTCCTCAAGTTCGTTTCTTTGAGCATTGCTTTGCAGTTAGTAATCCCCGAAGAAGGCAGCAGAAACAGCTATATGTTTCAGTAGAATAAAGTCTTTTTATATGGATCAAAGAACACTGCCAGATTGATATCATTATGCTGCAGAATGGGAAATGAAAATACTTGCCTTTCCATCTGACCCCAACCTAAACTAAAATTTCTTACCTCTTTGGGACCAAAGAGAACTGAACTAATAGCAAAATCATATGCAGGCCAGCAAGTAATTTGTAGACCTGCAGACATGTCTTTGTTAAGTTTTCATAGAATGTACAGCTGTAGTGTCAAAAAGGGTGCTGAAATCATATAAAAACCATTTAACTGTCTAAACGAAAATTGTGAGAATGAAGGAAAGCTCGACAACGGAACGATGGAGAAATAATTCAATTGCTGCTTGCAATTGGGAGTACTCTCTAAAGGAAATCCACGGCCGGCGGTTTGTTCCGGGACTCCCCAAGTTTCTGCATCAAGGAGAAAAGTTCATTTCATTGACCGTGGTTTTGCAGTTAATCAATTGTGTCCTCGGACTCACAAGCTCACAATTATGGACCGGTTTGGATCACTTCTTTTTCTCAGTCAGGCCGGCCCGTCCCGAGTAAACCTTCGTCTCCTCACACAATGCATAAACACCGGATGATCACACGTGTTCTCTTTCATCGTTCAAACTGTGCGTAAAAAAATGATATCCATGCATGAGGACACGTATTCCCTTTCAATGAAAAAGCTCAATCTTCCATTATCGCCTCTTCCCTTCACATCTCTATCTTTCAAGTCTGAACCTAAATCAAACAACAAAATCTCGAACACCAAACTCCTGTAAACTCAAATTCCATCTTCTCTAATCCATCTTTGCTCTGTCTGCAATAATGGTGAAGCTGGCATCAGCACGGGAGAGCCGAATGTACGGCCCCAGGTTGTCGAGAAACAGGGCGGAGTACATTAACGCAGGGCTATACATCTTTGCTACCATCGTCCTTCTCGGCGGATTCGCCACCGAGTTTTCCTGGGAGCCCAAGTCTGGTTTACTGCTTTTACTTGTAGCTTTAGCGTTGATTATGGTGGTTAATAGTCATGATCTTCTTGCCCATCTTGCGGGATTCGATTATTGGTTTCCATTAATGGAGTATGATATTCAGCTCGCACTTGTTGAGTTCGCTGTTCCTGTCGTTCAGGTTCTGGGGACTCTTCTTATGTTCTTGGCAATTCTCTTTATTTTTATTCAGGTTAGTTCGTATTTACGATGTCGTTTGTTTAATTGTGGAATGGATTGATTGGGTGTAATTGTTTACAATTTTCAGGAAGAGAAAAATTACGGTTTCTTTAAATTTGAAAAGCATGCTTTGAACATGCTTACTGCTGGCCCTGTTTTGTGGGTGCTTGGATCGATTCACAACTCGTGCCAAATCTATGAAAAAGCCGATGGTCATGTGCAAATCTTGCAACAAAGTGTTCACATTCCATTCTTGATGGGAAGTCTGTTGTTAATGGTGGGTGCAATGCTCAATAGCCATGAGCAAGCTGGATTTATTCACCATGGGACAGAGCTTTTGGTAAGTTTTCACATAAAAGAATATAAGCCTCCATTTAGAAAGATTTCTCTAATGATTTGTAAAGGAGTGAAAGTTAACCTGTAGGAAGTGCTTTTGCTCCGAAGCACTTTTAACAAAAAACACTTCCCGGTCCCAGTCATGAAATTGCTGTGGAGTTTAGTAGTAAATACGTGCATAGTATAGGCAATGGAAAGCACTTGATTAATTTGTCAAAGTTTCTTTCTACAGGGTAGGAATTGGGTTTGGTTGGGAATTATCGGAAGCCTACTGCTATTCTTTGGGGGATTGATGAACGTAGTTAAGGTATTCAAGATGCAGCAAATTAATGGACTGCAATTAGAGAAACTGAGAGGAGGAGCACATGAACGACTAATGCGAGAAAGGGACCGCCACGTCCCGCTCATTATAGAAGAGCAAAGGAAAAGGAAGAAGCCTGCGGCACCAACCAAAGAAGAAGCAAAACCAGCAGCTACCGCTCGTGCTCCTGCACCTATCCCTGTCCCAGCCCCTGGCCCAACTCCTTACAAGGATGTGCTCGTTGGCCAAACTTGAAGTCTTGTTAATTTGCTACGAAAATTACTGAATTCTCTTCCAGCTTCTGAACTCTTTCATTTGGTACTTGTTGTTGTCTTTATATTTGATTCCCATGCAATCCTATAAACAAATAATCTTGATATACATTAAATTTGTCATTTCTTTAGTTTCAATCCCAATATTAATATGCAACTTGATGCCTTTGACCATGTCCTTAACAATATACGATTCTCTCTTCTTTACGGATGTGTTATATTTTCGTATTCATTCGAGGGAAATTGCTTATACACATTTTAAATATCTTATATTTTTTAATTCAAAATTTTAAATATGAAATAAAATTATTATAAAATTTTTGGAACATAACACACATGACTCCTAATTCTAGACAGAACTCGGCAATGCTACGGTACACTGCAGGGTAGTTTCGCCTGTCTGTAAACTAAAGCGACAAGTCGGCTTCTTCTTTTATAGAGAAACGGCAAATCGTTTAACATATGCCGCTAGATAAGCGGTGCATTGTTATGCTCGCAGATCCGAAGTGGCACAGCAAATCGCTTATAAATTTGTACAAGAAACGAGAAGTCGGCTGGCTTGTAGTGAATTAAGGAAACGGCAAGTCGTCAAGCGGGGGTGGGGGTCGCAAACCACTGTGTGTAGGGTTGTCTAAAGGCCTGCCCGGCCCGCAAAAACTGAGCCTATTCAAACTCGTGAATCCGACTTTACTGTATTGAGGTCGGGCCGGAACTGGACCGTGTCGTCACGCTTTAGCTTCTCCAAGTCCCTGAACGATGCGAGAGCAGAACTTTCACACCCTTTTTTCTTTTTTTATTTATGGTCTCATCATCTCCTCTTAAAAATTAATTTGATAGGTAAAATATATTTATTAAAATAATATTTATTTAAATTATAATATATATATATATATACACACACACATATATACATTATTTTACAAACGTAAAATACAATCGTTAATTATTATAAATATTATAAAATTATAAATATTTTAATATAATTTAAAATTATAATTAACTTAATTAAAATATTATTAAAATAATTAACATTTAAATAAAAAATAAAAATTCACAAAAAATTTAAGTATTTTAAAATTTTATTTTGTAAGAAATAAAATTAACGATAATTTTATTTTTAATAAGATAATATATTTAAAATTATTATTATTATTAATTATTTTTATCTTATTTATGAAAAATTTTTAAATAAGATAAATTAATTTTAAACAAATTGTTAGCTTCACAACAGAGCACAAAGAATGCGTGGTTTTAATTTAAAGAGTATCCAAAAAAAGAATCATCCAAACGACGCCTATCAGACTAAAATACGCCACTTCTTTCTTGCACGCTAACCTCAGCTGGGTGCGCAAAACGCCTACGCGGCGCCAAGAATATAATTTCTTTCCCAAAGCCCAGTGATAGCGAGCTTCAGCTGATCGGTTCAGTGCACTTTTGTCCTCCGAAACCCTAATTCCGAAGTTTTCACAAAATCAAGGCCCAGCTCTCTAATTTTTGTTAGGTATTTGATTTTTTGATCTTTAGTGTTTCAAGTATCTCCCTGTTTGCATGGTTTAACAACATCGATTGTTTCTTATTTCTCATAATTCGCTCCCTCTATTTCTGTTCCGTGCGATAAGATTAGTAATAATGTGAATTGATTTATGATTTTGATTGCGAATCGTTGTGTTTTTATTTCTTTTTCCATGATATAATTTTTTGGTGTGTCTATTTGTTGCGCGTTGGTTCGATTTGTCTTTGAAATTTATATATATTGTAGGCTGTGAAATGTTTTTGCAAGAAATTGTGTCTCCAAATTTTTAGAAACTGTTTTCAAATGTGAAAATTTGTCCTTGTATGGGGATTATTCTGGTTTCCAGTTGTTCTGGTCCTTACATTGTGGGTTGATTGTTGTATATTTTTAAAGCTATTTTTCAAATTCAGGCATAAAAGGATTTTAGCATACTGGAAAGAAGTCATATGCCAGTGCTTATATTACACACATGCAGAAGTTACTAGTTGAAGTGCATATTTTTTTAAATTTTTGTTAAACAATTTAGTCTCAAAAGTAAACATGAAGAAGAAAGTTAGCCATTTAGGCAAAATGTACCTTTTTGAATCCTCCATGTACATTCTGCATCAATGTTTGCATGTATATCGTGTGTGGTTATGTCTGGTATTATCTTTTGAGATGTGTTATCCCCAGGAAGCCTTTACACACACACATGCACGTGCACACACATTTGTGTGCTAAAAATAAAGAAATGTTTGCATTTCCGTGATGAAGAGTCTCATTCAGGTTTGAGTTATATTGTGTAGTTGAAGGGGCGGTGTTTGTGGCGTTCTTTGCTGGGTTTGGTTGGTAGTGCAGAATGGCATCTGTGTCTAGTCAGCCACAGTTCCGTTACACCCAACCACCATCTAAGGTGCTACATTTGAGAAACTTGCCATGGGAATGCACAGAGGAGGAATTAATTGAGCTCGGTAAGCCGTTTGGTAAGGTTGTTAACACAAAGTGCAATGTTGGAGCGAATCGGAATCAGGCTTTTATAGAATTTGTAAGTGGACTTGGATCTTTCTGTTTTTTAGTGCTTCTCTAATTTTTTTGAAGAATATTGTTAATTTTTGTCTATTGCATTCTTTAATGTTCAGGCAGATCCGAATCAAGCTATTGCGATGATATCTTATTATGCTTCATCCTCAGAGCCTGCTCAAGTGCGGGGGAAGACTGTCTACTTGCAGTATTCTAATAGGCAGGAAATAGTGAACAACAAAACAACAGCAGATGTTGCTGGAAATGTACTGTTGGTAACAATCGAGGGTACGGATGCACGCCATGTGAACATTGATGTTTTACACCTGGCAAGTTAATTTCATGCCTTTCTTTTATTGTTCAATGAGGTAAACATAATTTTTAATGGTGTTGTCTATGAGCTTCTGTAATTAGGTTGTAGTTTGTCATGCTTTGGAAAGCTTTTGTTTGACATGAATGTAAATGGATCAGCAGGCCCATATCAAGGAAATATCTCCAATGGCAGCTTAGTGCATCGGGAGAAAGAGCACATGTGTGTTTGTCTCCTTTCTCCTTTCCTTAACACTGGATCTTTCTTCCCTACACTTCCTCCTTACCTTCCTATTCGTAACATTCTAATAGTTTAGGGGTTTGTCTTGTGTGCCCCTCTCTCTTTTCACTTTGGCATGCTCTATGCTATGTTTTTATTATTGCGTGATTGATAATGGAGTTGGTTTTATCCATTTTATTAGTAGTTTTTTCAGTCGTTGTGAAACAATGCTTTAATCTATTCAATTTTATTTTGGTTTTAGTTTCTTTTTGGGTCATAATCATCAACTCTATGCAAAGTGTACTGAGTTTGAGCTTTTTAATTTTTGGGTTGAGTTTTGGTGATCCTTGGTGGAAACACTGAGTTCTAGGGCAGTTGGTGATTCTCCTAGTTTGGAGTATATGGAGTTACTTTTACCCTTGAACAAATGAACAAATCACTGTGAAGTCTGGCCCTTTTTTTTTGGGTAATACAATGTGGTCAAGTGCTCAATAACCTATTGAATGCTGGTGTTTTCTTGGTCGGTGTTTGGAAAAGAGATGTTGGTCAGTCTATCCATTATTCTTTCCTGACACTAGTATATATTGGTTTTTGCACATGTTAGTTGTTGATTGGTGATAAAGTTGGTGCAAATTTAAGACATCCAGGAATGATAAAGTTCCCTAGAATTGCTTTCTCCTTTACTTCAGCATTTTGCATTTTTTCTATTTATTTTTTTCTCCATATATATTATACTGCTATCTATTTCTGTCAAACCTGGAAATAGGTATTTATCTACATTTGGCTTTCTGTGGTAATTATTAGAAGGTAGAATGCAGGATATAGTTGATTTTTGTTTAAATAATGGTTTCACTATGTCTTTTCTAAAAGTCGCTTCAAATAATGCAGGTTTTTTCAGCCTTTGGTTTTGTGCATAAGATTACTACCTTTGAGAAGACAGCTGGTTTTCAGGTATTAGCACTCACTGTCAGTTACTACATTCATTGCTTATTTCTTGCGTTGTTGAAACCTGAACTCATTATATATTATCTTTTTAGGCATTGGTGCAATTTTCTGATACAGAAACTGCCTCTTCTGCCAAAAATGCCCTGGATGGAAGAAGCATCCCTAGGTGACAATTGTATTAATTTTTTGACACGGTATTTAGTCTGACTGTTGTGGGATGTATAGCTGTAGATTCTGTGTGCCTGATTGGAAATGAACTCATTATTTGATGGTCCTTTTAGTTTCAGCAAAGAATTGGCACAGTGTGTTTGATTATTCTATTATCATATTAATTTGCTATGTAAACCATTATATAATAGTTTCTTGGACAATCATGTTGTCTCGTATGAACCTATATGCTTTACAAGTCGTATGAGGATTTTGTTACTGTCAAATGTGCCACATTGACAAACTATTAACTTTTGCCGTCCTTGGTATCAGATATCTTCTTCTGGAACATATGGGGCCTTGTACTCTTAGGATCACATATTCTGCACACACAGATTTGAGTGTTAAATTCCAGAGCCACCGTAGCAGGTATTCTTCTTTCTAATTAATTTTGATCTGAATCTGAATCTGTTTTATATTGTACCAAATATAGTTGTCTTCTCTCCAGCCAGAAGACACTAATTCTTTTTGTTGTATTTGCTCCTGTCATTTCCCTTTGTCCAGTTGTTCTAGATGTGCATATTTATTATTTGCTAAACTCCCTCTTGTTTCTCTCATCCTTATTGTTGTTTTCCTGAATTGCCTTAATTGAACATTTCAGGGACTACACTAATCCTTACCTTCCTGTTGCTCCTTCAGCCATAGATGCTAGTGGTCAGGTAACTGGGTTTCAAAAGTTTTTTGTGTTATATGTAGTGGTAGTTAGAAATTGTGTTCTAATTGTCTGTGAAATGTGGTGCATGTGAAGAAAGGAGACCATGGTCTTAGCCTAATCGAGGCCCGTGCCAAATTTAACAATGTATCCATGTATTCTGTAAAGTTTTCACAATACATTTCTCTTTTCTTTTGTTTTCTTTCATGCGCAAGCCACTTTCAATCCTTTGTATGGGTGTCATAAATGCCAAGATGAAATTTGCAGACAGCTTATATTTTATATGATACATAAACTGGGTGCATTATTCGCCATTGCCTATGTATTATTTATCTTATTCTCTGCACATGCAAGTATGAAATGCTTGTTTGCTTTATTAATTGGGATGTCATCAGTGCAGCTCAGTGTGGGTCTTGATGGAAAAAAACTAGAACCGGAGAGCAACGTACTTCTTGCATCTATTGAGAACATGCAATATGCTGTAACCTTGGATATTTTGCACATGGTATTTCCATGCAACAGATGCAATTATTATTATTATTATTATTACTCAAGCATGCTTGTCTTATTACTGATTGTTCTGACCTCCCCTTTGTCCCCATGGCTAGGTCTTTTCTGCTTTTGGGCCTGTCCAAAAGATTGCCATGTTTGATAAGTACAGTGGACTTCAGGCTTTGATTCAGTACCCTGGTAATCGCAAAACCTGACAACTTGTATGTGTATAGTTTACAATTTCTGTTGTTGTTACAAGTTGTCAGGCTTGTTAAGAGAGTGGCTTTTGTTAGCATTTCTTCATCATTTTGTACGTTAAGCTTTTTGTGAGAATTTCTTCATCAATTTATCTGTCAAGCAACAGACTAATCTATTTTGAAAAATCTGCCTTTACAATTCCACATTCCTCAGAATGATTTACTAATATTAGTTGTCATGCTGAGATACTTAAGCGATGTCTCAATGTTGCCACTGTTTGCAGATGTTCAGACAGCTGTTGTTGCCAAGGAAGCCTTAGAAGGACATTGCATCTATGATGGAGGGTTTTGCAAGCTTCACATATCGTATTCTCGCCACACTGATCTCTGTATAAAGGTAATTGAATTGTGCCCTTGAAATAGCATTGCTTCCTTGAAAACTTCCAAGGTCTGCTATTTCAGAATTCTTGATCAAATTAATTTCTATAACTTGCAAAAAGAGTGTGTAGATATTCAGAGCTTGCTATGCTGATTACAGGTTAATAATGATCGAAGCAGAGATTACACAATCCCTAACACTCCCATGATGAGCACTCAAGCGTCCATACTTGGGCAACAGCCAGTTCCAATGGCGGGCTCCACTGCTCCTCATTACAATGGGACTCAGTTTGCTCCACCCCCCGTACAGCCTGTTATGCATCAGACTTCGGCAGGATGGAGAGCTGTTCCAGCAGCATCGCAGTCCATGCCCATGATGGGTAATCATCCTTATATGCCTCCAGGATCTATGCCTCAAATAGGCCCCGGGATGATTCAAATGCATGGTCAGGGGGGCATGCCACTTCCTGGGACACTGCCTCCGGGCAGGCCAGATAACATGCAATAGCATATCCTTTCAATTTGTTTCTGTTAGTCCTTAACCAGACAAGCCTACCGAGGAAGATTTCTCAACTCTGAAAGCTAAAATGCGGCAAACGTTTTATTTTTTTTGTCACTGCCATTTGAAGATGAAATTAAGCGACGGGCTTGAATACCCGTAGCAGGCGCAGGATTGTTATGAACTGGGGTTGTGCTTTAATGTCAGTGTGAATGATGCAATTTTATTTGAAGGAACTATTATGCTCGTGTTTAACCGGGCCGTGATGTTGCTGCCCTCTCCAGCGTCCTCCGAGAATGTTTCTGCTTTGTATGCTGTGCTTTAGAAGCTGCATTGTCGCATGAAATGCTCACTGTTAAAATATATTATAATTATGTCGAGCAATGCGGCAATGTTATATTTTAGCAAATGTCGCATTTTCTGTATGCCAAACATCCGGTGGGCAACGATTGATTATGCGAAACTATACTAAACAAGAATAATTGGTACAATAATTCCTGAAGATAATTTTTTTCAAATTATTCTGGATAAGGTTTTTACTTCACCGCTTCTTCCTTCTCTTGGGTAATTACACCAAAATCCTGAAAGCTAGGAGAGAGAGTTCTCACGCTAAATCCTAACCAAAATCAATGGCTATGATTCTTCAAGCCTCTTTTCTCTGCAAACCTTCATTTTCTCTTACTTCTTCCTCTTATCTTTGTTCTTCTTCTTACTCGTTTCAGCCCCTGCCTTTACTCACCTAGCCACCACCATTAGTACTTTGCGAGTTTGCGGTTTCGTCCCCTTCCTCAGTTAATTTGTTGCGCATTGCACCCGGATAACGTGAAGTCGGAGGATTCTGAATTGGTTAATAGTTCAATCGCCATTTTCATTGTGATAAGAGTCAGGATATTTCGGGTGAAGTTTCGGAGACGAGTGTTGAGGACTCCGCAGTTGGAGTAATTTCGAAGGGTGAGTTGAAGGTAGAAAAGGTGAATGGCGAGGGTAACTCAGTGAAAAGTGAGGGGGTTGATGAGAAAATGGCGGAAAAAGAGAGTGCAAAGAGCAAAATTCCGTTACTGGTGTTTTTGATGGGAGTGTGGGCGAGGATAAGAAGTGGAATGGGGAAATTGATGACGTGGGAATGGTTGAGTAGGTGGCCATTCTGGCGGCAGGAGAAGCAGCTTGAGCAGTTGATTGCTGAAGCTTACGCCAATCCAAAAGATGCAGCAAACCAGAGCGCTATGTTAGCTGAACTTAATAAGCACAGGTAGGATTATGGGATTTTATTGGAGTGGTTTTAAATGGTTGAAAACATTTTTTTGTATTTATTTTGTAGTGTTAGGTTGAAATATATAAAACTGACATTTTTAGAATCAATGAATTTTAGCAGTACTTTTTGAATATAAATGATTAGATAGAACGTGTCTTCTAGCTCTTCCAGTTTCCGTCTTTTGGTTGCTCATAAAATGAGTGATTTTCACGGTGAGGGAGTGTCTTTGTTGCGTTGAAACATATGTTGTATTTTACATTGAAGTGTTTAGATGAAATGGATAAAAAGCTTTTTTGGATAAAATGCTCGGACTTCCTTTTAGGAAAGTATTGAACTGGTGAATAAAATGGTTGAAATGCTTTTTGGAAAGGTGCTTTATAAGTATTAAAGCACTAACTGGAAAAACACCACTGTGCACAGCCCTAACGGGATTATTTATCTTGTTTTTCAGTCCTGAGGCAGTTTTCAAGCGGTTTGAGCAAAGCTAACATGATGTAGAAGGTAAAGGTGATGCAGACTACCTCTGATCTCTTGTGGTCACTAATGCTATTGCAGATTATCTTCCCGATGAACAATCTGGAAAGCCTTCTGCTCTTCCTGCATTGGTAATCAATCTTGTTGCTTTGTTTCACTTTTAATTGTTGGTGTGTTGTAATGTTCATTATAATATGTTTATAAGTAAATTTGGTTGTTTGAACTGAATGCATTGCTATATCGTTAGAGACTATTTTATTTGCTTTTACAAAGTTGGTAATACTGTACAGGTTTCTTCTGTTTAAATTTTAGTGTTAACTACTTTCTTATTGATAAGTTCTCTCTTGTTTTTTATTTCCCTTTCTTTCAGTTTTTTTGTTTTGCGTTTTCACACCAATTTTCTTCTGACACTTGCTATATTACATGGACTTTCTTCTTCAATCATGCTATTTTTTTTCCTTTTGACAAAGTAGTTTTATATGTCTAATCAATTTAAATTTACTTTGTTGTTGCAAGAATTAAAACAACGTGCATCAGGCAACATAGATGAGCAGCTCCTGAACCATCAGGCAACAGCCATTGCATGTGCTGATGGTAAGGATCAATCTTGAAGCTAGCCTTAATGCCCTTGCTGGGGGAAACAACATAGTTGGCAACCTGTGATTTTTGCACAATCCATGGTTATGGGATACAAGATGGATATTCTTGTTTGTTCTCTATCTCAGCACTTTCTGATTCTGTCAGGGTTTTTATTATGAATTTTCATATCTTGATTTATTTTATTTTCTCTATTAGGTCGATCCAAAAGGGTCAAACAAATCACGATTTGCACAGGAGCTTTTCTCAACCATCTTATTCACTGTTGCAGTTGGATTAGTATGGTACTAGTCTTTATTTTCCTAGTGTAGTTTTTCATGATTATTCTGATCTCTAATTGTGTAAATATAAGATGTAAAGGAAAAGTTCTCTATCTCTCTCTTGTACGCAATCTAAGTGGTGTTTGTTGTCTTTTTGAGTTGTTACACTTGTTAATACGAAAAACATTTTCAGGTTAATGGGTGCTGCTGCACTTCAGAAATACATAGGAAGCCTGGGTGGAATTGGAACTTCAGGCATCGGGTCAAGTTCTTCTTATATGCCAAAAGAGTTAAATAAAGAAGTTATGCCAGAGAAGGTGGAATCTAAGTTGTGTTTTGTGTGCTTGCAGAGCTGCTTGTCCTTAAGACTGTTGTCATAATTTGCATGCAAAATGATTGTTCTTGTGTTTCTTAGTTGGGTAGATGGAAGAGGGTTCTAGATATCAGCCCTAAATTTTGCATTTTCCGTCTCTTAGTAGATATGATGGAAGAAGATGAGATGATTTAGGTTTGAGTTATTGGGGGACCGATTTTTTTTTACTACTTTACTGGGGGTAAATGTAAAAATTATATTAAAAAGGGAATGTAAAAGAGTTTATTATCAAAGATAAATTTGATGGTGTTACTTTCCATTTTGGTGTTGAAACTATTTTAGGACTGTATCTTGCTTGACTACTATTATTAGTAATAATCCTCAAGTAGAACTGCTATCTCACTTGACTATTAGTATTTGTTGTAATCATGGAGTATTACATACATTTTGCCAATTATCTTTCGTGCTTATTATGTGGATTAGTTTTATACTTGAGAAATAATGCATGATCATGAACCCAGGCATTTTACCATGACTAATTCTGTTCTTGCAGAATGTTAAAACATTTAAGGATGTCAAAGGTTGTGATGATGCAAAAAAAGAGCTTGTAGAAGTAGTAGAGTATCTAAAAAACCCATCAAAGTTTACTTGCCTTGGAGGGAAGTTGCCTAAGGCCTGTTCGATTATTTGTTTTCTAAATAAAAGTTTATTTTCACCAAAGGCTCTTTTCTGCTCATGCTCTGCTTCAGCTCCAATAAGTTGGCATTTGCTTTCATCACGCACTATGTAATGTTTCCTTGGTAACACTTGATAAATTAGAGTGATATGAAAATAAAGCAAGATCCCTGTGCAAGGATGGTATGCGGATCACTAGTGATCAAGTATTATAACCTCAGTTGTAGCTAAGGTTTATGCGTACAGGATCTTTACCAGTCCAAATAAGTGACAAGGTATATTGGGGAACCTAGGATAAACATTATAACCTGCTATTCAATATTACGTATTTTGATCAGCGGTCGAACTTCGAAATCTGGTTAAATATAATAAGTTAATGCAATAAAATAGTTCTTGCTTCCAATCAATGGCTTGGTTATTTATTGTGTATAGATTTTGTGTCATCCGATGGACTATTTTCAAAACGATAGATGTCTTATATGTGTGCTTTTTTGCGGGGAATTCTTTTGACAGGAGCACCTGGAACAGGAAAAGCTCCACTTGCCAAGGTATGGTGTACCTTCTCTGTTAGTGTAGATATTTTTTATGTTTGTCAAGGAGTTTTTGGGATTAATGGTTATCGCATTTTTTCATTTCACTTAAATGAAGTGTGTAAGACAATTATATTGACTCAAAGTTTCCTACCAAAGCCAGTACATTTACTTACTGCTTAAATCAAATTAGTCTGTTCTTTTCTTTTTTTTTCTTTTTTGTTGGTAATGGTATTCTGCGATAGGCTTCTCATATGTGGATACACCTTTATCATATGGACAATTTTTTCCTCAATGAATTTGTATTTATTGAAAAATTAGTAAATAAAAAAGAAATGTTGCATTCCATTTGTGTATGGATTGGATTGGAAATTAGTCACTTCTGAGTTTGTGAAGATGGGTATTTACTATTCTTTATTGAACTCCTTTATGTGTGGGTGGGTTCCCATACATCTTCCATTTCTCTCCCAGGCCCTTTGACATCCATTTACTTATAAAATCTTCTCATATAAATGCTTAGTTTTTGATAATGGTTTATTCTGATAATGATTCTGTTAATTTTGACTGTTAAAGGCTATTGCTGGAGAAGCCAGAGTACCATTTTTCTATTGAGCAGGATTGGAATTTGAGGAAATGTAAGCCCCTTCACTTTGGTTGTACTGGTCCATAATCATTGTTTGATATATAATATGCTGATTTAAATTTTCTCTATGGAAGGTTTGTTGGGGTAGGTGCTAGGCATGCATGATCCTTATATTAGGTGGCCAAAAAGAAGGTTTTTGTTTTGAGGCATGCTCTGGTGAAAGTTCAGTAAGCTCAAAAATAGCATGGATAAGAAAACCAGTGCAAAAAATTTAAATCAGATTTGAAAATTATCTTGACAACCACTCATGGTGCACAAGATGATTTTTCAGCCATTTCTTCTGCTGATCTTTTAATTTTTTTTTAGCTTTTTTGAGGACTGTAAATAAAAGAGAATAACAGACACTAGTGATGTTTTGGACATATGCAATGGTTTTGCCCAGAAAGTGTCTGATTGCTAATATTTTGATTAATAAAATTTTCCAGAGAAAGAAAATGGAGGGAGGGGAGGGGCGCATTGTTTGTGAGCCATCCTGGAGGATGCTGATGTCTTTCAGACTTTCATGATTTCATCTATTTTTAATGGATATGATCTTCAGAAAAGGGTGGGGTGGGGAGGATGTAACAGCTGACTTGAGTTAGAAGCTGAATATCTTTCTCTGGGTTAATCATATATGTTCTTTTTCTCTTTTGCATATGACAGGAATTCGACTTTTGTTGTCGTTGCTAATTAGTTAAATTACTAAAATCGCTTGTGAGTGGTACATGAAGTCTGGGGTTCAAACCCTACCTCAAATCACGCTGGGAAGGGGTTAGGTTTATATTCTTATATGTTTAAAAAGAAAAAAATATATTAAATTTTTTCTTTAAAAAAATTGTGGGTGCTAGTTGGTTTAACTGATAATCTCTTGGGGCGCTACAAGAGATTTGGAGTTCAAAACCCCACATGTTGGGTGGGTTGTGGAGAGGTTAGGTTTATTTTCTTGTAATATTTTAAAGAGTTCTAGTGTTTGCTTAATGCTGTTGTAGACTTATCACATAGCATGATTGTTGTTATTTTATGTTTCATAGGCTCCTTGCATCATCTTCGTAAATGAAATAGATGCGGTTGGATTCACAAGAAAACAGTGAGAATGAGGTGCATTTTGCTAGCTTGCTGGATGGATGAGTTTGTTTATGCATTTTTGAATCTGTATAACTTTATTCTCTGCAGGGAATAATTTTGATGGCTGCAACAAATTTACCTGATATGCTTGATCCAGCTTTGACAACGCCTGGTAGATTTAACAGGTGTGTAAGTTGTTTATACATTGCTTTCAGTTTTGCATTTTGTATATTTTATTTTGGCAACCCTCAAAGAAACCAAACATGACCTTTTGTTGGTGAAATTCTGTTTCTAGATTTCACATAACCTTCTGGGAGGATGATTGTTCCAGCAGAATGATTTAACTTTCTTGTCTGCCATAGACGCATCTTGAATTTTGTTGTCATATATTGTTTTAAGCTAATTTTATGGAGTCTCAAAGAAGGAAGTCTAATGAAACCCACTTTTAGATTGTTGTTCCAAATCCTGATGTGCAGGGTCATCAAGAAATTTTGGAGCTTTATCTTCAGGATAAACCTTTGGCAGATGATGTAGATGTTAAACCAATTGCCAGAGGTACACCAGGATTCAATGGAGCTGGTAAGTGTCTTTCATTTGAGTGAAGTAGCTTTTTCCTCTTTAAAGAACACAAGAAACTTTTTTCTCATAAAATTTTTATATCTCCTGCCAGTGAATGTCCCGCATTTTAATTTTTTCTTTTGTTTCCAATTAGATCTTGCAAACTCGGCGATTATTGCTGCCATTAAAGCTGCTGTTGATGGCGTGGAGAAGTTAACTGCTGCAGAGTTGGAGTTTGCTAATGATAGGATACTTTGGGTACTGAGTGGAAAACAATGTTCATTTCAGAAGAGTCAAAGAAGTTATGTTTATTGTTCACGAGGCAGTCTAGAATTCTGGGATGAAGAATTGAATCTTAGTTTCATAGTCTTTAAATGTCCATCCCACTTGCCTTTTGGCCATGAATCTGTGGCCTGTCATACTGGAATGGCAAATGTGGTGATGTTGTCATGTTGCTCTGTATCCATGAAGTCACATACTCAATTGTTTGGATTAAACAAAATCTTGTCTTGCTTTTTGAGTTCTAAATACTAAGATTTTGGAGGGATTAGGATGAGTGGGGTGGAATATGGTTTCTATGTTGTGTGATCTCGAACAGGACATGTTCTTAGCTCGGGACATATTTGGATCCTGCTATGTAAATTTGCTACCGGAGTTTGGTGAACTACAATATTGGCAGCATAACACCAGATAACTTCTCAGAATTAGCTTGTGGGGACTGTACCTGCTGTTTGACTAATTTTAAGATAAAGTATTGGTTTACTACATATTGAAGTGTCTGGATATTAAGCTTTTTAGTTGTGTAAAATTATCTCTGCTGTTTCTGAACATGGAATGTTGTTTTCTTGCTGAGACATTGCAACACATTATTTCTGCTCACTGCATATTGTGAGAGTGGTTGTCCAATTGTTGCGTTTAACACTGAGGGTGTGTATCCAATTCACAAGGCAACAATTATAACCCATGGATCTGCATTGGAAATGGTTACCCAGCTGCCCTCTAGTGATGAGACCTCAATTAGCAAGAAGCAGTTATTAGCTTGGCTTGATGTTTGTATGGGCGGAAGGGTTGCAGAGGAGCTCATATTCGGTCAGGACCATATCACAACAGGAGCAAGTAGTGATCTTAACATGGCAACAGAGCTTGCTCTATACATGGTAAACTAAAAATTGCTTGGTTCATGTTTCTGAGAAGCTGTGTTGCGAAACTATTAGGCTCTGAACTGTAACATTTAAAGTTGGCTTCTGTCATTGACTACAAATGATATTGTCTCCAATTTTTCCATGATTTGAGGAACTATTGTCCTATTTTCTAGGGAACATTAAGTTAGTTTGTTTTGATTCAACGAATTGATGCCATGGTCATCTTTTTCATCTAAGGTATCAAATTGTGGGATGAGTGATGCAATTGGACCAGTTCATATCAAAGAACAGCCAAGTTCAGAAATGCAATCATGTATTGATGCTGCCGTAAAATTTTGGAAATTGATCCTGGTTATCATTTATTTAGATAATTGCTTCTGAGTCTAAATCTTTTTGATTGGTTCTGCAGGTGGGGAAGCTCCTTAGAGAAGCATATGATCGTGTAAAATCCCTATTAAAGAACGTTTGTTCATAATCTCTAATTGTTCACATGTTTGTCTTTCAGGAGAAGGAATCTTTCTTACTGTATGTAATTACGCTGACTTGAATTAAGATATGCAGTCACCACTTTTGGTTTATGGAGATATATGCTGTCTGCATGTTCTTGTCATTATTACCATTACAATAGGTTAATCCATTTTGTGTAGAAATTAGATTCCACGCATGTTACTGATGTCACAAGGTTGTATGCATCTGGCAACAGTATCAACATGCATGCATTGCAAATTTAGCTTCCTTTATGCTATGGTGCTTGAATGATTAGCACCTTCAATATTTTGTCAGATCATCAGTGTTGATGTTCTGTAATACCATTTTTTGTTTGACATTTTTTCAGCACAAGAAGCAACTACATACTTTAGCAAATGCACTCTTGGAGCATGAGACACTTAAGTGTAGAAGAAATAAAACAAATTCTTCTTCTGTATCGAGAAGGACAGCTTGTATTGGCATGAAATCTGGATCTTCACTCAGCTTTTGGGGGAGCTCTGTACTGTATACTAAAACCAATACAGGTGACTATTTATAAAATTTCTCACAACTCTTTCTTCCCTTTATTGTTTTCCACGTCAAAAGATGGTGTTATAGGAAAATCAAATCTATTTATTTGCTGCATTTCTGGGAAGCAGCTTACTCCCCTGCTCTGACAAACCAACCTAGAGAGGCAGAAAATCATGTATCATTTCTGAAATAGTGTATTTTATGAACTTACTCCATTATGGGTGCAATTTTGCATTACAAATTATTTTAGATAGATTATACGAATACTTTTAAGTTTCTCACTTAAAATACTATATGTAGTTAGTGTCTATTATAAAATGCAGATTTGTAAATAATTTTTAGTCACTCAGCATCAAATTATAGTAATTTCTACTAAATTGCTGGCAACTATAAGAACAAATCCAGATATGGGTTTGATATTTGAGGAAAAAAAAATCTCTCTTTATACTGGTTCTGGGATGAGCGTAGGGGTATTGTCCTAATGCAACTTTTCAAGGATGACATGTGGATGTTGCAGTGACCTTTCTTTGGGGAGAGAGAAAGGTGAAACAGTAATGAAGTCAGCTGAATTTCATTTTCTTCTAGGTAAAGATTCTGTTTAGCTCCATACTGTTCAAATATCTTTTTCTTTCCCCTCTTCTTTTACAGAACTGCACTCTAATTAGCAAGTCTTAGGTACAGAAAACAAAGAGACAGGACAAGAGAGCAGCCCCCGGATGGGCATGAATATCTTTCCGTTGATGTGTTAGCGAGCCTAATTTCTTCTCTGAATTCAGGTTACATTCAATTGAATTCAACAGCAATCATTACATCTCACAATCTAACATAGGTTCCATTTTAGCAGTCCACTGTTCACAGCCAACCTTATCCAAATCAATGATGCATCAGTCAAAACAGAAATTAAAATGTGGTGTAACGGACGGATGGATGGAAAATTATTTTGTTAGTAATATTGGAAAAAGGCTATTACAAGAGACCGACTCTACCTAAAAATAAAAACTAGGCTGTGGTTGTGGGTTCCCTTCAACCAAATTTCCATTGCCTGCAACTAGAACTACAACATGGGTAACCCAGATTCTATGTACACTCTCTCAAGCACAACATCATCAACAGAACTCTGAAAATTACAGAGAAGCTTCTTTTTCTTTCACCTTTTCATTCTGGAAGAACAACTTCTTACAAGCTGTAGTTCTTGACCTAATTGAGACATGAAACAAATTCAAACCAAGACAGAACATAGCATAACAAACTAAACAAAAAAACAAGTGTTGTCTGGAAGATAATGTGACTACTACTGCCAGTCCGTCTCCAAAGCCTACGAGATACGAAAGCCACAAAAGCTTCATCCGTGGCAAATGTAACCAGCCCTTCCCGACTTTCACATCTGATCAATGGGCTCAGTCCGGTCCAGCACTGCAAGCCGCTCTGAGACATCAGCGAGTGATTTGAGATTGCATTTGATCAAAGCTTCAACAAAGTAGCATGTCTCATCCTTGGTATTTCCTTCAGGTACGTCCACAACAAAAGACTCAAGCACCAAAGTCCCCGGTCTTCCGTCAATGATCTCTGGGTGGAGGGAAATGATTGAAGAGTAGTTCTGGGGAGAGAAGGTGAAAAAAGTAAAACACAGCTTGCATGTTAGGGATTATTGCACAACAGAAATGCAAGTAGTAATTAGTAGTCAAAAAGCAAACCCAGATCTTACAAGTAATAGTTAGCTTTAGCATGGAAATCTTTAGGCTTAAGGTTAGGTCAATATTGTGAACTAAAGCTGCTAAAGGCAGCATATCAGCAGTTTTTAAGCATTTGACACTGACGTCATAAAATCGGTCGGAGGGCCAGCAATGGACTAAACTAATGCTGATACCATCAAAATCACCTTTTCAAAAGTTGAATGATAAGCATGTATTCTTTTAAATCATGCGTTGGAGTTGCAAATTCTATTAATTTAAACCAACTCCAGAGACTGCACATTACAAGACAAAAGATCACATGATTTTTGCAAAGATAAATCACTCGTGCTAGAAGAGGCATGAACTGAGTAAAGGGAGAGTCTGGCAAAATGTTCTGGAATGAGGAATCAGAGCAGAAGAATTTGAGTCATATCAGAATGACAGAGGATACGATTCTATACCCTGAGTCTGTGATCCCCACCAATGATCCTGACTCTAAGAACATGCTCTTCATCATCAAGAAGTTCTAGTCTTTCAGTACTTGTAGTGGCGGGAAGCCCCGACTTAACATCAACTTCTCTAAGACTCCCGATCTCAAGGTTTCCCTGCACCACACACCTGCTGACAAAAGGCTTATACTTCTGTGGTTGATCGAATCTCCTCACCAAAGACCAAACCTACACACGAAAAATAAACAAAATTGTTAGCAAGCATGAAGCACCACTCAAACAGATCAATGAATGCAGTAACATTCGGAATTCCCACAGGAATTGCATTCAAGCTTGATAATTCTGGATGAACAAACCAATGCAAGACCAATCAAAGTTCATTCAACAATTATCCCATCTTAAAGCATATTCTTTCTAAAAATGGCATTTCTAACATAAAACAGTGACAAGTGGGGAAAAAAATAGCAAAGTAAATGAAAACAAGAATTTTGCCACATATATCGTACTGTTTCTACGACCCCAAGGCGAGACTATCAAATCACAAAATCATCCTCCTATTGTTTTTCACATATTTTCTCAGCAACCAAACATGGGTTATGAATCAAAAACTTCCAGCTAACCCACTGCATACGATAATAATACCTCACAAAAACCTTGGGAAACAACCCCACTGAGCTGAAAATCAGAACTCGACACGCTTACAGATACCACTAAAGAAAAGAAACTTAAATAAAAGCCATAACTTCTGATTCAATGAACAAATATCTCCAACAACATCCCAGGTCAAGATCAAATACTCTCAGGTAAATCAAGTTAAACATCCAAAAACAATAACCAAAAAATCTACAAATCCATACCCTACAATCTCACATTCAAAATCCCACAACCCAGATTTCAAGATTCAATCTTGAACCCATTCCAATGAACCTATGAAGCATCGCACCTTCAATTTTTAATCCATCCATCATCAACCCGAAAGAACAAAATAAAACGATCCAAAATCTGAAGAAATATAAATACAACCACAAGAAAACAACACAAGCATATGAATCAAAATATTCTATTACCAGATGAACAGGAGCTCTGATGTGCTTGGTGAGAACAGAACTACACTGATGATCAGCTAAATCGTGTATGTGATGTCTTCTCATATGCTCAGTTTTAGCTCCTACTCCATTACTGATTCCATTGCTATTCCCATTCATTTTTGCCAAACTCGCCCTTAAGCTTCTTCACTCTGCTTAACTTGTTATTATGGCTTCCAATTTTCAAGATTGAAATTTTTGTTTTCTATTTCCTTCTAACTCACCGCCTTAAAAGAGAGGAGGAGGAGGAGGAAGAAGAAGATGAAGAGGAAGAGAAAGAGGAAGAAGAAACTCTTTCTCTCCTGTCAACTCAACTCATCACCTGAAAAATAAAAGTCACCTACAGCAACTACGAATAACCATTTCTCTTTGGCAATCATGTTACTTTTCCAAATGACCTTCGCTTTTCTGTGAATTACCAGTGTGCCATGTTTTTGTGTTTCTGACCATTCTATGTTTGTTGGGACGGAAATGCCCTTATGTTGTTATTATAGTTGTGGGTATGTTAAACAAAGATCTTCTTTAATGTTTCACTTCATTATAACCCATGTTAATTAGATTTTTAATGACATTTTAGGAATTTAAAAATTCTATATTTTTTTTATTTATCTTCTTTTCCAAAGGACAAAAGAGCATGTAATATAAATGGATTTTTCTTTAATTTACTTTTAATTTAGTATATTTTTATTTTTATTTTTCCATAAATTGTACATAAAAGAAATTGTATTCTTTGCCATTTCAACTTGTTGGAAGCAACTAATAATCGAGGGTACAATATGTTAAAACATTGAGGAACATAATGGAAATAACCTTTTAAATATTAGATTGTTGTGTTTTAGAAATTAAACAATTTTTACATAATTTTTTAAAAAAAATATTTTTTTATCCATTTGTGTGAAAAATTTACAATGATTGTTAACAAATAGACATAGGATGGATGTGATTATGGTCTAATGAACTGTGACATGGTACAGCATTATTGGTCAGTCTTGTGGGCAAGCGACCAGTGGTTTTGCCCAGCACAAGATGCTTGATTTTGCTTCCTTCGATCATATGCCTTAAATTCGAAAGTCACAACTTCTCTTTCTGTCGAAGCAAGTAATGTTAGTATACAACATCATAGTTAAATAGTGGGTTGTATACTAAGTTGTAGAGTTTTTTCAGTTGGCAAAATGTGTATTGAGCTCTTACAATTGTCATTTTCAAATCTCTTTCACCACAACATGGTTTGCACATTTAATTGCATGAATTATTAGGTCAAAAACTTTATCAATCAACTACCCAGATCAAGTATCAATTTCTTGCTTTAATTGGGCATAAAATCAAAATCATGCATGTGGGTATGACCCGACAACTTTGCATATTAAAGAATAAAGCCAAAACTCACTGAAATTGTTTTCAGCAAACAGTTGTGTTGTCAAAACTCAAATGGATTTGTTTCATAATGCAATGGCTGGCAACATATTGCTCAACAGTTTCAACTCTTTGCCGGTTGCATCTCACATACATATGACAAAGGATCGTGTATATCTATTACAAGGAAAATCCTGTGACTGTATCACCTATATTTTTTTAAGCAGCTTTTAGGTTTTCTTCCTTTGTTTCAGAGAAAAGATTATATATAATTGTTGAAAAGTTAAGCAATTTTCAGGATTCGTATATGTAATCTTCTTCAAAAACTATAAAGACCAGACATATTCTCATAATTCTCTGCAACACAGGAAGATATTTTCACCAAGAAAAGCATTTTTTTTTATGTTTTACGAAAACATGTACTCTCACATTCTCATAGATTCATTCAGACAAGTGTCAGGTTCTGAATTCCATGCAGTTGAATGTGGGAGAGTATTTTGTACTGAAAGATGTTCACGAAAGGTTAAAGTGAAGAATAAGTGTTCTTTAAATTTTGAATACAAGTGTCGAGCTACAGCCTAGGGCTACGGCAAGGGTAACAAATTTTTGTTTCTGGAATCCTCGCATTATTGAGCACCTGAGAGAATAAAATAGTTTTCTTCTTTTATATCATTAAGAAACAATGACAGTGGAAGTCGAAGCCCTATATCCTTTAGCTGTAATAGATTACTCTCTCTCTCTCTCTCTCATTCTCTCATATCTAGCTTTCGTAGTATTCCACCTCAACATTTCACAATTTGGTTAAGGTGATGGTGATCTTGCTAAGACAAAACATGCCATTTGAATAATTAAGAGGCTAGGAAAGGAAGTAACCAAACAAGCTATGTGGAAGTGGGCAGCAAATCGGCACTAGTGATCCAATATTATGAGATTTTAACTTCACAAGTGGAAAGAGAATTAAAGCCACGTTCAATTAATCAAATTTCTAATGAATTTAAAAAAAGTCAATTAGACAATGCATAATTAATCTTGTCGATCCTCGCAAACCAACAAATGGGCAACTGCTGCATCCACTAAGTCTTATTTAAGAGACTAATGCTGTGTATTAGAATCTTTGCAAATCTTTGTAATTGTAATTATTTTTACGCATATTGATAATCTACGCACCACCATGTACGCCAGGCATTAAATAATTACACTACAGACAACAAGACTAATGGTCCAAACAATATCATCTCAAATGTTTATTAATTCAACCCCGAAACACAAAAATCCTTCAGTACTATTGGTTAATCGAAGATTTGAGTTCAATACACACACACACACACACACAGAGACATTTATGTATATATATTTTCTGTGTTTTCCCTAGTCATCCATGTGTAAGCACGGCTCAAAAATGGCACACACTGCAATTTAATGAGACAAAGTTGAGAGTTCATGAAATGGGAATTGTAAGTCATTTCAAATCAGAGTGAAAATATGCCTTCTTAAGAGCATAAAGGGTTATTTGAACTTTGAATTAATGCCTTCTTGAGTTTGTCCTAACTAGATTCTTATCTTCATATAGAATAAGCCAATTTACTTGGAATATTCTGTATAGAGTACACACATCCACTTATATTTATTGTATCTTGCAAATGATTGCACCTTATTAGGTAAGTTAAGCTATCAGATGATCATTTATATATATATATATATATATTTTGATAGTCTCTTTGTTCCTTTTGGAAAGAACATGTGGACCCAAAAGACAAGTTGGCGGCTTTGTACAAGTACGATGGAACACGTCTTCTATCTATTACCTTGAATCTTCTTAAACTTTCCGGGAAAATGTATACATGTTAGTATATGATTGAACAATCATACCATGATACGATGGTGTCAACACCTAACAAAACTTTGTGGTGAAACATTATTCTAAACGATAATTGTAGCTTGAATTTGGGTCTCTTGAATGGATTTGTTAATAAATGAGCAAGTCTGTGACCAGGCCAACTATTTGGCCATGCTCACTCAAAAATCAAGTTATGTGATACCGAAAGAACATACGTATACAAACACCTATTTGTATGCTTTTCCTTTTGCAGGGGCGTTAGCTGGGCCTTCATTGTGATGTAATATTGTTGTCAGATTCTTGGATTGTTTTTGCTATTGCACTTTAAACACTAAAACAATTTCCATTCAGGAAGACAAGTGAAATTGAGAGGAAGAGAGTTGAAATTACAAAGCAAGTAATTCCTGCTGATATTGTCTATGACATGCACGTATACGGGCAAAGTTGCTCGTGCGTTTTTTATTGATCTCTAAGAATTGGCACAACACAATCGGTAGCTTTCCCTTTTGCTAACATGCATGTATCAAAACGTGTCACCGTGGGCGAAGAACTTCAACTTCTATCTCTTTATATACTACGGCCATGGTGTTGGTCACTGAAAGACCGATCCTTCATTTATATACTACAGAAACGACGCCAATGTCATCAGGGGTAGGGAACATACAGTCTTAGAGTTCTCAAACAACAGTGGCAACTCTCTTCAAAATGTAGCTTATATATAGAGGGAAGGGAAAGCGACAATTGTTTTATCTACTCATCCCTCTCAAACCTCTGTACCATCCCAATTCTTTTCTCTCCAACCTGCCAATTATTTTATATCATACAGAGGTAAGGAGGTTACATATTGCGTAAAACCCTCCCTCGAAGTCGATGTACCAGATGATATAATCTATGACATTCTTCTGAGATTGCCCGGAAAATCTCTTTTGCGTTTCAGATCTCTTTCCAAGAACTGGCGGTGCATGACTGACAGCCTTCCGTTTGCCAACATGCATGTCTCAACACGAGCACGAGTTGCTGCTTCTGAAGAACCTCAAATTTTATCTTTAGTCTGGCCAGTTGTTTGCAGAAATACCTTGCACTCATTTGTATACGGTGGCGATGCCATTAAGAAAATCGAAAATCCAATCCTGGAGTTTTCATAGAATTCTTTTTGTTACTGTAGTAATGTTGAAGGCGTTGCTTGTGGTTTGTTATGCTTTAGAAATCAGTCTAGAGGAGAAATCCTCCCCTGGGAGAGGCTCTAGAGCTGCCACGGCCATTGGCGCTGTCGACAACCTTAGCGAGACACACAGCACGTTATGGTAAAGGATTCGATAATCGTACTGAGTCTTACAAGATAGTTCGATTGTGTTTACGTGGTAATTCAATGGACATCAATGCGTTATCAGAGATGAAATTTGGAACTCAAGTTACACTTTGGGCACACAATCATGGCGAGTAATCTTTTCATCAGT
Source organism: Xylocarpus granatum (assembly GCA_019650275.1). Lineage (NCBI taxonomy): Eukaryota > Viridiplantae > Streptophyta > Magnoliopsida > Sapindales > Meliaceae > Xylocarpus > Xylocarpus granatum. The sequence continues at coordinate 48,288 of BNST01001003.1, forward strand.
TTGCTTGCCAATTGGTAACCAGGGTGTATCATCATATGGAGATATGCACCGGATGTGTTAGGATTATAGTAATCAAAATACAAAAACTCTTACAAACAAAGATCTAACCATTAACAATGCAAGAAGTAAATCTGGAACAAATCATTAACAAATTATAATTAATGAAGCAACTTTAAAAATGAAAATAATAAAAAAATATAAGGAAGATGATTTTTTCTAAGAGAAATATTTTTTATTTCATTGATATCTCAAAACTTGAACATCATTCTAATATATAAGTTACAAGCTCTTAAAACAAATTAACTTATCTCTCGACTGATTTTAATTTTACTCAACTATTCTTCAATAGATTTAAAAAACTTCTTTAACACAAAAAAGTAACAAAAAATAAAAATTAATCTAAAATTTGAATTACATTTACAGGCATGATCTCGTTTGAGTTCAAAGGAAAGAAAATTAGGGAGACTCCTGTTCCAGATTTTGTGTGCCAAAATAAACATTGTAGGAGATTTGAGTTGGTTGATCTTAAAGGATTCTTGGTTGCGGTTGATTTTCCATCTGACAAACACATGGACATATGCCTGCTGAAAAATTATGTAAACAAAGAGTGGGTAGGAGAATTCAGATTTAGCGCTCAAGTTTGGGTAAGAGAATTGGATAATGACGTTGTTATAAGAACCCATATTTGTCTCCGGGAAGAGAGAGGGAATTTTTCTTCCATGGTTTCTTGCAATCGTGGCTTGGTTTTTGAAAATAAAAAAATAAGCAGATATTTGTTCTTGATCTAGAAACAAGTCGTGTTTGCTGCATGCAGCCCCTAGAAAGTTACGTATCTGGCAAGACAAAATCCAGTTACACAAGCAGTGTTCCTTCTTGCGGACACTTTGGCAATCCAACTGCAGAGATTTAGCACTCAACTGCAAGCAGCCCCACAATTTAAGTTGCCACGCATCTTGGATCAAAATTTAAGTTGCTTTTGGTATTATGCAGTTTTGGTTTGCCACTGCATTGTTGCCAAATATTGTTTTACTGCTTGTGTTTGCTCTATTTTGCTATAGGGATGGATGTTTTTGAGGCTTCCTATTTGTAGTTCCGCTACTGCTTGTTTTCTGCTGATGTTCACTGCTGCTGGGTGCTCTGTTTGTTCTGGTCCTACTTGGCTACAGTTTTCTGCCTCTGCTGCAGTGTTCCTTCTACCGTTTCCGTTAATGTAATTTGATACTGTTATGCTGCAATTTCTTTTTAATCTATGCCGCTTCTTCCTTTTTGTAATTTGCCACTGCTGTGCTGGTACTTTCTTTCTGCTATGCTGCTGCTTCCATTTCTGAAGCCTGTTTCTGCTGGTGGCTTGTTGCTGCTGGTGCTGCTTGGCTAATGGCTACAAGTTTGTGCAACTGTTGCTGTGTTCCTGCTGATGTTCCTATGCTCTTCTGTTTGCTGGCTGCAGTTTGGCTAATGTCCTTTTTACTTTATTTTCCTATCATGTGATTTTCCTTGAGAAAATCTAGCCCGTATGTATCCTGATGTCTGCTGTCATATGTAGTTTCACATTCGAAATATTTTTTTACGGCCGGAATCCATTTCTTACAAAGGAAACACACACAAGACACCTAAAGTCTTCATCTATTCCTACACGCTTTTTCGATCTTAACTAATTCTCAATACCCCAAATTTGAGCAAGTGGTTCCGCCCTGCTAGACGGAGCAAGAAAGTTAATACTTCCGATGGGTCATGCAGAGAATATGAAGCTTTAGTTTCCTTTGGAGTTGAAGATACAATAATCGGATACCCTTGCCCTCTTTTCTCAATTACCTGAAATTTTTTAAAAAAAATTTAACGACAGTAAATAATTAATTAATCGATGCCCTCACTGAAAAGTGCATCGCCTTGAGTGCATCTTCATCAGTGTGTTCATCTTTAATGCACAAAGGGAAAACATCTTTGGGATTGCTTAACCCTAGAGTCTCCAGCAAATATTCCAGGGCATGGCCTTTGTCCTATTCGATGGAGGGTCAAATTTCCAAGATCTTTTACAAGCAATAGTTACTGTATGTCTGTTTACAAGACTGTCTTAAAATTTACACAAACAAGGTGGAAAGGTTTATTTATCCCACCGTTTTACCAAATTCCGGGTAGTTTTCAAGCACTGACTCCACCTCCTCTTGAAATATACTGTAATCCTGCGTGCATATGGAAAATATTATAAATCATCTGTTGTGTAACTTCTATAAATGATAATATGATAAATCAAAATAATACAATCAGAGGATGGGTCATTTTCTGTTTACCTCTTCTCGGATCTGTCTGAAATGTACAGAGACGCAGAGTCTATTGTCCTTTAACGTAGCACCTTGTATTTTCTTGAGCTTCTCTCCTAATTTCTTGATTATCTGTTACAAACCAACAAATTTTATTGTATTTAAAAATTATGTACAGCAAGTAGAAAGAAGGTTAATTTGCTCTTTAGCTTATCTCCTGGAGCGTGAGCAGAAATTTCTTAGCAGGCTGAAACTGAACTTCGTTTCCCGATGAAGATTAAGTAACCATGTATTCGGTTTCAGAAGCAGAATAATTTTACAACCTGCCAGCCAAAAAGAAGAAGAAGGAAGGAAAATAAAGGAGCAAGCAGAATATCTTTTTTTCCCATGGCCAACAGTACGATACTTTCCATCACGAGCTTTAACTGGCCTTGTTGGTGCCAATATATCCATTCCATGACTTCTAGCATAATATACATTACCCAACTGTACAAATCCATTAACCTGTAGACACAGTTTGATTATTTCTTCAGCTTATTGTCGTGCTTCTGCAGCAGCTAAGAGTTCAGTCATCGACATTGGACAGACCAGTTCATACCTTTTCACTGCTCCTACCACTAATTATGGCCGTTGGAAAATACTTGGCAACTTCGCGCACAGCTGCCCGCATCTGCAAAAATGGAATTTTAAAATGAATAAATTAAACTCACGTGACGATTTCGATTACTGCAAAAGAAAAAGTTTTCGAGTTTTGATTACCTCATCGGACATGAAAGCACGATCTGGTCATCAACAATCCGTGAAAGAGTGCCATCGATCGTAATCTAAAAACACGGCAATCTTCTTCCCCATTGCTGCCTTCTTCATCTCATCAAATGAGCATAGGGCAGAAGGTTGTTCAACCTAACAACATATATAGAAATTAATCTTACTGTCCAATAAAATGCATCTTGAGGCAAGTATTCTATTCGTCCAATAATCTTAGACTACAGGACTCCAGTGCAAATTCAGTTGCTTATTATATTTGCCACAGTCAAAAGTTTCCATTAGCGTTATTGTATACATGTACTAACTTAAATATGCATAAATGTTCTCGTTGCTACTATGATATTGCCCAAAACAAATGGTAAAAATTCATGGAACCCGACCATCCATGAATTATAACATGCAGAGGAACAATAGAATCGCTCCGGTTTGATATTGTTCATGCATTGATGGAGAGATCACCACCATTTTCATCATTTTTCGCTTTGGAGATGGGCTTTACTTTCTGTTTACTGAAAAGAGATCTTTGAAAACCCATTGTCTCGTTAATCATTGCAAGGTATCTCTTAATCATCTGAATGGAAGAAATGAACATATATCTTTGAGATGAGTTTTTAAAGATGGGTTTTTGATGGCCCAAACTAGCTTTGCATCAAAACTTTTTTTCACATGCATTTTAAGAAACAATTATTCCACAACTGTCGAGTGAGAAGAGAAAGCTTTTGTCGAAGGGAAAGTACACAGCAATTATATGATCAGATAAGTTAGATTCGATGACTCAACCTTCCATGGCTGATGAGCGAAAGCTAATTTCAAACTCAGAAGTTGTCTCAGTGAAGTTTAAATCATCTGATTCAGATGATCCTGACGTGAGCTAATGGTTTTTAGAGTATGGTTAATCAGCCTGGCTCCACTTAATTTAACTAGCATGTTACCTCATTTCAACTCCTGGCCAACTGAATTCAAATTGACTGGCTAAATATGTTGTAGTTTTTCACAAGCTTGTAAGATACATTGGCAAAAGCAAAAACATTGACAACCATTGATTATATATCTTACAAATTTTGCCAACTCTCATTGATCAATCTACTTGTAATAACACCCATTGCTGCCAACCGATTTGAATATTTAACTACTTCCCAACCGCAAACAAAGCAAAACAAAGAGTAGTTGTTGTACTTGTGCTTCCACAAAACACGATAGAAAATAATATAAAAAGAACCCTAGCATACACACACAGATGACACGTCCCCAAGTATACACGTGTATCCTATGAGGCCAAGAATTGACTTGTCTTTATATAATTTGACCATTGATGACTTTTTCTTTAAGACCGAAAGTATGAGCGGAGGGTTAATTAACTCTGGGGCCCCGAAGATAAGTGGAAGAAGACGAGTGAGTGTGGACTTTGAACATCTGAGTGTTGTAGCAAGGACTTTTAGACTCTGGGAAAGTCAGTCTTCGAACCAGACAATGTACATTGTCTAGGTCTTCTGAAACTACTAGGTACCGAAGTAAAAGACTCAACACAATATAAAAGTCAAGTCAAGCTCATTTTAACTACAATTTAGTATGTTAATTAAGAATTAGTCTTAATTAGAGGCAGCCAATGCGCACGCAGAAAAGCTGCGCCCGCGGCTATCAGAACATGCTTACAACCGTTACTCGGTACAAGTCTTTTTCTTTCAAAAAGTGAACTTCCTGTGGGTTCCAACGGCCCCACTCGAACCGATTGCTCATGTCGGCATAGTCTGTAGACACCGACCCTACACGTGGCATCTCTTATCGATCGATTCATCTACTTGTCACTTGATGAGTGAGAGAACGTGAACCAAAGAACGACAACCGCTTTTACGTTTTGTTCTCAGTTTTCCTTCTTTAAAACGACTAGTTAACCGGTCTTGTCGATAACGGCAACCGACATAGGTCATTATAATGAAATAAATATAAAGAAGAAGAACATGCATGAACGTTACCCGTAACTTGAAGGAAAACATTAACAGTAATGGAAGAAGAAAATCATGGGTTAAACATGGAGGAAAAGCAAGAGGAATAAAGCAAACAGTACAGACATGGGAAAAGAAATGAAAGCAAAAAAGCTTACCAAATATAATGCTAATAGTCTCTGAAGAATTCTCGACGGCTGCTTGAAAGCTCGAAAGAGAAGATGAAGAGGGAGAGAACATGCTACGGATTGGAGGAGGGGTTTAAGGGGGATTTTGGAAGTTTAATTTGCTACCATTCCCTTTGCATTTATACAACCTTTTGCTCGTAAATTGCCATGAGTTTGCTCTACTGTATACAATTTCTAAATTAGCATTAGCCCAATGCATTCGTTTTTATTTATTAATTAAATAGTATGCGGTTCGTTGGAAATTTTGGTCACATTTTGATTGGGTAAACTACAATATCTAGGGGAAACACTAAAGGCTAGTAACATTTCCATTAACTTATTGCCAGTAGGCTAGTCTTAGTTCCATTTTGATTCTCTCACTAATTGTCCTCAAAAGATGCAAGTTTTGTTGCTTACAAGTTACTTATGTAAACTAAGAAAGACAAGACAAAGGCTTTTAGTAAACATTAATGTTTGCTTTTGGAATTGAAAACGTGACAAATTAATGTGCTGAAGTGTGGGTGAGTACCTATCGAAAATAGATTAATTAAGCTAACTTATTGGCACGATTGGTTATGAGTTTGGTAAAATTAAAGGTGGCATAATATTTAATAGACTCTTTTTATGTTTGCATATTGAAAATATCATATGGGGAGAGAGAAAAAGGAATTCAAAATACAAAAAAATAAAATAAAATTGTTTTTATCCGTTCAAAACCGAAATTTTTTTATATATATTTATATTTTTAATTTTTAAGAATTTAATATTATATAAATATAAAATTTAATGAATGATTTAAATTTTATTTTAACTAATTTTTTTTATTTTTTTAATTTTCTAACAAGTAAAAGTTAGTTAATGATACCAAAAAAATTAAGAGAAAATCTTAATGTCTAAACATGAATATAATATTATAATTATTTGTAAAATAGACGTGAAAGACTAGTCATTAGTGTATAATAAGTTAATGGAAAAGTGAAAGTAATAGCATACATGCTTTTAATATAATTTTGCCACAACTTTAACGTATATTTTATTAGATACCATCAATCAATCTGGGATACCAGCTATACAAGCCAAGCAAAAGAGGGTGAAACATATCACATCTTCTCTGATTCTGTCAAATGAACGAACATGTTCTTGTTACAAGATTTAACGAATGCACAATAGAGACCTTTTGTTATATTTTTACCTTGAAGAATATTATTATGTATTGCTGACAATTCACAACCAGCTAAACATGCCTATTGGAGATGGGTTTCAATTTTAGGAAGCAAATGTGTCTTGGACTCGAGGTAATATGAAGCGAATCACCATTAATAACAAGCCAAGAAAGTTACTATAAAGTAAATGAAAAATGGAAAAGAAAGACAAAAGTTGTCATTGATCGTTTTTCTCTTTTAAGTAATTCAGCTCGTTGCATTTGCCCATGGTATCAATTGCCAAAACTTCCTTGTAGTATACATTTAAAAATAAAGAAACAAATGAATTTGCATGGTCTTCTGGCCCTCTGCCATTAATGATAAACAAGAGATTGCTCTAAAGATTGTCCGTATCATGTTGGCAACTCTTCTTGCAAGATGTCTTGCACGAAGACACGGAAGGAATTGGTATCAAAACTTTGCATGGAGTAGAGACTACATTTAGTTACCACAAATTATCAAGAAAACACCTCCAAACTGGAGTCTGGAGGAAGAAAAGTTGACTGAAAATAAGTGAAAGAGAAAGGAAAATTTAGATGTTTTGAGAACAAAGAAGAATAGTTGAGAGAATATAACAAAGGGTGAAGGAAATAACATTTCTAAGTTGAGTTGTTCAAGTAAATTCCAATTAATTTCTTTCAGGAAACTTTCATTTGGTCACCATCAATTAGGTCAGAATATGGAATAGAGAATTTTGTCTCGTGAAGGTTGAATTTTTGTAATGAAATTTGCCCAAGTAATAACACACTAGATACAATTATGGTGTTACCCTCTTTCTTTTATCTGATAAACCGCATAAACTACTCAATTTTGGCTTTTGCAAAGGATTGTCCACGATAAATACTTGCATCAATGACAGATTGGAGAAGCAAAGTGACATAAGAACTTGTCGATTCAGATGCTCCCATTGATTGTCACCCAGGTTGAAAGAGTTTCCTTTCTTTTTATAAATGACACTCGTTCTTAAGATTATCAAGTGTCTCCAGAATTCTGGGGAAGTGCTCTAGATCAGATCAGTTTTTTGATCGGATCAGTTATAAACACTTCCCAGGATCCATGTCCAAGACAGACAATTTCTACCGCCATTATTAGTATTATTTTGGGGAAAAAAAATTCCCTCTGCAGAAGCTAGGGCAAGGCATGAAGGAGCCTTTAGACGGTCTGAATAATTGCAAATTAAACCAAAAACAGCAGAACAATGAAGAGGGTTTCGAGAAGAAAATTTCTGTTGAACTTTCGAGTATTATCATGCATGAGTTTCTGTAAGAACTTTTGGCCGTCCACGGATATACAACACCGAGAACAGAAAAAACCTGTGGGTCTCTGGTTACAGTTATGGCACCAAAAAAATTTATAAAAAAAAACATTTCTACAATTTGCAGGAGGCTTACAAGATAAAAAGAAGAACACTCGCCAAATTTCATGTATTCTTCAGCTGTCTCCGCGTTCTAATTTCTAGCTCTTTCTGCATCACCTACTACGTCATCATCCTCAGCTACTATGTACCCCGATTATCTCTTGTCATTGGTGCCATTCTCTACCATGCTTCCCTTGCTTTCGAGGAATCGCCCGTGTGCCATCATCTACTTTAGTCTTTGCGGCATTCTGAAATCTCTCTTCATCAACTTTGCCAGCATTCTCTACCGGTGGTACATCATTAGCTTCTGCAATTACCTGAAGGAGTTCAACAGGGGTAGCAGCTGGGTCTAACTCCCAGCTTCCTGCAGGAGCGTTATGACCTTCTACACCTGTAAGAAAGCGACAGGGAACTTGATGAGAGAAGCGAAACATCTCTTCTTTAGGGATTCTCCGAGCTTCTTTAGGGTCTATCTGCTTCTGAAACACTGTCCGGAAACCAGCGACCTTAACAAGAGGTGCAACAGATATGCCTTGTTCCTCGTTAAAATCATTGAGCACCTCCACCATGTCATATTTGTGTATCACTTCATCAGGAGTCTGCTCGTTCCAATCAGGAGACCAGTTTGCGGTAAACAGCCCAGACATCTCCCTTACAAGGAAATATTCGAACAACCCCACGCGCACCTTTTGTCCACTTAACCATGTGGGAGAAAGAATTTAATGTTTGACTAATTTCATGCCTGCCAGTCCAGAAATCCCCACAAGTTTTGGAAAAACCAGAATCTACCCAGGGTGTAGGGCCCAATTCACTGTTGCTTCTTGAGTTAAGCCAACTGATCTTCATCTTAAATGGCTCCAAAGAGATCACCTTATGAATTCGAGCATAGTAACGAGGCATCCCATCATCATCGTCATATGCAGCCCATACCTGGTCATCTCCAAAGGATCTCTCAGTTCTATCCAAGTCAAAATTGTGAAAATCAGAATCTGGAACATTAATTGACAATGCAGCAGTTTCTGACACCTCTCCATCAGAATAGCCAGGACAAGAATCCTTGTTGCAGTTTTTACCATTGGACCCATTACGCTTATTGAGATCACGCAAATCACTATTAACAACACTTTTCTGCTTCCTACTTTCTCTATCTTTCATCTTCTCTTTCTCTCTGTCAGCAGTCTTGGCATCAGTTACTGAGCTCCAGTCCTGAAGTTTCTTGCGAATTTCAGACCTTGCCTTGTCCACCAGCATGTTTCGAATCTCAAATAATGACAGTTCTCTCTCCCTGTTGAGCTTCTTATCAGTACTGGAAAAACCATGGATATTTTCTGCTTGAAAACTGCCCTTTCTAAATTCAAATGCACTTCCTGAGCCAGCTCCGTTTCCCATGGACATTTTATTTGCCACATCACCTCCATTCCCATTCATACGACTATCATAGGTTCTTCTCTTTTTCAAGGCTGTTGTCTGTGCTTCCTCACGCTCTCTCTTCAATTTCTCCTGTGCCTGCTGAACCACATTTGCAGCTTGGGTGGAAGGTGAAGGTGATGTAACCTTGCTATTAACACCGGCAACTGTAGAGAAACAACCCCACCGGAGGTTTGTACTATTAGATGATTTAAGACCTGCCGATACTCCAGGATTATATACATTACTATTTCCCAAATGATGTCTTGAATTCTGATGGTGCTGGCGAGAAGACAAGTTGGCAGACTTTAAAGCATTTGGAGGCGGAGGCTTCTCCACAGCAGGAAATGCCTCACGGCAATTCGGACATAGGAGAGTGTGATTCAGGTAAATCCTCAGATACTCGTACTGAGTCTTGCATCTGTTGCAAATAGTCCAAAACGTACCAGGATTTTGACTAGAAGCAGGAACTGAGGTTGAACCCGTTTGTGTTGCATTGTTCCGACTCCTCGCATGTGAAGTCACATTTTTGGTTGAAGTATGAATCCCATTTGCACTAGGTGATGCAAATGGAACCCCACGTGGAGTTGTATTTTTCTGCTGGACTCTCGGATTCAATTTGTCATTATAAGCTAATCTCTTAGCTTTATCTGATAACAAGCTCCAGCCCTCTGAAACCAGCTTAAAAGCACCATCGGCACCTATAGCCTTGTTTTTATCAGGATGAAGTGCCAGTGCAAGCTTTCGGTATTGTTTCCTCACTGTTTCATCATCAACCCATGGATTTGTACCAAGTACAGCATACCAGTCCACTTCGCCATTAATCTTTTTCTCTGCAGCAATATAGACATCAACTGTTGTCAAGATTTGGGAAATACCCTCAAGCCCAGGATATAAATTTTGAGCCTTCAAAGCAAATTTCTTTGCACCAGAGTAATCTTTTTCTGTGACCTTTCTCTCAGCAATTTCCTTAGCCCTGAATGCCTCGTCTTTATTACACTCCATGACCTCCCTAAGGGAGATGAAACTTTATTTTTCCCCACCTAGATATGAGCAAAACTTCGACCAAGCTCCAGATTCAATAGTTTGATGCCTGACCAAAAGGGAAATCGAACATCTAAATTAAAAACTGATTGTACAACTCAAACAGTGTCAAATAAATAATATCATCACCTTGCAATTTTACTAAAAACAACACAAACCAACACCATGTGAAATCCTGACTGTTAATTAATTAACCAAAGGAAACTAAGATATTTGATATAGATAACACATTTCTCTGTTTGACTCAAGATTTGATACAAACTCTTAACACTGACTATACCAGTTCATTACATTTAGTTGGATTCCTGGTCTTCATCTAGACTAACACCTACTTTATGTTATATTGAAGTAGCCATGCATCTGAACAGGAAAAACAAACCCAATATATATATATATATATATATTAATTCCATCCAAATTCTTCTAAAGCTTTGTCAGAACAAGAAAAAGTATCAATCAGGCAATTCATCCGATCAAGCTCGCTAAAAAATTGAGCAATAAACATAAGTATGCCTGGCACTTGCCAAAAGACGTAGTATATCAGACCAATAATTATTACAATTAGACACTTTTATTATTCATTTTTCACCATTAACACCAGTTTTGGTTACCACTTGGTTTTTCTGAAAATGTCTAGCAACAAAAGACAGATAATTACCTTAACTCTTTTCCTCCATAATTACGTGTTTCATCCATACACAGTATAAAATTAATTTTGCCATGAGCATTAGAATACCACGCACATGCAGAGGCTTGCTACTGGTCAGAGACTATGCCATGTATTAAAGTTTATGTACCACATAGCTTTCTAGTGCATTTCTCGAATATCATTTATAAATAATAAAATAGATATATTGAACCACGATAACAATATCAGTTGTAGCGATGATACCCAAGTTGACCACGTTAAGTGGATAGGTCCAATTAGTTAACTGACTATATATTATTTTAATATAAGTGAAAACTAGGGCTATGACCCCTGACGTGTCTAGTCAGGTAATCTGCTCAATCTACTCAACTAGCATGTAAGTAACGCTTCGCCAATGGACTGCATGCATTTCCTGACCAGCTCATATATGTTTTGCCTAACTGACCTAACAAAGGGTGCAACTGCCATTCTGATTGTTGTGTGTGAATATAAAATCCAGGAACTACGCAATGATTGGTATGGATGAATATTCCTAGATAGAAGAATAAATCTGAAAAGCTTCACCGTATCTTGAATATCCTTAAACACAAAACAAATGTGATGGCTCTAGATCCATCCTGAATTCTAGAGATGTTTAACCTTCTTCAATTCTCTCTTGGCCTGTTCACCCTCTAAAAATAATGAAGGGTTCCACATTGAAAACAACAATCCAAGGAGAGTTCAATGAATTAGTCTTTGAGGACATCAACATGCATATGAACTACTAAAATTTTCTAAGAAGCTATGAAATTTAACCACTGGTTTTTCTTTCTGATCAAAACATCCTCCCTACAGTGATATCACCTCTATAAGTAAGGGAAAACAACCTTTAAATCGTTTAAAATTTGTTGATTTGCTCAAAAAAACAATAAGACTTACTATTTTAAACTCCATATCCCGGAATATAAGAAGCTAATCTTACCATGATCACTTTCTTAGATATACATACAGGATGTGTTAACGCATTGAAACATTTAATTTCTAAATAGTTAACTCACAAATTCAAAATTTCAAGTAAATCATTAACTCTTCAAAGTCCAAACACATAAACAGCATAAAACAGGATCTTAGGATCTCACACGACCAGCTGTGACACCTTCCCAATTTGATAAGATCTGAATTTCCATTTCTCTGCCAGAACCGAAAGAAAGATAATAAATGACCTCATTACAACCCTCCACTTTGCTTTAAATGCTCGATCATCAAAAAAACTCAAGTGATCAGAGACAACAACTTCAAGGAGCAAAAAAATCAACATGCAGTATTCCCACATAATTTACAAAAGATCAAAACCCAGTTTTTCTCCACCGAACTTCCTTCCGTAAACCATACAAAACAACATCGAAGCCGCATTGACCAACTAAAACAGAAAGCCACTATGAGCTGTCAAAATTCAAACTTGTCAAGTTCACTAAGTTAAAATTAAACAAAAATGGGTCGGCATGGATCTACAGTAAGAAATACAAATTTCAAAAGCCCGGAAACGGTCAAATTTCAGAACTTGAACAGAGTTACTCATTATAAACTGAAACCCTAAATTCTAACCCATTAAAAAAGGAAAGAAATCGCATACCATCAGCCAAAAAAACTGAATCTTTATGTAGAAAAAATGCATATGGTAAAGACTAAAGAGAAGGGTATGTGTTACCTAGTTAAAGAAAGTTTCTTCAAGCAATGAAATTTGAATCTGTGAGAGTATGCATCTCATCAGTGACTCATATTGTCAAAGGGCATAAGAAGTTGAAGAGATTTTTTTTTCTTTTTTTTAATTTGTTCTTTCTTTTTAAAGTGTGCAAATGTAACTGAAAAAAATTTGGACAAAACAAAGAGAATAAAGGAGCATCTAGTATGGGTTTGGTTAATATTTTAACCTTTTTGCAAGCTAACACACCTTTTTATAATGGGTTTAGCCCAAATAAAAACTAACTAGGGTTAAATTTTGACCCTTGTATTGAGTTAATATTTTGCCAAATTTATTTATAATATTTAGTACTACAAACTTGAGTAATACCATATATATTTTCTACATGTAAATTCAGATCTCTTCTTAAATTTTTCTATCCTAATACATACATACATACATACATACATATATATATATATATATATATATATATTTTCTATATATTATTTATTTATTTATATCATTTGAAATATAAATTTAATGTTTAATTTTATAAAGTAAAGCATTATTTGATGTATTTTGCATAATTTTATTATTATTATTTTTACAAATTTACAAAAGCTTGACTCAAAATAATATAACCAGGCATAGATTGCAATATATGCCCCCTTGTTTGAGTTCACATACTTAGACACTTCCTCTCTTTACTTTTATTTATTTTTAAATAGTTTATATCATTTTTGTGCGCGTAAAAAAAATAAAATATAAAATTTTTTAAATTTTATATATTTTTAATAATAAAAATAAAATTTATTATATATAATTAATAATAATTATTTAATTAAAATTAATCTAATAATACATAAATAGTATAAAAATTATTATACATTTACTATTTTTACTCTGTTTTTTGGAGGGTAATTGGATACATTTATGGTTATTTGCTTCATGACCTTATCATCTGATTTAAGTCATACTTGGCTTAAGTGTAAGACTTTGCCATCTTTCAAATTTGTTGACAACTTTCAAATGAGGGAATTTGTGGACTCTTTCAAATTGCAATTCTTCAACTATAGACCATAGAGTGGAACTTCCTTTTCCTTTTCCAAATAAATGGTAATTGCCAGACCAGATAATGCATGAATAGTTATCCCAGCCTGCACTTATCATGTTTTATATCATTAATTCATTTCAAATCATTCAAAATTACTTGTATTAACTATATATATTTATTTTAAAATTTTTTTTTGGTCATTTAAAATATGCTTAATATCATAAAATATATTGCTGTCTAAAGATTTTTTTCTTCTCTCTCTCTCTATATATATATATATATTATAGAATATGATAATTACTTTTAAGATCTAAGCACATTTGCAGGCAGCCATGTGTTTGTGGCATGCACAACCATTTCAAGTGGCTAATTAATTTCATTTTATATATCAAAAAGGTCCATGATAATTGGCATGCATGAATAGTTGATTATGACATTATTAATACATCTAACCCATGTGTGAAAAGTTCCAACAATCATCCAATGACTTGATAATGAAAGCAGCACATGCTTCCTTTGCACTTGAATGTTGCTCCCACAAAGCAAATTAAAAGAAGAAGAAGCAATGGATCTATTCACTTTAAGGAAGATCATTAGATTTCTTTTTAATCTATGTAACAATTAGATCATTGATCAACTACTTAATGCCCCATTAGTCTCTAGCTTTAATTTACATTAAAACCAATCTACATCATGGAAATTTGTCATTTGGATGAAAGATTTTGTAAATTTTATTGTTTCATCCTTGTTCATTCTCACATCCTATAAGGCAACTAGAGCCTAGTGAAGTGAATATTATATGATTTCACCCTCTTTTAAAATCTTCAATTGGTTGTTGCTTTATTCAAATTTATGATTTTATATTATATATGTTCACAAGGTTAACATAAATGGTAAGAAGATCGAGTAATGAATAGTATTTATTATTATTACATAAAATTTGATTATGATGTATATATATTATATTTATTTTTTTTAAACTCATATATTAGTCATTTTAAATTTTAAGTTTGTATTTTTTTAATTTTTATTTTGAATTTTTAAATTTTACGATAATTATTTTAATTTTTATTTCGCATTTTCTAATTTTACACTAAAAAATACATCTTAACCGAGTTTTATGTTACAATATATTGCATATTATGTATTTAATATAGCCAATGAACCCAAGCAGAAGCCCATGCCCAACCCAATGTTATTCACCTTGTTTCCGTTATCTACTTCCACTTTTATTGGAAAAATGTTCTGTAGGGTTACAAAGAAATTGTCAAAAACAGATAAAAATTTTCATAGTTATGCCAGGGAGGCTTGGTGGTGATTATTGAAAAGGTGATTAAATAATAGAGAATACGCAGCAGCAGACTGGGTTTTTCTCAGTAACCAAACAGAGGATCATCCCGTTTCCTTGGAATCTGTAGTTAGTTAGCAACAGTTCTACAGATTCCAACTTGATAAACTAAGTTGACTAGATCATCTCACCATTCACAAATCCCTTCAATTCTAGAAGCATATAAGTAAATTATGTTGGATACACTTACCCATTCACACTAAATAATCTATTCCGGAGCAGTTGTGAATTCTGAGGTAGAAACGACAACGGCAGCTTGATTCAAAATGGACCCAAATCTCACCACTTAATGAATTCACTAAAAAACAGTCCGCACTTTTATTAGCTTATCGATGAAATACCCAGACAAGCATGTAGATAGATTTATGGCCACATTACCGGAATGAACAGAAATAATTATTCTGGATCAAAAAGTTTGTGCTCGTACAAGGTGTAAATTAAGAAACAAAACAATGAATAAAGGGTAAAAAAAAATGCCTCCTTGTTGCTACGGACATTTCAGCCAAACATGCATGTGCAGATTTCAAAAAGACATATCCAATGGGTCAATAAATCTACACAAGCAATGTAAATGAAGATTGCTAATCATGTTGGAGTTCGTCTGCATCAACATTGTTGTGGTGGACGTTATGTTGTCAGCACTGCCCAGAGTGAAAGCAGTCTCTGTTAACTTCCGAGCAGCATTCTCAGGTTCGTCCTCTGCTTGGGCAAGTGCAACAGCATCCTGAACATAAGAAATTATAAATGCATTTAGAGAAAACCAACTAATAAGCACTGCAGCTGCAGCTAGACCACTACTAACATAATTCAACTAGGTCCACAGAAACAAATCCCAAGTACAGGGACTGATGAAAGCCTCAGAGAGCCCTCAGAAAAAAGGGGAAAATATGCTCATCTGCTAAGATGTTAACCCTGTGTTTGCGTGTCGGTGTTAGATATAGAGGGCAGGCTTACATCATTCAGTACTAAATCCCATAGTCCATCACTTGCAAGCACAAGCAACTCAATTTCTTCATCTATCTCTTGATCTTGAAAAAATAAAGCAAAACATATTGTAGATTCATTTTGATGACCAAATTAAAAAATATCTAGCATACCTCATTTACATATGTATTAGATTAGGACCCACTACAAAAATATAGACTATTATGATTAAAGAGAATAACTAGAAGAATTACCCAATATTTGAAACACAGGTCACTGACTTATATTAAATGCACTTTCTGCAAGAAGTGACGGTAATCAAACAGGTCCACTTTATACCCACTAAGATAGCAATGATCCTACAATTCACTTAATTGTGTATTGTTACCCACCCAAGGAGAATCTCTATTGCAACAGCAGGAACACAAATTTTTGACAAACCATTTGTTAGACTAAAATATTTCTCACAAATGTAACTAACAGTTGGCACCAAAAGGGGTAGAAAGAAATTACAAATATAAATCCTCTACTAACAATTAAGATGATGGGGAAGAAGGTAAAAAATTTGAATGGGCTTATAAATCACCCAATTTGATTATTACCTGGATGTCTGGTTCTGCAACAACAAATTGCTTCAACA
The DNA here is from genome assembly GCA_019650275.1 of Xylocarpus granatum. Taxonomy (NCBI): domain Eukaryota; kingdom Viridiplantae; phylum Streptophyta; class Magnoliopsida; order Sapindales; family Meliaceae; genus Xylocarpus; species Xylocarpus granatum. The sequence goes on from BNST01001003.1 coordinate 64,712, forward strand.
TGCAGTTACCAAAAGCTCGAGACATAGCAAGCACACCTCCCACTCTCCAAGTGCCTTAAAAGCAGAATTAATGAAAGAACAAAATAAATCAGTTAAATCAGTTCATGTAGGCACCTGTTAACATAGAACTTCAATTCCGGACTCAATTTTGTAGCCAAAGCAATTTCATCTTAATCCTAGGCTCACATAGAACTTCATTCTGACTCAACAAAATCTTAGTTAACAAGCTCAACTTCTTGAACCAGTAGCCATTGAATTATTGACTTGCTCCCAGCTGATCATTTGCACTAAGTGTACTGCTTCAAAATTATCATCAAGGCAAATATATAGATAATTTGCAGTGTCTTGCTTCAGTAATACAGGGGATGTATTAGTCAGTTTACCTGCCTACATTACAACTCCTCCAGCATTTTCAATTCTCTTCCGCTCATCACTTCTGTTAGGTTTATGATCCTCAGAAAGAGGGATTGCTGTCCATAAAGAAAGAGAAACTACTTTTAAGAACCTGCAAAATTTCAACATTCACTTCCATAGCAGCACAATTAGATAACGTTAATGAAATCATGTAGGTTTGCAGAAGTTGAAAAATCCGCATCCAGAAAATAACACCACTAAAGCTCATACATATTAAGATGGAAGCCAAGCCTTAGGATGCAAATGTAAAGCTAATCTGTTTCTCATCTAAATAACCACACCGAAAAATTATAACTATATCTCCTCACATTTTAGATATCCGGGTATTCCTATTTTGAATATTTTAATAATCAAATTATATAAGTTTCCTAAAATTTCCATAAAACAGATATTTTGTCTCAATTATTTATTCAAATATGACAAACAAAGAGCCATATAAAGAAAACTCATTTTAAGAGTACACAACAATAGGTATGCATCAAAATGTGCATGATTCCATCCTACCAACAGCAGCATTTGATGCAAAGGTTGTTGTCCATATTGCAGTGAAATGATGCTTCAACAATAGTTGCATTAATGCAACAAAGGTAGAAACTGAATACACATACAAACAAGTGTGAAACTGGTTTCTTATAAGGTCAAATACAGGCCTTATGTCTGTATCACTACAAAATGTCTAAACCTAACATCTAGGGACAAAAGTTACGCATCCCATATTTAAACAATAATGAAGTTGTCATAAAAAGCTGACATGAATGTGGAGTAAAGGGGAAAATAATGAAGTTGTCATGTGTGTGAAACTGACAGCTGCCACTGTCAGTTGATTGTGATCCAGCAAGCAACTTTTATTCCTATTATTATTTAGAAACTCAACTGATTACCACTTTAACTTAAATTTAAAAACAATGCCAATATTACCTTTACCAGCCTTTGATATTACAGTCCTTGAATCTCCAACATTGGCAATGTATAGATGGTTACCGACCAATACAGCCGTCGAAGCAGTAGAACCATCATCCCCATAAGTATCTCTTTCAGAATCCAAGATGTCCACATCAGTCTGTTGATATGTTTCACCTGCAAGCTTGCCCAAGTCACAAGATGGATCACACCAACAAATGTCAACAGGTTGGAAAAGCATTCCATGCAGGATCCGCAAACTAGAAAGTGAATGACAAAATTAGAGCCACTCGATGTTTCATCCTTTCCTAGACAGAAATGTAAGCATGTGCATCTATCTCCACGGGATCCAGCATTGAATGCTGAGAACAACCAGATATACTACAATCACATGATTGATTCCTTTATAATATTAATTTGCAATGACCATCACTAGTAGCGCACTTATAGCCAATTTGGTATCTGTCATAAATTGTGGATGCTTCAAGAGATTCTCGAATACATGTTCCTTCAAATACTGGGCAGCAAGACAACCACCATGTCCTGTAATGGAAAACATTGTGAGAGTTAGAAAGACGAGCTCCAATCCAACATAGAAACAAAAGCAAAGTCTTCAGTCCCTTGACATTAGTCCGTATCGATAACAGAAATGTCAGGCTATGTGGATGACATGAATAGGTCAAAAACTTAATTTTTTAATGAGACATCTTAGACTTACAAGCAAACATGACCTTGCTTGTAGACTCTATTAAAAAAGCTATAATATTTATTTGTTTCTATGTTGGATTGGAGCTCGTCTTTCCAAACTCCATATGACTTACAAGTATTTCCAAAGATGTTGCTCCCATGTTAATGAATGATGACAAAAAAAATCTAGTAAAGCTGTAATTCCATATAATGACTTATAATTCAGTGACCATAACAATGCTGCTTCAAAATCTACTTATATTCATTCAATAAATCCTGACATGAAGTATTAATTTGTCATTTACAAGCTTAAAAATAAAACAGAATGGCTGAAAAAAGAAAGCTTACTTTTCAACTACTACAATCATGTCGAGTTTTAGAATAATATACTATAAAGAGCGAAAAAGAGATCGCTTTTCCGAGCGGAAAGAGATCCTTTTGACGAGAATATTCAAACAGTTGCGGATCTTCAGATGAGAAAATCTTGGAAATTTCCAGATATGACCAGACTGAATGAAACAGAGTGTGATGATCGGGTTCGGCGCGGGAAGATTCGAATCTGATGCAGCAGGCGGTAACGTACGTGGAATCAGTTGCGCGGAGTCTTATCTCCCTGGTAAGATTGAGAGAGCATCTGAAATCTAGAGAGAGATTCGTAGCGATGAAGCGAATACATAAGAAAGAGTGAGACAGTGAAACTGCGAAATGGAGAAGAGGGAGCTGGCATTTTGTAGCTTGGCACCGAGGAGAAGCTGCAACGTGGCAGTATTCAGGCAATCGCTTTAGTAGTTATCCTCTGCATCCAGGTCTATTGCAGTGAGATTTGCATCCCATCATATATTATTAATTTATATTCTGTATTTTTCCTATCACTTGATCTGAAAAGGTTACAACTGTTTATAATGTACTCAATAGTACCTCTCTACTCTCGGTTACTAGACTCAGCTAGCGAGCCGGTGAAACTGTGAATGTGAACGATGTCATGTCCTTTTGTACACATTACCAATCGACGTCGTTTTATTGTAAAGAAACCACAATTAAAACGGCGCACCGTTTAGCTTTAAGTTTGGACGTAGAAAAGCCCCGAGAAAGTCACCTTTTTTCATTATAAATTAATAACACCTGGGTCCCCAAGTTTTATGATTTGAAAAATAAGGATCTAGTTTATCCATTTGTATCAAGTACATCTGTGTTATGAATGAAATGACTGAAATACCCTTGTAGTCTTGCGTGACGCGTATAAACATAAAATTAATTTGATTAAGTTAGAATAGAATCGTGAGTCCAATGGTTTAATGTCTATAATAATATAACGGCAGAAGGTAACGGAAGAACAAGCAAAAGTCTAAGCTGAGTAAGATATTTTCAACGGTGAATCTATCCACGACGAGAATCGCTGTTTGTCTGACGGGAACTTTGACTTCTGTCGCTGAGCCGTGTTGACGCCGTTTCCCAGAATCTGTGCTGTGCTCCACCAGAACAAAATCATTCCGGTTAGGAAGCTAAGCTAGTACCTGATCCAATTATAGTTGGCCACTTCACGCAAATGTTTAGTATATTGACAACAAATTAATATTTATTTATTATATATTTTTTAAAAAAATTAAGTTTAATAGGAATTTTTGAAATGACGATAAGCGGTTAATGCATTTTTTGTCCTACTACGACGTCGTCTCTTTTCAACTTTTGCCACTTGGCTTCTCTAGTTTCGTTCCAATCTCTTTTATCTCGCCCCAAACGGCGCGTTTAGTTTACAAAAAAGTTGTCAGTGGGTCGCGCTTTTCCAAGCTTAATAAAAAAAAACTTTTCCTCATCCCTGACTGGACTAAGCAAGCAAAGTTTCTCCGTAATTATTGTTCAAACAGACCCAGCCGGTCCAGCCTTCTGCCGTGGCCTCGCCTTGCTCGAAACTTCCCTCTTTTCTGTTCTTTTCTTTCAATTTGAAGAACCGAAACTCCACTGCTGCTTTCATGGCTGTTTAGTCAACGCGAAGTATTCTTACTCTTCTGTCTGTTGGTAAGTTTACAAGTAATTTTGTTCTATTGGCAGGTGTTTGATTCATTTCTCAGTTGAATTTTATCTTTACTTCTGTTTGGAGGAAAATATTGTTTGGATTTAGTTATGAAACTATGAATTTTCCGAGGTTTTGAAGTTTTTTTTCCGTCGTTTGTGCTTAATTTTCAATTTTCTGATTCATACAACTTTGTCTTTGATGTTTATGAAGTTTTTGGTTTTGTGCTGATATTAAACTGTCTTAATTTGCAGTTCGTTGTACTTTAGATTCTAACCGAATTCTCTCGCTTTTCTTGTATCAGGACAGACATTAAGAACTTCTCGGTGCATTGTTTATGTTTCAGAGATTGTGTTGAATAATAAGCTGTAATTATGAATTATAGATCAGAGAAATTAGTAATGTAAGTTCTTTTTAGCAATTAATACGTGATTACTTACTTTGGGCAGTTGATTTTATTGTAATTGTATGGTTTATTTCTTACTGGATTTTTGTTCGATTTTGAGACTACGTTTACTAAGCCAAAGAGTATCGACAACTTTATTTGCATGGAACTGCTCTTCTTCATAAACTATCCATAACGTTTTAGATGTTTTGATTAGGATTTTGACTGTTAAATTAACTTATTGGTTTCTTTTTTGGGTGGGTGCGCGTTGAATGCTTAACTTTGTTCAAGGAGAGTATTGGATTGACTTTACATCAATAACGTTTCTTCAGGTTTAATGATTGGAACTCTGAGAAAAATCCCAAGGGACACTATTCTGCACATTACGGATTGCAATCTGGGAAAATCCGAACAACGGTTAACTCAGTTTCAGAGAAGTTCCAGCGAGGCTTTGAATCTGGTTCTGAGAGGATTAAGGGTATTAAAAGAACATTAAAATCCTGCACATTTAATAGTGCAGTGAGTAAAGGCTTGGGATCTGGGATGAAGGTTCTTGACCCACAGGGCGCATTTCTTCAAAAATGGAATAAGATACTTGTATTGTCATGTGTGATTGCTGTTTCACTGGATCCTTTGTTCCTTTATGTTCCTGTGATCAATGATGATAGAAAATGTGTTGATCTAGACAAAAAGATGGAGATTACTGCTAGTGTGTTGCGTTCATTCACTGACATCTTTTACATACTTCATATTATTCTTCAGTTTCGTACTGGTTTTATTGCACCCTCTTCACGAGTGTTTGGAAGAGGTGTTTTGGTTGAAGATACTCGGTTAATAGCAAAGAGGTATCTCTCATCGTATTTCTTAATCGACATTCTTGCAGTCCTCCCACTCCCACAGGTAAGCTGGTGGGGATATTCTAACTGCCCTAACTTCAGAATATTTTTAATCTGATACTAAAAATTGTGTCTTGCTTGGTGATTTACTCGGAAATATCCTTTGATTGCAAAGCTTTACTCATGTTACTTTTACATGTCAATCTTCTGTTTAAATGAACATCATTTTACTATGATATTAATCATTTGTCTTCCTATTTGCTGTTTGTGCACAGGTGGTGATTTTGATTGTAATTCCGAGAATGGGAGGATCGCAAGTGTTGAATACAAAGAACTTGTTGAAATTTGTAGTTATCTTACAATATGTGCCAAGGTTTATTCGAATATATCCATTGTATAAGGAAGTCACAAGGACTTCTGGTATACTCACTGAAACTGCATGGGCTGGGGCTGCATTTAATCTTTTCCTTTACATGCTTGCTAGCCATGTGAGTTAAATTTCTAACTTGGTACTTGAGACTTTAAATTTTGGATTAAAATGGGACTTACATTCCCAACCATTATCTTTATATCTATCTTAATCCAAAGGTATGGAGAGTTTTTAGTTGCAACATTAAATGTGATCTTTTGAGTTTAGATCTTATCCATTGGATTAAATGGATAAAAGATTGGATTGCCATGGACAAATTTAACCGGTGTGCATAAAAGGTCCACTCTTAGAATTGTTGAAATAACTGTTGCACCAAGTTTCATGTGGAAGAGTGTAGATACCATTGATCACCTGTGGGAGAACATTCTGCTTAGTTTTGAATTGACCTAACTAACTTTGTTGGCTTTGGCCGAATCTGGATTTTTTAGTGTTATCAGAGTTTTCCTGTATGATTTGGGCCTTCTTGGATTTTTGTCTCTGAAGAGTTCTACTATTTGATTTGTGAGTCTGATAAAACTTATCATGTTACTTTGGTCCATAGCCTTTATTTCACATACTTTTTTATATTTATCATCTGGTTCGTTATATTGCAATTTGAAGTGTAGTTGTCACTTTTGGTTGAACTTTCTGATTACTAAGTTATGTGCTTCTATTTTAGGTACTTGGAGCCTTTTGGTACTTGTTTTCTATTGAAAGAGAAACCACTTGCTGGAAAGACCACTGTAAGGGCAACAGATGCGTCTTGTATTGTGATCATGGTCAAGGAAGTAACATGTTTCTGAGTGCTCTTTGTCCTGTAAAGACGCCAAATACAACACTCTTTAATTTTGGAATATTCCTTGATGCTCTTCAGTCTGGTATTGTGGAGTCAACATATTTTCCAAAGAAGTTCTTTTACTGTTTCTGGTGGGGCCTGCAAAATCTAAGGTGTGCATCTATGGATCTTTACTTAATTAGGAAGTCTTGATGTGGGATCAGACTGGAGTGATGATAAGGATTATTTGAATCCCCGTGATGATATCAACATTCTTTGTTAGCTGTTTGTTACTCATAACTAACAAATGGTTAGTGGTTTGCAAAAGTTTTTGCTGATTCAGGCCTGTTGAATCTCAGTTGTCATAAGGCATTACTCCTTATGTCTGTCCTCTGGTGCATGTTAATTCTCTGTCATGTATTCAACCTAGTTCCCATTCTTTTGATGGGTGCATATTCTTACTGCATTTTGATACATGCAGCTTTCTTTTGAATTTGCAGTTCTCTTGGTCAAAACCTTGAAACAAGTACTTATGTCTGGGAAATCTGCTTTGCAGTCTTCATTTCCATTTCTGGCTTAGTGTTGTTCTCATTTCTCATCGGAAACATGCAGGTTGGTGCTAATAATTTTTGTTTCCAAGGTTTGTTACATATCAATAACATCTTAATACATATTAACCTGTCTCTGAATATTTTCTGCCCTGAAATTGTCTTATCATTATTAACACCTGACAAACTACAGAAAATATAATTTCTCACTCATCTAAGAATACTTTGACTTTAGGCTAGGTTTAATTTGTAAAAGTTGCATGTGAAAAGCTTTCTGTTTGTAGGCCTTTATTTTAGGTATTGATGAACTGAACTTGCCGTGAAACAGACATATTTGCAGTCTACAACTACTAGATTAGAGGAGATGAGAGTGAAAAGACGTGATGCAGAACAATGGATGGCACACCGCTTGCTACCTGAGACTCTGAGGGAACGAATCAGGCGTTATGAGCAATACAAATGGCAGGAAACCAGAGGTGTTGACGAAGAAAATCTGCTTTGTAATCTTCCCAAGGACCTTAGAAGGGACATAAAGCGCCATCTCTGCTTGGCTTTGCTCATGAGAGTGAGTACCTTTCGACATGCTATAAATTGTTTTCTTCATTTTTTAATCCTTCCCTAGGGTTAGAATAATATTGGTGATTAAATTTTTTCACTCAACTTTTTGGCTGTGTTTAAGGTGCCAATGTTTGAAAAAATGGATGAACAGCTTTTGGATGCAATGTGTGACCGCCTCAAGCCAGTCCTGTACACAGTGGAAAGCTACATTGTTCGGGAGGGAGACCCAGTTGATGAGATGCTCTTCATCATGCGAGGCAAGCTATTGACGGTGACTACCAATGGTGGAAGAACTGGTTTCTTCAACTCTGAGTACCTGGGTGCCGGTGACTTCTGTGGAGAAGAACTTCTCACATGGGCTTTGGATCCTCAGTGCTCGTCTAACCTCCCAATCTCAACTAGAACTGTTAGAGCCCTTACAGAAGTTGAAGCGTTTGCTCTAATGGCCGATGACTTGAAATTTGTTGCCTCTCAGTTCAGGCGGCTTCACAGTAAGCAGCTGCGCCATACTTTCAGGTTTTACTCGCAGCAGTGGAGGACTTGGGCAGCTTGCTTCATACAAGCAGCTTGGCGTCGCTATATTAAAAAGAAGCTTGAAGAGTCTTTGCGTGCAGAAGAGAATAGGCTGCAAGATGCATTGGCCAGTGCTGGTGGAAGTTCTCCTAGTTTAGGAGCCACCATTTATGCCTCACGATTTGCTGCTAACATACTTCGTGCTATACGACGTAATGGTTCTCGTAAGGCAAGGGTGCTGGAGAGGGTACCACCCATGCTGCTTCAGAAGCCCGCAGAGCCTGACTTTACTGCTGAAGAACAATAGGTGAAATTCTCAGCAATCCTTGATATTGTTGTAAAAATTATGTTGTTTTAACCCAGGAGGAGAAAACATTGTACGATTTTGGTACAAAGGCGCAGTTTATTTAATGTATGAGGTCTGTATATTATTTTGTATCTGATGTATCGACAGAGTTGTTGGTTGTATTTAAGAAGTGATTGAGACTGAGGCTGATAACGAAATATAAAATTTTGCTGCAAGGTGACCCACTAACCATTGTGAACAAATGCCTGTCAGCTTCTTTTTCACCCAGAAGTAAAATTTATGGAAAAGAGAAATTTTCACTGTCAGGACTCGCAGATTGCTTTTATGCAATTATGTTAAGAGTTAGCTGCAGCGCTAAATTCTGGACAAATAGTGTATGGATCAAAGTCTTTTGAACCATGCCCTAGTGAGTGAGGAGCCAAAATGGATTCTGGATTGTCTCTCTTAAGGCCTGCAGATCGGTGCTAATAATTTAGACAAATCTCTGTGTATTACTTAAGTTGATTCAGAGCTCATCGTCAAGAAAAACAGCATTAATATTAATTGCTTCAATCAAGCATATAAATCACAAGATCTGATTAATCATCACTGGTTCTTCAGCAGTAATGACTGGCCTTCATCTTATATTTTACTTAATTGTTGTTGACTGGTGGTTGCATTTTCTTGAGGCTCGGCTGGTGGTGTTGGTTGCTCCTCGGTCACGATAAATTTTGCTTTGGAAAACACATTTATCAAGTCATTGGCCGTAAGAGCAAATGCTTCAACCTTTGTAACTGCTTGAATAGCTTTATTTGAAGCTGGGATCAGGTTGGATGAAGAGGGGAAATTCTGAAGGCAAGCAAGAATTTCTTCGCCGCAGAAGTCACCATCTTTGAGAAAACGGGGATTAACAGTTGTTTCACCATTCCTGGTGTAGCTTCATAGATCGCGTTGTAATCATCCCATTAACTGGTTCTCCTATTCGGACAGTGTGTGCGAGCAGGATAAGAAACTGGCTTGACATAGTCACGCAGTTGTTCCAAATCACACACACACACACAATAATACAAGAATAAGAGTGAGAATCCATCCAACATCATCGAAAGATTAATGTAAAGCTGCATTGGAAATCAAGGTTAAGAATTAAAGAAATTTACACTAATTCAAACTTACCGTATAATTATACCAACCGTTTCTATGTATCTCTATCTTATTGCCTCCTGAAAAATACTTCAATAAAACACAGAAAGCCTTCTTTATTGGTTTATCTGAACTTGCTACAGGCACACATAGGCCGGCGAGCAATTCATGATCACTTTTAACCCTTTTAAGCAAAGGAAAGCAAAACCGGCGCTTCATGTTCTTTCCAAGTTCCTCGGACAAGACAAATCAGCAAATGTGGTCTCTTGCATTTTGACTAGTGTGCATATCTTAATTCGCTGTCTGAGATTCCTTGAAAGCCGTCCAAAGGGCTTCCACTGCTTTATATCTCGCATTTCCTTGGATCTTGTAAAATTATTTTTCATCTTTATGCCATGTAGAAAATATTTAATTGAACCTGATAACTACATCATCAAAAATGTGCAATAATGAACAACTCAAGGGTGGTGTTTTAAACAGATAATTCCATGTCTCTTCGTCCGTAGACTCTAAAATTTGAAATAGACTTTGAAATAAGAACGTGAAATTTAAAACGATTAATATACAAATAAATATATCTTATATTCAATATATTATAATTAAATTCAAATTTGATGAATAAAATTTCATAATTTTATATGATAATCAAGTCTTGTAACAAGCCAAACTCTAAACAGGCAGTATGCCATACATAATTTTTCCACCCTTTTGTCCTGGATAGTTTATTCCAAGCCCAAACAGGCAATATGCCATAAAAAGCCGGCAAAGAGGGCGGGTTCTGGGAAGGCTGAATTAATGTATGGTTGATCCAGGTTTCTATCTGGAAAATAGGTTTTTCATTATTCATTGATCAGTTACAAACAAACAATAAATTATAATTCTTCTAGATCCGGTCTTCGTCTCCGAGTAGTTATTTCAGAGGCAAACAGATAAGTAACACTGCATGTAATTCTTCCGGTCTCAGTTCCAAATATAATAATTCCAAAGAAAAACAAAATGCAGTCCTTGCATCGTTGACATTGAAAGGATCCTCCCAAAATAGGTTTCAAGCTGTGGATGTTCTCGGTTCGTTCCTTCTAGCACGCAAAAACCTACTGTAACGCCAGCTTGATTGTAACAAAAGAGCTGCCCGATCGTGATGACTGAGAAATAATACCTGTTTCAAGTCGTCCGCCATAAGAGTGAAGGCATCAACGTTAGTAAGAGCCATGTATATTCTGGTTGAGGTAGAGAGGTTTGACGATCGTTAATTCTGATGGCGTTAAGTTCTTGTCGGCAGAACTCACCATCTTTCATTGTCGACTTTTGAGTTCTTCAAGACAAACCAAGAATTTAATATATATAAAAATTCTTAATTTTACATAATCAACTCTTGTAGCACACCAAACTCAGGCAAGGCAATATGTTACATATAATTCTTCCAGTTCTTTGATCTGGATAGTTATTCCAGGCACATAACAGGTAATTCCAAACTCAGTTCCGACCAATTGCTCTAATTAAATCAGTCGTTTCAGCGTGGAATACATCCCATCAAAATACATATTCATCTTTGATCTCAATCTTAAAATCTATGGCGCGTTCTGTCTACAGCGCAAAAGCCTCTTGAAACGCCAGTATGATTGTAACAAAAGAGCTGCCCGATCGTAGTGGCTCAGTAATAATACATGTTTCAAGTCATCCGCCCTGAGAATAAAGGCATCCACGTTAGTAAGCGCTTGAATTGTTCTGGTGGAAGTTAGGAGGTTGGAAGAGCGTTCATTCTGAGCCCAGGCGATAAGTTCTTGTCCGCACAAGCCGCCATCTTCCAGATGCTTCTCTCTAATACTACGACGATCTATTAACAAAGACGCTGCAGTCGTTGCATTCCTGGAGGTGTATGTGTCGGTCCAAAGCTTCCCCTTCAACACGAAGAGCATCTCATCAATTGGGTCTCCTTCCCGAACAATGCGGGTACGCTCAATAAAGAAGACTGGTTTCAGACAATCACACAATTCCCCCAGCGGTTTCTCACTCAAAATTTCAAACTCCTTTACCTTGATAGATATGCATCCAAGAGCATATAACAATCAATGATACCTCCAAACGATTGTAGATTTATAGAGTAGAAAGAAATAGGAACTCACGTTCTTGAGCAGTTTTAAGCAGAGTTTGCGCTTTATTTTCTTTCCAAGGTCCTCGGGAAGATCATTCACTAAATTGTCTACATCAACGCTTTTGGTTTCCTGCCATTTCTGTCGCTTGTATTTCTTCAACTGTCCCCGGATATCAGAAGGGATTTCCTCAAAATTCAGCCACTTCGTTATGCCCTGCCACTTCTGTTTTATCTTCTGCGACCTTGTGGTGTCAGACTGCACGTATATCCATTTCATTTTCACATCAAATAGTTGTTTAAAAACTCAAATCGATCTCGCTTCGATATTACAACGATAAAAAGTTAACTGGGAGATAAGAAGGGGAAAAAAAATGAATGTAAGTGAACCTGCATCCTTCCAATTAAAAAGACAAACAGCACCACGCCAAAGTTGGTCATACAAATTGCAAATCTGATCTAAGCAGGCATTCTTCCAGCATCGAACCGCTTTTCCTATGGCATAAAAGTTACCATAAGGCCCCGAACACCTGAGACCAATAATTCACCTGATCAGAAACATGCTTGAGTTGTTTGAATGACAGAATGATGGTTTAAACTTACATGACCACCCTGCACGTAAAGAAGAAGATTGAAGGCAACAATGGCCCACGGTGCTTCAGCAAGTATCCCAGTAACCCCTGTAGCTTGGGTGAACAAGAAGCAAGCTCGAATAATCCACAATAAATATTGTAAAAGGAAGAAGATCGACATTGCTGTAAAATAATTGTTGCGTTTTATTCTCTGAAGATTGATCTGCACCTGAATATGTATACAATCATGTTATGAGATATTGGAAATAAGTACGTTGAACAATGTTTAATATCAGGAATATTAATATTGAGCTGCTAAAAGAAAAAAGAATTGCAAATTCCAGCAACACAACAATACTTCTGTCACTTTGCAGAATGAAAGATAATAAGGTAGCGAAAAACTGCCCATGATCATTATATACCAACACAACAAACAGTGACTTACATGCTCAACAATTGGAAAAAGAACTAATATTCCCAATTAAGGGTAGCAGACTTTGGGTTACCAGATACCTCTCCTTCGAATGCGCGCCTACAAATCATATTAGCGATCAGAAAAGGGGAAGAACAAGAGAGAAACCCAGAAAGAGAGTTTTTGAAGAAGTAATTAAGAACTAGAGGTAAGTCTCGTGTTATCATTATTATGTCCTTTTATAGCAAAATTAGTCAACTATGTGGTCGTTGTCAATTTGGTGAAGCATGTAAATTGTTTTTCCAATGTTGTGATTGATCATTTAGCGTTACTGATCATTCACTTCCAATTCCCCAGTTGTCATATGCAAATTATTTTGTTACAAATATTCCATTGTCTTTTATATTACTCGTCTTATTTGACTCATTCAAACAAGCATGTAACTTTGTATCAATTTGCCTTGTAAGTGTAGCTCAAAAGTGTTATGTTTGAAAGATTGAATCATTCCAATCATGTGGCTCAGGCACAAAAGGGGTAGAAGAACAATTTAAAAATAAAGATTCCATTTGTTTGATAAGGTTTCTTCACCAAACACCCAAATATCATATCCATGCTCTCACATCAATGGAATTTGACTTAGTTTCAAAATGAAAGATGCAAGAAGACCGCGCTCTCGCAAGAATAAAATGATCAATATGATCATTGAACTGGCTAACTATATTACATGACTACTACATCATTTAACAAGTATCAACTAGTTATGTTCTCTACAGCTATTGTTAGTTGAGTTGTCATAGAATATTACTCCATTAAGTTTTATGCTCTTGCACATGTAAAGAAGATATAAATAAGTTCATTTACCACAAGAAAAAAAAAGAGAGAGAGATCTTCTTCTTTATGTCTACGTCTCTACTGTTTGATTTGATTACAGAAGACTTCTTCCACGTACAGCAACAACCCCCAAGTTTCTATGAATTTTTGAGGGTTCTTGACAAAATCTTGATGCGTGGTTTCTATGAACTTAAAAATTTTGAATGCAAAGTATGCTAAATGTATTATAGATAATCTCGTAAATTAATTACCAGCATTTTAAGAAGAATCTTATTACTAGACCGAAGAATACTTAGTACTCAAGTACCAAATAATTTAATTATTAATTTTATGTAAATATTTATAGATAACTTTGTGTACGTGCGCGCATGTACTCTTTTACCTCTTTTAGTGGTGAATACATGTTGATTTGATATTTGTGAGTGGTGAAACTGGAATATATTAAAATGAAGGGACCATTTTCCAAGAATACTCAATTGTTCATTCATATATGCTTTTTAAAAAAAATGATCACCCACTCCTTCAATGAAAGACTTTCGTTAATGAGAGTTGAGGGGGAACCTTGTCCCCGTATAAAAAGCCTGTTACATCTTCAAATAATTGCTGAAACTTGTCATTGATTAGATCATACTCACACGTTTGTGATTCCCATAAATGTTCATTTATTTTCCCTCTGATTTCAGCGTTGTTTGCAGCCAATTTTTGTCAGTCTATATTCAAAATGAGTCCTTTCACTTTCAGAAACTGAGGGAAGAAGTCTCAAGTCTTTTTCAATTGTGCCATCCAACCAGGAAGGTAGAAATTAAATAATAATTGACACCCTTTACATGAGGGATTCTCAGCAGGATTTTTTGAATGGTTTCAAGCATTTATACATGTCAAACATTAGATCTGTTTGCCATAGCTCATCCAAGAATTGATTATTTGTGGAGGATCCTCCACTTTAAGGGAAGTTACCTGGATTGTTTTTCTTTTTTTTTCCTTTTCGCTTTTGATCATGTGAAGTTTTGATGTTTTTCAAACTAATGTTATGTTTGGCATAGAATCATGCATCTAAAACAGAGTTGATGATTATGCAAAGTCATTGTTTAGATTCTTGTTCTGAAATGTTAATAAACTCTGCCGGCCGTGTAATAATTCAATAGAGTTTACTGATTGATTAAAGAAGTCAAAGTCGTTGAGTAATACCATTTGTTATTAATTCTTATTAATTCTTAATTGACTTAATAACAAAGTTGTTAGTAATACCATTTGAAGGAAAAATTTTTCATTAAACATCAGGCAGTTCATTTCATACAATTATATTGGCGTTTCAGAAGGATCTGGCATTCCAAAAGGAATTTGACTAGAGGATAAAACAACATCAATAGTGTCTCAGCAACCATAAGTGGGACTTGCTATTGCGGATATCACTTGAGTATTGCTTGTTATGCAATTATTTACTGAAATAAGCACATACGGGTTTTAAATTAAACATGTCTACTGTTGTACCCATATCTCCATGTCTTAAAAAAATAATTTCTGCGATATGAACAGGGCAGGATCATTTGGTAAGAATCTTTGGAGTTTTAATTCGTTCTTCAAGTTCAATTTCAATGGATTTGATGGACTATTTGGCTCTTTAATTTCAGAAGGTTGAGTTAATTTGGAAAATGAGCGGCAGTGTTGGATCATTTTGGTCACCAAAACCTCAAGAAAATGGAATATTTATTTGTGTTAAATTTGGATTGATTTTTCTTAAATTTTTTAATTAATTTTGAACAAAATCATAATACATATTACAGTTAACAACGATTATATCTTAATAAATTTTATAAGTAAATTTAAAATATAATTTATTAATTGTATTACGTGTTAATATTTATTTAAACCACGTAAAGAAGAGGAAAAAAAAATAAAAAACTAAGAGAGAATGCTAATCTATTAAACTTTCCCAAGAATTTTCACTCTTCCATTTGTGCTTGAGCTAGTTGCCGTGCCTGGAGCCCGAGCCACTAATTAAGAAAGAATGTTTGGGGAAATCTATAATGCACTCGATCCCAGCTAAAATCAAGTTGTGATTTGTAGAAAATCATGCATCTGAAAAAGAGTTTTCCACCAGAATCTTTACATTGTCGATCGATTGGTTGTGCAAGTCATGGTTTGAAATGGCAATGAATGAAATTTTGGGTTGATGGAATCTTAGATTCCATTTACTGATTGACTGATAAAATCAAAAGTCATTCAGTGATACCAATAGCCTAATTGTCTGAGATCAACCTTTTCCGGCGAATTGCATTCTCCAGGTATCAGGATTGTGTGTCGAGGAACTTACAAGAAGACAAAGTTTTCTGGAAAATTTGGTGACGATTTAGCTATGTTTTCAAACATTGAAACTTAAATGATCTGTAGCCCAATATGTCTGCATGATCTCTCTAAATCTGAACTTTTATGAATTCTTTTCTTATAAATCACTTAAAATCCATTGCATACGTTTATACTTAAATGTTAATGCACATAACTTGTAACTACTTATGTATATAATCACGTCATAATGAATAACCGTATAATACACAATAATGAAAAATTCAGTACTTTTATAATAGCACATTACTAAAAATACTTTTAAGAATATAAGTAAATATATGCATACGTTTATAGTAAATTTTTTTTAAAAATTTAATATACTTACCATTTTAATGATCACAACGTATGCTAGTTTAAATATTTTAATCTATAATAAAAAAAAATTAACTTCGTAAGGGTTGTATATATTATTACAAAGCACAGTATTATTCATTAGACTTTAAAAGTATAATTTCTATTACTTAATCTATTTAATAATTCAAAAATTTTTAACTTAACAAAACTTACTTTATGTTATTTAAGCTTAACCCATTTAATTTATATTTAAATTTTAATTTAGTTCTTGATTTATTTTTTTAATTTTATCTCAAAGTTTTAATTTATTATAAATTTATTTTACCTATTTAATTTGTACTTATTATAAAACATTCCATTATTTCTTAGATTATAAATTTATCACAATATAAACATAACATTCAATATCTATACATAACTATATAATATGTAATTAGAAAAAGTGGGTGCTGTAGTGTGCTTGTGTCTTGTGTGTGTATTTTATTTTTTCCCATCTCTTTTAGCCATCAATACATGTTGATTTGGTGTTTGTGAGTGGCGAAACTGGAATATACTAAAATGAAGGGATCATTTTCCAAAACTACTCAATTGTTCATTCATGTATGTTTTTTAAAAAATGATCACCCACACCCTCTTTCGTTAATGAGAGTTGAGGCGGAACCGCTTCCTCGTATAAAAAGACTGTTATATCTTGAAATAATTGCCGAAACTTGTCATTAATCAGATCATACTCACACGTTTGTGATTCCCATAAATGTTCACTTATTTTCCCTTTGATTTCAGCATTGTCGGCAGCCAATTTTTGTCGTTCTATAGTCAAAATGGGTCCATTGGAACGTGGGTTTTGGTGTCCTTTCACTTTCCAAATCATTTGAGTTTCTCTGACGTGAGAAATAGTGATAATTAATTTTTGGGATTGTCTACCATACCTTCAATGTTTTTGAAGGTATGGTAGACAATGCAATTATTTCAAGATAATAGACCAGTAATTAATTTTTGAACATTGAAGGTATGGTAGACAATCCCAAAAATTAATTACTGGTCTATTATCTTGAAATAATTGCTGAAACTTCTCATTGGTCATACGCGCATGTGTTGCCAATCTGACAATGTTCATTTATTTTCCCTTTGATTCCAACTTGTTTGCAGCCAAGTTGTGTCATTTTATATTCAAAATGGTCAAATGTTATTGCTGTTGGAACGCGGGTTTTGGAATCCTTTTCACTTATAAAATAGATTGTTCCTCTAAGCTCCTGTTTGTCAATTTGCATCTGAGCAAGCTGGAATACTAGTCTGGTTGACTGAAGAAGTCTATGTCTTTCAAATGCGCCATCCAACCAGGACTAGTCAAAATTAAGTAATAATTGATTCTAACGCTCACACGAGGGAATATCCGTAGGATTTTTGAATAGTTTTAAGCATTTGTACGCGTCAAACTCTAGACCTTTCTGCCATAGCTCACCAAATAATTGATTATTTCATTGTTAAGGATCCTCCACTGTTAAGGGAAGTTACCTGGATTTTTTCTTTGTTGATCATGTAAGTTTTAATTTTTTGTTAACAGATAACTCTCAGCCTGTTTCTTTTTATGTTTGATAAGTAAACTATGTATGTTTCGATCAGGTCTCAGGACAAGCAGTTAGAAGAGGGTGCGGCAGGGAAACCTTGTGGAGAGCTTAGAGATGGAGAACTTAACAATGGAGCAAACTCGGTCTCGAAAAATTCCCAAATATACTGCTCACGTTTTGTCATTGAAATTGTTAAAGACGTTGCCGGAATTTTATTCTGGAGTTTTGTCATTATTTTAGGCTTTATACTAATGGGGATATTGAAATTTATAGTTTATGCTATCAGGAAGAAGATTTTTCTTCTACTGTGTGTGATTGCAATAATATTGGATCCTCTGTTCTTCTACATCCCGGTTATCAACGATGAAAAGAAATGCATCGACTTGGACAAAAAATTGGGGATTACGGCTACCGTTCTCCGTTCGATCTTCGATTTCCTTAAGATGATCCACATTCTCTCTGAGCTGCGCACTGATTTACGCGAAAATAGAAGGAAACGCCTGTGGCCATTCTTGCTCGTTGACATTTTGGCCATTCTCCCGATCCCCCAGGTAAGTCATCCACCCAATACAGTTGAAGTACCGTTTTTTATGCTGTAAAAGATTTGAATAGATCTAAATTTAACTACTTGAATTTTCTTACATCCGAACAAGCTAAGCAAAACATTAATGCTTCGTTTCGAACTGCGGTGCCTCTATGAGTTCTAGAAGCAAGAAAGTACTCGGAAACACAATTTTTTAGTAGGATCCACCCCTTTTTCTATTAGTTTAACCTTGAACACTTTGGTCCCGAAGTAATTGTGACAAAGCCCACAAATAAGTATTTGGGTTGTAGCGACAATGCCCACAAAATTAATTCGTTGTCCTATTTAAAACTAACTAAACTTGTTCATATAAAACATTATGCGGCATATTTATTTCCGTATAACGTAATAGGATTCCAAAATGAGCAGGTGCTGGTGAACTTTCAAAGGATAAGAGGCACAAAATTTTTATTCGCAATGACCTTCTTTTTGCTACAATATTTGCTAAGGGTTATACGAACCTACTTCTTGTTTACACAAGCTACAGGGGTTTCAGGGATACTTGCTGAAGCAACATGGACCATTGTTGCCTTCAATCTTCTTCTTTATATGCATGGTGGTCATGTAAGTTAAATCTACCATTCTGTCATTCAGAGAAGCGTATTTTATTTGTGGAATTGTGGACATACAATTACTTCTTAACTCTCCACGCCTTTTCTGATAAAGAGACTTGCTGGTCCTGTAGGTATTTGGAGCCTTATGGTATTTTTATGCCATAGAAAAAGCGACTGCATGTTGGAAGAAAGCCTGCATGAATTATACTGGATGCGGTAACAGTTCTTTTTACTGTGATGACAGTTTAAGAGAACACACTTTTCTGAAGGATGTTTGCCCTATAAAGACAGGAAATGCAACAAACTATAATTTTGGATTATTTAATGATGCTCTTCAGTCTGGTATTGTGGAGGTGACGTATGTTCCCAAGAAATTGTTACATTGTTTACAATGGGGCCTGCAAAACGTCAGGTTTGTGCATAAAAGACAATTCGTTTGTGATGATCATGTTATGAACTTTGATATTTTGAACTTTTTTGCAGTGCTTTTGGTCAGAACCTCCAAACAAGTACCGATATCTGGGAAAATATTTTTGCAATTTGCATGACCAACTATGGCGTAGTGCTGTTTGTCTTTTTAATTTCTAAGATGCAGGTTGACATTCTTATCTCTTTAACGTTTTGACATTGAAGCACAGTCTATCTCATATGCAGAAATTACATATAAATTTTTCATGTGGAATGGATATCTGCAGTCTGACACTGAAAGATCACAGAGGATTAGACTGCAGTGGCAGGAGGTAATGCAGTGGCCTCGCAGTTACAATCTGTCTGAGGATGTCCAAGGGCAGATAAGGGAATACAAGCGACGAAAATGGCAAGAAACAAAACGTATTGATGTAGATAATTTGGTCAATGATCTTCCTGAGGACATTGGAACGAAAATAAAAAGCGAAATCGGCTTAGAACTGCTCAAGAAAGTGAGTTCCTATTTCTCTGTAGAATAATTGCTCATCTATGAAGTTAAGAGTACTGTTCTAATAATCATCAATTACATTTTCAATCTACGAGGCTTGTACTCTCATTCTAAATAATTCCCGTCCTTGGATTTATATCAAGGTACCAGAGTTTAGACAGTGGAGTGAAAAGTTCTTGGAAGACCTTTGTGATTGTTTGAAACCAGTCACCTTTACTGAGCGTACTCATATTGCACGGGAGAACGAAGAAATTTATGAGATGCTCTTTGTGATAAAAGGCAAGCTTTGGACGTTTACCACCGGGAGGGATGGTAATAATAATAGAGAGTACTATCTGAAAGAAGGTGATTTCTGCGGAGAACAACTTATCGATTGGGCTAAGAACGAAGCCTTGGCCAACTTCCCTAAATCTCCCACAAACATTCAAGCAGTAACCAAAGTAGAAGCCTTTGCTCTTATGGCCAATGACTTGAAACGATATGTATCATTAGTACTCAATAGAAGGGACTCTCGGGCAGCTCATGTTATACAATCAGTCTGGCGCTACAGGAGGAATTTGCGTCATAGAAGGAACGCTCTAACACTCACTAATAGGCTAAGCTCAAAGCTAAAATCTGCACAGAGATCATTTAGGTCTCGGAAATCTGATTTAGCTCACAAAATTAAATTGAGCTAATTATTTGGGACTGAACTAGATAAACTATTTGTATTGGAGTTTATGGTTCCTTTCTCAATAAGAGTTCATCTCCTAATCTAGAATGTTTCTTAGTCTATTTATTTGTAGGGAAGTTCGAAGAGTAGAGATCAGCCTGGAGCCAAGCTGTAAGTTCTTGTCCACAGAAATCACAATCCCTCAGATGATAATTTTGTGATTGCGGTGAAAGCTTGCCTTGCATCACTAAGAGCATCTCATAGATTGGATCAGCCACCAAGAAAATGTGAGTGCTAACCAAACTTGAAACAGGCTTCACATAATCACACAGTGCCACCCACGTAGCATCACTCAATTTTTCAGCTTCTCCCACCTTGACATGCATTCAAGAACAAGAATGTGATGGCATTCAATATGATATTCTGTTCAATTACATCTAAGTTTTCCCAATAAATGTATGTTTGTTTGTAGTTGGCAAGTAAGTGAGCTATTCCATAGAGCCAAAGGGACTTACTTTCTCGAGCAGCTTTAAGCGTAGTTCTTGCTTTATAGTCTTACAGACGTCCTTAGGTGGATTATTGAGCAAATTTTCTTCATCAACATCTTCCATTTGTTGCCATTAATGTAGCTGGTATATCTCGTCCTTTCTTTGGAGTTTCACAGAGAGCTGGGGGGAGGACATCCACTACTCTATATCTACTACTAAGGCTAAGTTATGGTTCGTTTGAGAGTACTACAGAAAATCGAAACATTTTACAAGAATTTAATAAAATATGTAAACACTATTTTAATTAGTACGTAATTATGTAATAATTTCCTCGTGATAAAGAAATTTATTTATATCTTCTTTCCATGTACAAGAGCATTATACTCAGAAGACTAATATTCTTTCGCAACTCAAATCAAACCGGCCGTGGGGATATATTTTAAAAGACGTAGTAGTTAAGCAATATAGTTAGCTAGTTCAATGATCATAATGATCCTTTTATTACGGTAAGAACGCCGTGTGCTAGCATCTTTTACTGTCAAACTGGATCATTTTCATTGATGTGAGAGCATGGATTTGATATTTGGGCATTTGGTGGGAAATCCTTAAGGAACAAATGGATTCTTCCTTTCCAAATTATTCCTCTAAAATTTTAAAATTTAAATACTACAGATATATATATAAAATTAAATAATTATAAAAAATTTTAAATTTAAATAATTTTTAAATATAATTAATATCTAAATTAATTTATTAAAATATAATAAAAATAATAATATTAATGATAAAATTCCTTAAATTAAGATATTTATATATATATATATATGTTCAACAGAATTTTTTATTTTTAAATTATTTCTCTAATTTTAAATTGTTTCTCTAACCGTTTTGTGCCTGAGCCACTAGATTTCTGGGGACAAACTTCAAGAAAAAATAATCTTACATTGACTAGACACTTGATTGAATGATTAATCTTTCCGACACAAAACTTTGAGCTCACTTTAATCAGACACTTTCGAGGCAAATTGATAAAAATCACCCATTACCCACCGCTTGTTTGAATGACTCAAACAAGATGAGTAGTATAAAAAGACACTGAAATATTAGTACTAAAATACTATGCATATGACAACAGAGGCAAATGGAATTTAAAAATCAGTAATGCTAAATGACCAATCACAACATAAGAAGAGCAATTTACATGCTTAATCAAATGGACAATGTCGACACAGTTGACTAATTTTTCCTATAAAAGGACAAAATAATAACATGAAACTTACCTCTTGTCCTTAATTACTTCTTCAAAAGCTTTCTTTTTTTTTGGGTTACTCTCTGCTTGTTCCCTCTCTCTGATCTCTAATCTGATTTGGGGGCGCATTCGAAGGAGAGTTATCTGATAAATCCAAAGTCTCCTACTCTTAATTGGGAATATTTTTTTTTCCAATTAGTGATCATGTATGTCACTGTTCGTTGTATTGATATCTAGTGATTATGGACATCTTTTCGTTCCCTGCAAATTGACTGATGTATTTGTATTTTGATCAGGTGTGAGTCTCAGGACTTGAAAATAGAGGAAGGTACAGCAGGGTTACTTCCTGAGAACTTAGCGATGACGATAAGTATTTATGCTCGTCAGCCCCGCACTCATTCCTTGGCTTCATTTTATACTGGCTTTTTGGAAATCGTATTTATAATACTATACGTACGCAATAGTACTTGTGGTAAGAGAACTGAGCAAATATGTTACCAGGAAATTGATAAAGTTTTCCATCAAGAAACATGTTTTTCTTCTATTGTGTGTGATTGCAATCATATTGGATCCTATGTTCTTCTACACTCCAGTTACCAATGATGAAAAGAAATGAATTGAATTTGAACAAAATTTGGGGATTACATCTACCGTTCTCCGTTCTATCCTCGATTTCCTTAAGATAACTCATATTATCTGTCCACTGCTAATTGAATTACTTGAAAAATGAAGGAAACGCTTGTGGCTCTTCTTCCTCCTTGACATTTTGGCCATTCTTCCCGTACCTTAGGTAAGGCAGATATCTACCCTCTTTCAACTAAGTTATTTGTTTTAATTTTCTCTTGTTTCAATCCTCTCTTGTGGATCTTTGCACTTTCTTAAGATATAGACCAATAAGTTTTTTTAAAAATCAACAAATACTTTTATCAATGCGCTGAAATTTGCGATTGTTTTTTCTTTTGGCAGCTCAATAGTAATCCCCACTTAAAAATATCGCAGATGAGCATCCTGATGTTGAACGTTGTTCAACGTACTTATTTTCAATATCACATAACATGAGTGTGTACATATTCAGATGCTGGTCAATCTTCAGAGAACAAAGCGCATGAATTTTTTTACAGCAATGTCGATCTTGTTCCTGTCACAATACTTGTTCAGGATTATTCGAGCCTACTTCTTGTTCATCCAAGCTACAGGGGTTACTGGGATACTTGCTGAAGCACCGTGGGCCATTGTTGCCTTCAATCTTCTTCTTTACAGGCAGGGTGGTCATGTAAGTTAAAACTATCGTTCTGTCATTCAAACAACTTAAGCATCTTTCTGATCAGGTGACTTATTGGTCTCAGGTATTCGGGGCCACAAGTAAAGCGGTTCGGTGCTGGAAGAAAGCCTGCTTAAATCAGACCGGATGCGGTGACAATTCCTTTTATTGTGGTGACAATTTAGGAGACTATAAATTTCAAAATGATTTTTGATCTGCATAGACAGGAAATACAACGAACTATGATTTTGGATTATATACTGAAGCTCTTCAGTCTGGTATTGGAGAGATGAAAGATTCTGCGAAGAAACCCTTACATTGTTTACAATGGGGCCTGCAAAATCTCAGGTATGCGCATACAAGATATGGCTACTGTGAAGTGTTTTATCTTGCAAACAGTAACGTTATATGATCCTAAATTTTATAGCAAAAGTTTCATTTCAAACCATGTGGATTGCAATTCCATAATTGAGTATATGAAGAACGGATCAAATCACCTAAATATTCGAACAAGTAAAAATGATACTACAATTTATGTATTCCAGTAAGTAGAGGAAAGCGTAAACCACGAAACTTCGTATCAGTTATTGTGTTCAGGTTGGATTTCACATATGAAAGACTTAACTTCTTCAGTCAACGTAACTAGCATTCCAGCTAAGATGCCATTTGTTTATTGAGATTTCTTCATGAAATATCCCAATATATATCACCATTTCTCACCTCAAACAAAATCAACTAATGTAGAAAGTGAAAGGATGCCAAAACCAGCGTTCCAACAGTAATAACAATCGAGAATATGGAATGACAAAACTTCGCTGCAAAGAGGTTGAAATCGAAAGGAAAAGAAATGAATTTTTTTTAGAAATCACAAACTTGTCTGCAAGCTCTTTTGTAATCTTGTACTTAGTTTTGTATTTCCCTCCAAAAGGCCTTGCAGATAAGCATCAAATTAAAGTATTTTTCAAGATAATATTACCATGATTTTCTCAAGATTCATGGATTAAATTATATCATACGGACACAACAAGAATCAAGAACCAATCACAATTATATATGTGATAATCATCAAGACACTATTCCTTCATTTTATTTTATATATCATAATTCTTCATTTTATTAAAGGGAGATAAGTGTGAGTTGCAATGCCATTTTTAAGTCGTAGAGTTGAATTGTTCGTTTACAGATTGAAATTAAAATAGTTGAACTACCTGCCCCTTCACATACGGTAGATATATAAACAAATGAGCAACTTGTCTTCGTTGATTAAAGGAAAGATAGTGTATCAGATTCTCAACTATATATCATTTTTCAACACTGATACATATTATGTATCAATCCTATTGAGATTGTGTGATGGCAAGTTTGAGAGTGTTAAAGAAAAACTGTTGTCAGCAATTTTCTTATACTACTTTCAAAAAGAATTTGTTTAAATACATTTTGCAAATCATGGGCCACAAGAGCTAATTAATTAGGTTTCCATATTTGCAGCTATAACATTTAAAGATGTAGTTGAGAATCTGGTCCCCTTTCAGCCATCGAGTCAATAAAGAAAAGCTGTTCCTTTGGTTATAGATCTACCCTACGTGAAACCGCAACAAGGGTCAACATTTTAATACAAATTGTAAACGATTATCTAATGACATTCTAACATTCAACGTTTTAATTCAAATTGTAAACGATTATCTAATGACATTCTAACATTTATATAAAAGACCTGCTCTGATTAAATAAAGTTTAATCTCTAACTATATGTCTTAATTAATTAATAAATTTAACATAAATATATATTTTACATAATTATCGAGATTTTGATAAAATTTGTATTTTTTTAAGTTCGTTTTAATAGTATAAATATCTTTAATATATATATATATATATATATATATATATATATATATGTATATGATACATTCATATAAATGTATATAATTAAGATTTGGACTTGCTAACAGTATGCAACAGGACAATAATAATGACAAAGCTTTTGCATTCAGCTATATAAAATTGTGTTAATTAAATTCCCACTCCTACCAGGTGTGAACGAATGCACCACGGAGTCTTTCTCTCCATTAATATTCCAATTTATTTTTTTGAATAGTCGACATTATTAGGGACACAAGTTGTTATTTTCTTTATACCAGTTTCAAGAAGTGCACAGATGCTCCCAATTCAGCAAGTCTCTTACCATCTTACCAAAAGCTTTGAACATTGGATACAACACACACACACTATACATGTAGGCATGTATGTGGATGAAATCTTCTGTTAATCAAATCAAACAGTGGAGAAGATGTGGAAGAAATTTAATTATATCTTCTTTTAATGTACAAGAGCATAATACTCGATGGACTAACATATTCTTTAACAAGTCTAACGAAGACAGCTGTGGAAAATATAACTAGTTGATACTTTTCAAAAGATGTAGTAGTTAGGTAATGTCTAATGTCGTTAGCTAGTTTAATAATCATAATATCCTTCTCTTACTGTGACAACTCGGTGTGCTAACATCTTTCATTGTCAAACTGAGTCACTTTCATTGATGTGAGAACAGGAATATGACATTGGGCATTTCGGTGAAGAAACCTTACCAAACAAACGGAATCCATCTTTCCTCTAACCCCTTTGTGCTTGATCCACCAGGATTATCGGGACGAACTTCAATAAAAAAATAATCTTACATAGACTAGACACAAGATTGAATGATTCAATCTTGTACATGAAAAGAAGATATAATTTAATGACCTACTGCTTGTTTGAATGACTCAAAAAAGATGAGCAAAATAAACAAAAAAAAACACGGGAATATTTGTACTAAAATACTATGCATGTTATTAAATGGGCAACTGGACGTGAAAATTCAGTGATTCTAAATGACCAGTCAAAACATAAGAAAAACAATTTAGATGTGAATACTTCGTCTATAAAAGGACCTAATGATATCATGAAACTTACCCCTAGTTCTTAATTGCTTCCTCAAAATCTTTCTTCTTTCTCTCTTGTTGTTCCCTCTTTCTGATCTCTAATCTGATTTGTGGGGGGCGCATTCGAAGGAGAGTTATCAGACATCCAAAGTCTGCTACTCTTAATAGGGAATATTGGTTCTTTATCCAATTGTTGATCATGTAAGTCAAATGTTTGTTGTATTGATATCTAATGAATATGGACAGTTTTTCGTTCCCTATTATTTCCCTGCAAAGTGACAGATATATTCGTGTTTTGATCAGGTCTGACTCTCAGGACTTGAAAATAGAGGTAGGTACAGCAGGTTTACTTCATGAAGAACTTAGTGATGACGATGAGGATTCATGCTCAGAAGCCCCGCACTCATTACTTGGCTTCATTTTATACTGGCTTTTGGTAATCGTATTTGTAATGGTATACGGGACAGTATTTGTGGTACGAGAACTGACCAAATATGTTACCAAGAAATTGAAAAAACTGACCAAATATGTTACCAAGAAATTGAAAAGTTTTCTATCAACAAACATGTTTTTCTTCTATTGTGTGTGATTGCAATCATATTGGATCCTTTGTTCTTCTACACTCCGGTGATAAATGATGAAAAGAAATGCATTGATTTTGACGAAAATTTGGGGCTTACATCTACTGTTCTCCGTTCTGTCCTCGATTTCCTTAAGATAATTCATATCATCCATATCCTGCAAATTGAAATTCGTGAAAAAAGAAGGAAACGCTTGTGGCTCTTCTTCCTCTTTGACTTTTTGGCCATTCTTCCGATACCGCAGGTAAGGCAGATATCTACCCTCTTTCAATTAAGTTATTTACTTTGATTTTCTCTTATTTCAATCCCCTCCCGTGGACCTTTGCATTTTCTTTAAGATTTAGACCAATAACTTCTTTAAAAATAAACAAAAACTTTTTATCAATGCACTGGAATTCGCAAGTCCTTTTTCTTTTAGCAGCTCAATATTAAGATCTCGTAGTTCCCACTAAACATTGTTCAACGTACTTATTTCCTTTATCACATAACATGAGTGTGTACATATTCAGGTGCTGGTCAATCTTCAGAGACTAAAAAACACCAAATTTTTTACAACGATGTCGATCTTGTTCCTGTCACAATATTTGTTGAGGATTAGTCGAGCCTACTTCTTGTTCACCCAAGCAACAGGGGTTACTGGTATACTTGCTGAAGCACCGTGGGCCATTGTTGCCTTCAATCTTCTTCTTTACATGCAGGGTAGTCATGTAAGTTAGAACTATCACTCTTGTCATTCAAACAACTCAAGCGTCTTTCTGATCAGGTGACTAATTGGTCTTAGGTATTCGGGGCCTTATGGTACTATTTTGCCATAAGTAAAGCGGTTCGGTGCTGGAAGAATGCCTGCTCAAATCAGACTGGATGCGGTGACAATTCCTTTTATTGTGGTGACAATTTAGGAGACTATAAATTTCTAAATGATTTTTGCTCTGCAAGGACAGGAAATACAACGAACTATGATTTTGGATTATATACTGATGCTCTTCAGTCTGGTATTGGAGAGACGAAAGATTTTCCGAAGAAACTGTTGCATTGTTTACAATGGGGCCTGCAAAATCTCAGGTATGCGCATAGAAGAAGATATGGCTACCGTGAAGTGTTGTGACGTTATACGATCCTAAATTTTATAGCAAAAGTTTCATTTCAAACCATGTGGCAAAGAGAATAATTGCTATTTTATAATTGAAGCTTTAAAATGAATTGAACTTTTAATTTCTACAGTGGTTTCGGTCAGAACCTCCAAACAAGTACGGAAGTCTGGGAAAATATATTTGCAATTTGTATGACCAATTTCGGCGTGGTGCTGTTTGTCTTTTTAATTGGAAGGATGCAGGTTCACTTACATTCATTTTTTCCCTTCTTAGCTCCCAGCTAAAGTTTAATTGTTTTAAGATAGAAGCAAGAAGCTTGTAAACAACTTTAGTTGATGCTAAACTGAAATGGGTATATGTGCAGTCTGACACTGCAAGATCACAGAAGATAAAGCAGAGGTGGCAGGACATAAAGCAGTGGTCGAATTTTGAGAAAATCCCTTCTAGTATCCAAGGGCAGTTAAGAAAATACAAGCGAGAGAAATGGCAGGAAACAAAACGTGTTGATGTAGACAATTTGGTGAATGATCTTCCCGAGGACCTTGGAAAGGAAATAAGGCGCAACCTCTGCTTCGAACTTCTCAGGAATGTGAGTTCCTATTTCTCTGTGTAGTAATTACTCACGCATGTCAGTCTTTTTATTTCTTTTTACCATTAGAAATTCATAATCGTTAGAGGTAATCATTGATTGCTATATGTTCTTGGATGCATATCAAGGTCAAAGAGTTCAAAAATTTGAACGAAAAATTGTTGGAGGAGTTGTGTGATTGTCTGAAACCAGTCTTTTTCATTGAGCGCACTCGCATTGTTCGGGAGGGAGACCCAATTGATGAGATGCTCTTCGTGTTGAAAGGGAAGCTTTGGACCTACACCTCCACCTCCAGGAATGCAACAACATTATCTATGTTAATCGATCGTCGTCGTAGTAGCGAGAATCATCTGGAAGATGGTGACTTCTGCGGACAAGAACTTATCGCTTGGGCTCAGAATGAACGCTCTTCCAACCTCCCAACTTCAACCAGAACAATTCAAGCGCTTACTAACGTTGATGCCTTTATTCTCATGGCGGATGACTTGAAACATGTATTATTACTGAGCCACTACGATCGGGCAGCTCTTTTGTTACAATCACGCTGGCGTTACAAGAGGTTTTTGCACTCTAAAAGGAACGCACCAAAAAGATTAAGCCTTAGATCAAAGATGAATATCTATTTTGATGGGATGTATTCCAGGCTGAAACGACTGCGTTAATTACTTGTGTTAAAAAAGTGACTTAGTTGCTGAATAATTGGTTAAAAGATCAAGTCTTTAGGAAATATTATTTGAACTTAGTTTGTTAGGATTTACTTAAATCTTATCTTTAATTTTGACTTATCATTTTGTTGTTTCTGTTATATTTCAACTCTACGTAAAGAGCAATACAATGAATAAAAAATCAAGATTTTCAGATAATTGCACTTTTTCTTTTTTTTTGCCAATTAATAGTTTATGTTGCTTTGTTCTTGTACTAAACAACAACAGTTTAGTATCAGAGCTCTTTGTTCTTAAGGGATTTATGCGTTGAGTGAATCCAAACACAAACCAAAAACACAATAATCAAAATCCAAAAGAAATGGAAACTGAAACAATGTTCTCTCATGTTACACCATCAATTTTTGATGGTGATAATTATCAAGTTTGGGCTATTAGAATGACAGTCCATCTTGAAGCATTAGACCTTTGGGAAGCTATAGAGGAAGATTATAATGTTCCTTCATTGCTGGAGAATCCTACTATGACTCAACTCAAAATCTACAAAGAGAGGAAGACTAAGAAGTCCAAAGCTAAAACATATTTATTCTCTGTTGTTTCAAGCACTATATTTACAAGGATCATGAGCTTGGAGTCAGCAAAGGATATATGGGACTACCTCAAGAAGGAATACCAAGGCAATGAAAGAACCAAAAATATGCAGGTACTCAATTTGATTAGAGAGTTTGAAATGTTGAAAATGAAGGAAACAGAAAACATCAAAGACTACTCTAACAAGTTGTTGGGTATAGTGAACAAGGTAAGGTTGCTTGGTAAGCATTTCTCTAATGAATAAATTGTGCAAAAAATTCTCGTAACTTTGCCTGAAAAGTATGAGTCTAAAATTTCTTCATTAGAAGAATCTAAAGATCTGTCAAGTATATCCTTGGCAGAATTGGTGAATGCATTGTAGGCACAAGAGCAAAGAAGAATGATGAGAAAAGAAGAATCCATAGAAGGGTGCTCTTCAAGCAAAGGCAAAAAATTCAGAAGGAGGCAAAGATAAAAATAACTACAATAGAAAAAAGGACAACAAGATTGGCAATAACAACAAAAACAAGGATGAGATATATCCACCTTGTCCACACTACAAAAAAATGAACCACCCACAAAGAAAGTGTTGGTGGAGGCCTGATGTCAAGTGCAGAAAATGTGGTAAGATTGGACACATGAAGCGTATCTGCAAGTCACAACAACATGAAGAGACAAAAGTTTCTATTGAGCAACAGCAAGAAGACCAACTTTTTGTTGCAACATGCTTCGCAACAAATATCAACTCTAGCGATTCTTGAGCTAATTGATAGTAGCTGCACAAATCACATGACCAATGATTAAGAGCTCTTTAAAGAGCTCAATAAAACCATCATTTCCAAAGTAAAAATTGGAAATGGTGAATTTATTTCAGTCAAGGGCAAAGAAATTGTGGCTATAGAAGGCTTAACAGGTTTAAAGTATATTACTGATGTTTTATATGTACTTGATATTGACCAAAATTTACTTAGTGTTGGATAACTAATTGAAAAAGGTTTTAGTCATATTTAAAGACAAATGGTGTTTCATCAAAGATGTGAAGGGCAGAGATGTATTCAAAGTGAAAATGAAAGCAAAATATCATTCTCAAACACTGTAAGTAATGCAAAATTATGGCATAGAAGGCTTGGGCATTTTCATCATGGTGGACTTTTATATGTACAAAAACATAATTTAGTGAAAGGTGTGCCATTGCTGGAAGACAAGTTAGCTAATTGCGTGGCTTGTCAATATAGCAAGCAAAATAGAAGACCCTTCTCTCAAACGACATGGAGAGCAACACGCAAGTTGCAATTGATACACACAAATGTTGGAGGACCTCAGAAAATATCATCATTAAATGGTAGTAAGTACTATATTGTATTTATTGATGATTATACCAGGTTTTGCTGGATTTATTTTCTCAAATTCAAATATGAGGTTGTTAATATATTTTGGAAATATAAAGCATGGGTGGAAAATCAAAGTGGCTGCAGGATACAAAAGATAAGGTCAGATAATAGGGAAAGAATACACAAATGACATTTTTGATAAGTTTTGCAGAGAAGCTGGTATTGAGCATCAACTCACAACACCTTACACTCCACAGCAGAATGGCGTAAGTGAGAGAAAAAATTGAAGTATTATGGAGATGACAAGGTGTATGGTACATGAGAAGGAGTTGCCAAAAGAAAACTATGGGCAGAAGCTGCAAACACTGCAGTTTTTTTGCTAAATAGGCTGCCAACTAGAGCTTTGCAGAAAAAAAAACTCCGTATGAAGCCTGGTTTGTTTACAAACCAGATTTGCAAAATCTAAAAATTTTTTGTTGTCTTTGTTTTTTTTATGTGCCACAGGTAAAAAGAGACAAACTTGATAAGAAAGGCAGAACTAGGAGTTTTCATTGGATATAGCAACTTTTCCAAAGCTTATAGAATTTTTCAACCACAAAATAGAAAAATTGTTATAAGTAGAGACGTCAAGTTCATAGAGGATAGACAATGGAACTGGGAGGAGTCAATAAAGACACAATTGTTAAAGATTCCGCAATACTTTGATGATGATATAGATGATGTCCCAGTTAGAGGAACAAGGTCTTTATCTGATATTTATGAAAAAAAGCAATATTGTTGTATTTGAGCTTGCAGAATTTGAAGAAGCTGAAAAGGATGACAAGTGGGTTGAAGCAATGAAAGAAGAGCTCAGAATGATTGAAAAGAATAACACTTGGGAGTTGGTGAACAAACCTCAACACAGAAAGGTCATTGGAGTCAAATGGGTTTATAGAACCAAACTTAATACAGATGGTTCTATAAATAAATATAAAGCTAGATTAGTTGTGAAAGGGTATAGTCAAGTGTTTGAGTGGATTTCTCAGAAACTTTTGCTCTAGTAGCACGCTTGGATACAATCAGGATGTTGCTTGCTTTAGCAGCTCAAATGAGATGGAAGACTTACCAGCTGGATGTAAAATCTTCTTTTTTAAATGGTAATCTTCAAGAGAAATCTATGTAGAGCAGCTCAAGGGATTCAAAGTCAAGGGACAGGAGGAGAAAGTCTATTTGCTGAAAAAAGCCTTATATGGTCTTAAACAGGCACCCAGAGCCTGGTATAGCAGATTGATGAACATCTTCAAAGTCTTGGATTTGTTAAAAGTCCAAGTGAAGCTACATTATATGTAAAAAGAAGCAGATGCTAACTTAATTATAGTTTCTATTTATGTTGATGATTTACTTATAACAGGAAGCAATGAGAAACTGGTAAAAGAGTTTAAAGCCGAAATGCTCAAAGTATTTGAGATGACTGATCTAGGCTTGATATCTTACTTTTTGGGTATGGAAGTGAAGCAAGATCATGATGGAGTCTTTCATAAGCCAAAAGAAATATGCAAAGGAAATACTCAAGAAATTTCACATGGAAGAATGCAAAAGCACCAGCACACCAATGAATCAGAAGGAGAAATTTAGCAAGGATGATGGAGCAGAAAAAGTTGATGAAAGCCAATACAGAGAGCCTAATTGGTTGTTTGATGTATCTTACAGCCACTAGACCAGACATAATGTTTGCAGTGAGTTTACTTTCAAGATTCATGCATTGTGCCAGTGAAGTGCATTTCCAAGCTGCCAAAAAGGATTGTAAGATATATCAAAGGGCACCACAAATTATGGTATCAAATATTCTTACTGTCAGAATTTTAAACTTCATGGTTATTCTGATAGTGATTGGGCAGGTTCTACTGATGACATGAAAAGTACAACAGGATTTTGTTTCAACTTTGGATCAGGAATTTTTTCATGGTGTTCAAAGAAGCAAGATGTGATAGCTCAAAGTACAGCAGAGGCAGAATATGTAGCAGCTAATGCTATAGTAAATCAAGCAATTTGGGTTAGAAAAATACTTGCAAACTTACACATGAAACAAAGTGAGCCAACACAAATTTATGTAAATAACCAAGCTGCAATTGCAATTTCAAATGATCCTGTTTTTCATGGCAAAACTAAGCATTTCAAGATCAAGCTGAGAACAAAAGAACGCGAAATTAAACTGCTTTATTGCAAGACTGAGGATCAAATTACGATGTGTTAACTAAAGCTCTACCAAAAGCTAGACTTGAAGACTTAAGAAACAGATTAGGCCTTTGCAATTACTAAGGCAAGGAGAAGTGTTGAAAAAGTGCCTTAGTTACTGAATAATTGGTCAAAAGACCAAGTCTTTAGGAAATATTATTTGAACTTAGTTTATTAGGATTTACTTAAATCTTATCTTTAATTTTAACTTATCATTTTGTTTTTCTATTATGTTTCAACTCTATATAAAGAGCAATACAATGAATAAAAAATCAAGACTTCCAGAAAACAATTGCTCTCTTTCTTTTTTTCTTTGCCAAATAACAGTTCATATTACTTTGTTCTTGTGCTAAACAATAACTTAGGACTGAGGAAGGAGTTAAATTATTTTTGTTGTATGTATATGGTAGCGATTGATACGGATAATGCGTTCCTCGTAATTCCCGAGATAGATGATGATAAAAATAATTAAACGAAGATATAAAGATCCAGGGGATTGTTATAACCTCTTTTGCATTATCTCAAAAATTTACAATCTTCAGCCTGGTATTGTGAAGGTTAACGCTTGACATCCTTTGCCAAAAACTATTTATTTAATACGAAGGGCCTACAAAGTCTATCAGGTTCTTACATATTACATCCATGAAATTAGAAAGTTTGCATTATCTGACACCCAAGTTTTTCTTTCTTTCGACTTTTGAGGATACACATTCTTCCTTCCTTGATTAATTTGAATGATGTAAGTCTACATTTGAATTTCTATTCATATCTAAATTTCTCAGTACGTTTCTACAGACGGTACAATCTTCTGAAACAGAATATCCATATCAAGGATGCGAGAGATAGAGCAGTGGAAGTACTTTAGACGGCTATCAAGGAATCTCAAATGGCAAATTAAGAATACCAACTATTCAAAATACAAGAGACCACTTGCGTTGATGTAGAAAATTTGCTCAATTATCTTTCCGAGGAACTTGGAAAAGGCATGAAGCACGAACTTTTGCTTTCCTTTCCTTAAAAAAGTTGTTGATCATGAATTGCTCGACTGCCTCTGTGTGCCTGTTAGGAAGTTCAGATAACTAATAAAGTGTACTTTCTGTGAGGGGATTTTATTTTATAGAATTGTTTTTTCCAAAGGGAATTGTATAATTGGTATAATTATACAATAAGTTTGAATTGGTGGAAATTTATTTAAATCTTAACATTGATTCTCAAGGCAGCTTCACATTAATCTTTCGATGATATTGGATGGATTCTCACTGTCATTGGTATCCTGCTCGCACACAAATTGTCCGAATAGGAGACCCAGTTAATAAGATGATCTTGGTGGTGCAAGGCAAGCTAAGGAGCTACGCTAGGAATAGTGAAACAACTGTACGTCCTGATTTTCTCAAAGACGGTGAATTCTGCGTCGAAGAACTTACTTCTTGCTTGTCTTCAGAATTTCCCCACTTCATCCAACCTGATGCCAACTTCAAATGGAGCAATTCAAGCAGTTACGAAGGTTGAAGCATTTGCTCTGATGGCCGATGACTTGAGAAAAATATTTGCCAGCAGAGCCCAAAGAAAATGCATGCGTCCACCAATGGACAACAATCATGTAAAAAATGAGATCCTGTCAGTACTGCTGGAGAGTCAATGATTATTATTCAGATATTGAAGCAGTTAATATGAATGCTGCTTTTTCTTGTTGATGATACATAATTGATGGCAATCATGATTATAGGAATGAACTTCAGTTGTATAATTTATTTTTTAATTATATTTTATCGTGTGAACTCTCTTAAATAAAATTGAATTATTAATTTACTTAACAAATTATGAATTTACAGAAACAATTGTGACTTTTTCTCGAAAAATTATATTGTATTCCATAAATTAATAATTTTACTTGGTAAATTCTGTTTTAGTGAATAAGTGTGAGAAAAGAAATTTTGTATTACTCTGTTTTAATTATTTAAAAACAAATTATTTATTATTGATCTATTCGGTTTTCTTTCTTCTCATCCTGTACCAGAGAACCATCATGGAAGTGCTTAAGAAATTTGTTCCTTTTTTGCTTCAAGTGTCAGAAAAGACAACATCAAGGTATGAGTTACGAACCCACTGAGAAACTTCCATGAATGAAAACATCGTCAAAAGATAAATCAGCTGGAGGCCGGGAAGATTAAATCAATTCCCAGTTTCTATTTTTTCTCTTCAACTCGGATGAGTTCGGCCAATAGTTGATTAGTGTTTGGAAAGAGTTGGATTATCTAGTCACTACAACTATTTAAAAAAGAAAAATACGTGAATTCTTTTGTCATCGGTTTTGTCCTTACCTTCACCCCCCACAGGAGTAATAAAACTTGAAGGATCCTCCTGTATTCGGAGAAATATCAAGCCATCAAATTTGCAGAAATCCATACCTTGCTTTCCTCTTTTATTTGGGTTTTCGAATTGTTATAACAATGTAAGCCACTTTTTTCTCTTTTTTCGTGTGTGTGGGCGCGCGGGCATGTGTGGAATATTTAATTTTCTAATCAAGTAATCAACTCCAGAAAAAAGTATTTCCGATTCTGCAATAATGAATTGCTCAGGTCTGACCAGGACATAATTTCAGAGGGAGATTTCAACAAGACAGGTCTCCCTGCAGCTTGAAAATGGTATACAGACAATTTCAGGGAGGTCCAACAGAGCTTCAAATTCCGGTGCTCAAAATAACAGGAGCTGGAGCATGATAGAATCAACAATATCTTGTTTTGGCATTATGTGGAAAGGCTTGTCTATTTTCATTGAATCAATTGCTTTTCCAATCAAAATATATGAACCCCGGGGCCCTCT
Source organism: Xylocarpus granatum (assembly GCA_019650275.1). Classification (NCBI taxonomy): domain Eukaryota; kingdom Viridiplantae; phylum Streptophyta; class Magnoliopsida; order Sapindales; family Meliaceae; genus Xylocarpus; species Xylocarpus granatum. The sequence continues at coordinate 100,771 of BNST01001003.1, forward strand.
TGCTAATTCGATTTTTCTTATGTTGTGCATGGCTTCGGTGTTAATGGAACCTTTGTTCTTATACACTCCTGTGACCAACGATGACAAAAAGTGCTTCAAACTGGAAAACTTTCTGAGGATTTTCGCTTCTAGTTACCGATGGGTAACTGATTTCATCTATGCAATCTATGCGATTGTACAGTTCATCACTAATTCATATCAAAATAGAAAAATACGATCTTTCGTCTTCCTCCACATTGACCTTTTCTCTATTCTTCCACTCCCACAGGTAAGGCAGATTCTCTTACAGCTATAAACCGGCATTGGAAGATTATAACTAAGCTATCTTGTAATCATACTCCACTTTTCGCTTCAATCATAATTTGACCCTCTTATATACACTGAATAGTTATGATCATGCAAGTATAATTATTTTTTTTAAAAAAAAATGAGCATTCCAATAATTGCGTCTCTGATTATGGACTCCAAACTGTTCAGGTGCTGGTGATTTTATTAAGGAGACAGAGAATTAGAGGCACTAAATTTCTGTATGCAATGAGATTCTTTCTTTTGCAACATTTGCTAAGGGTTATCCGGTTGTATATATTGTTTACAAAAGCAAATACTACAGGCAACCTTGCTGGATGGGCCAAAGTTGCGTTCAATCTCTCTTACTTTCATGCTTGTCATGTAAGTTAAATTCACATTTAAGTTTTCGGGTTTGTTTGGATTCAGTCGCTTTGGATTCTAATTCCAGTAGGATGAAATCTCTAGATATTAAGCGTAAAGTACAGAAGTTCGAAGCATACCTTCCATTTTTTTAACCTTCCGTTCTGCAAATGATTTCAAAATTGATTTGTCGAGGTTTCGGGTTTGGCAGAACTTAACATATTGTGCGCCAATGCTTGACCATTTTTTTCCACAACTTTTTGTGGGATACGATGAACAGATATTGATACTACCTACACTGCCATTAAAAGTCCTACTAATATGCTCAATTTGGCTAGGATTTGAAATAACGCCTTTCAACCTTCAGAGTTCACCTTTGTTAAATTTCAAACAATCATTTGATGAACACACACATATATATGAACCGTTCTTCTTTTCTACAGACCTCAGCATTAGTAAAATGGCAAAACAATGCTGTGTAACTCTTTAGTTGTTCTTATTTGCACCATATTTGGATTTTACAAAATTGCACTAACAATTTTTCAATTTCCGATCAACTAATGACTTGCCGGTGATCCAGGTGATTGGAGCCTTATGGTACTTTTTTGCAGTAGAAAGACAGATTGTTTGCTGGAGAAAAGCGTGCATAAATAATAATGGATGTGATAATCTTTCTTTTTACTGTGATGGCAGTTCAGGAAACTATACATTTTCTAATGATTTTTGCTCTACAACTGCAAAAACACAAAATACAACTACCTATGATTTCGGGATATTCCGTGATGCCATTCACTCTGGTGTTGTAGACAAAGCAAATGCAATTCAGCGGATTGTAGCTTCATTAAGATGGGGTCTGCAAAATCTCAGGTTTGCACAGATAGCATATGTACTTCTTTTGTTGAACTGGCTAGATGTTTGGCTACATGCAGGGGACAAGCAGGCCAATTTTCTAGAAATTTCTATTTTAGGTTTAATTTTCATTTGAAGAGCTTGTTTAATCTTGCTTTCACGCATGCCTCCCCTGAACTTTATCAGATAGATAAAAAAGACTATACTTCAAAGAACAATTATTTTTCTTGAAGGTAACCTACGGGTACTAACCCTTTGTTTATTGTTCGAAGTAAATAAAATGACAAGAATACGTAGAATTCATTACCATGCAACTAAGGTTTCAAGTTTTTTTATTATATGTTTCATGTTAATGAGTATTTGGGTTCAATAATTTTTGCAGTTCTTTTGGTCAAGGTCTCCCATTTAGTGCCAATATCTTGGAAAACATCTTTGTAATGTCCATTACCATCTCTGGTGTGGTGGTGTTGTTCTTTCTGATTGGAAAGGTGCAGGTTGGTATTAACAACTCTCAAATTTCTTTATATATATATATATATATATATATATATATATATATATATATATATTTCTTAACAATAAAGGCAAAGAAATTTTAATTGCTTGTTGCGAAAAAGATCTATGTCCAGTCCGAAACCGTAAAATCAGAGGAGATAAGACAAAAGGTATGGGCGATAAACCGGTGGCGGCCATTTGGAAAGCTCCCTGACGAACTCCAAGAGCAGGTGAAGAGATACCAATCATCTAATTGGCGAGAAACCAGGGCTGTAGATGTTGAATATCTTGTAAATAATCTTCCCAATTATCTCAGAAGGGAGATAAAACGGCAACTCTGCATTTGTATGCTAAAGGAAGTGAGTTTCTTCTTGTCTCTCCCCACAAGTTTTCTTCACCCATGTTCCTTTCTGTCTTTTCATTGTTATTCGGTTGAAATCAAGAAACAAGAAGCTAGTAGACGAGCAACAACCAGGAAAAAGTAATGAGAGTCCTTTCATCTTATGCGGTTAAGCCTTCTTTGAATATATTACATGTCAATGATAGGTTAAAAGGTACGTGATTGTAATTGATGTGGTGTTATAGCTTTTTTAAGTCGTTCGTAATTACAGCGAGATAAAATCAGAATGCAGTATTTTACGTGAAGTTGAGGTTGGATTCAATTATATATAGTGGTGAAATAGGAGTTTCAATTTTTAAGCTTTGAATTTCAAGTGTTGGCTGGATATTGAATGTACAGTATCTTATTCTTGTATATAAAGGTAGAAGAGTTTGGAGGGCGGAGTGATGCATGGGTGCAAGATCTGTGTAATCGTGTAAAGCCAGTTTTCTATAGGGAGCGTTCTTACATTGTCCAGCAAGGAGAACCAATTGACCAGATGATTTTCGTGCTGCAAGGCAAGTTATGGAGCTATACCTCCAGTTCCAGTAGCAGACCGTCTGGATCCTCGAGCAATTATCGCAGTAAAAAAAATGATTATCTGGAAGATGGTGATTTGTGTGGTAAAGAACTTGTTGCTTGGGCGAATGCTAACCCAGACTCATCTAATCTCCCTTTATCAACCAGAACAATTCAAGCGCTAACAAATGTCGAAGCATTTGTTCTTATTGCTGACGATTTGAAGCACCTTATTGTCGAGAGCAGCAGCTAAACTTGACCATAGAATCACGAAGCCATGGTTGTCGATCAAAAAAGCTGCAGTTGGATTGCTGAACTTGCAGCCATTGATGACTTTGTGAGGCCTCAGAAGTTTCCATCTTTTAGTATAAATAAATGTAACATGTTTGCCTCGCATAATCGCGTAGAAAAAGAAGCCAGTAAACGCTCGTGTGATGAGTGTATGCTCTGTTTTGTGAAGTTAGATAAAATAGAATGGTGTTTGTTTTGTGTGAATTCTTGCTCTGCCTCGTTTAATTTGTGCTGCAAGAGTGTTGAGATTTTACTTTTTTGTTCTACCCACCACATCAAGGATCTCTTTCCGCTGCTCTACACCACGTCTTCTACCAGCTGTGTGTCTTCTTACACTGCCAACTAGAATTGCTATTTGTAACAGCATACAATCATCACCTTTAGCTATTAACTTGCATCAAGCAAGCTGGTATTAATATCTTTTGTCTGGTCTGTCAAATATGTTTGTGAACTTCCTCAATGTAACCATCTAATTGAGTGCAATATCGTTAGGTGACGACTTGGTTAGTGGGTTAATAACCTCTTGGGCACACTTTTCTTATGAGCAAACTTTTGAGGGTATAAAGAGATCATTACAATAATCTTGGGAATGGCTGTTAATGTGAAGAAGGGACTACTACTGATGATTAAGAAAGTGCAGCTCGTCGGATACAATTATGTGGGCGCTGTAGAAGGAATGCACAAACATCCGCCACCCAGGAAGCCCCCCACCATCACCGCCTGCTAGATTATTTTGAGCATTCAGATTTGGTGTAGGAATCACTCGCCACCAACGTTGATGTCCTCGGCATTTTGTTAAATGCTCCTTGTGATTTTCTGTAATTGGGTTTCTTTCTAGTTCTTATCAGATTTTCAAGAATAGTTCACGAACTCGTAGTTCTCACCAGAACAAATTTGATTATATGTCGGTGGACCTATTTTCAATATCCGCAGTTATCTTAGAATCAGGAAAATCAGCTTCTAATTAGATCAAGTGGGTAGCACGAAACGTAGACATTTGAATTGGGAGAAACTTCACCAATTCCGGCTACTTGTAAATACAAAATGGCTAGAACTACCATGATCTCAGATTATCAAGGTCATTTGCTAATATACAAGGAGGCACAATCCTGTGTCACATATACATTAGCAGCAGTTGACGTTTATGGACGAAAAGTAAGTGCTTAATGGCTTCACGACAATTAGACAAAAGAATGCCACAGGAAAAATCGATCGAATCACCTAAATATTCAAACAAGTAAAACTGATGCCACAATTTACGTATTCCTGCAAGCAGATCAACCGAAAACATAAACCACGAAGCCTCGTATTGTTGACACAAATTATTAAACTGTTTAAATGCTAACACCTCCAATGCTACTATATACTATTGAGTGGTCATCTAAAATTATTTGTCAAGCAAGAACATGATACATGCTAGAATTACATCACCACCAAAGCCTCAGGCGGAGGTCAAGGATCCATTTCATCTACATTCATAGTAATCAACCTCATAGACTCATCTCCCAAGTAATAATCCTGTTTTTCCAAAGAATCAGATGAGGACTGCTATGAATCCACTTGGAAACGCAGATTCATTTAGCAGGAGAATTGCGGAGTAAGCTCACCTCCCTCTTCAAAAACTCAGGCAATGAGAAGGCAGCTGAGTGAATCTGTCAGCAGAATGAAATAACACAAACATTAGCTTGTTGTTAAGAATGAAAGAAACTACTATTTCATAGCATCACAATTAGTAAAGGTCTTCATACTTTCATATTTAACACTAACATGATCCAATTGATCCCCAAACATGAAAACTGCAGGAAAATTTGGAAAACTTTTCATCATCTTTCTATAACGCCCATTCACATACAATTTTACCCACAAATCATGGCACTGTCCCAAAACAGGTCCAATAAATAGTGCATGAGATTCAAAGCTCTTTCAACTAGCTCTTAGAATTACCAAACTCATATTGACACGGGTAACATCAAGAGTTCAGATAATTGAAAGGCAATTACATGTCACTGAGAGGCTACAACCGAATTCCAAAACAGATCAACAAGGAAGGTGGAGAAGAATCATTCCACACAAATTAGGGGGGCTAATGGAAAATTTGTTAAATGGGATCTCCATCCAAGTGAATCTCTTTGGAACATCAGGTAGGAGTGAACCACCCCAACTCAAGTACCAAGATTCTCTCTGTCTAACAAGAAACAGTCCAGAATAATAGAATATGTATAACACTGCATTTAAGATGTTATGTCAATAAACTTACTAGTTCGAGCAGCATATCACATCAATGTACTGCAGGTATAAAGCATTAGGCTTTCCCAAGCAAAAGAACAAAGATGCAGTGATCAAGAATAAGGAGTTTTTACCTCTGAGTTGTAGAACCTAAGTTCTCTTTTATGTGTGACAGCTCCCTCTAACTTCTCAATAGGATTGATGGGATTCATAAAATCAACATGAGGCCCCTCTGTTGAGCATATCAGAAACCCAATGATGCCACTGCAACCAACAAAAGAACTCTAAATAAAATAAAATAAAAAATACAGAGCATGTTACAAAATCCACCAATCCTAAAATCAAATCTTCTGCTGGAACAATATAACACCAAAGCATAAAAAACAAATTTCCCTCATCCCAATAAGGGCATCATATGACTAAAAATAATAATAAGACAGCAAAAGCAATGCCTAATAGTTAGAATAGTGCTGAACTAGAAATAAACAATTTCTGAAGTTGTCAAACTTTCAAGAAAATGATTATCAAGAATGAAAGGAAGCGAGCAGATGCCCACTGAATAGAGAATATCATTACCTTGGGTACGTTGGAACACTTGCCCAAGCATAATGTACAGAACCCTTGAACATTTCACGACAGATACAGATCATATCTTCAATAAGGTGTGTATGGAGCCACATACTTTCTGCCATGTTACAGAGGACACCACCAGGCCTTAATGCTCTAGCAATTGTCTCAAAAAATGGCTTCTCTACAAGCTCTTGAGCAGGACCTAGATCAGGAGGGGAAATGTGAAGGGATAATCAGTAATAAGCCTTTAAAAAGAATTTTCAAAAATTCTAAAGAAACTCAAGTATGAAATAAAAAAACGAACAAAATAAAATTTTTTCTCAGGAACTTTCAAAATAATATTTTAACAGTCAATAAAAGTTGGTTGAGTACAGTATAAATACTAAGGATAACCTAATAGGCTGCATATTTCAGGTGAATTTCATGAATATCACTTGAAATGAAGTTGAGACAAAAAAAAAGGAAAAGAATGAAAAAACCCGCCACTGGAATACAGCAATGAAAACCTTACAGAGAAAATTGAACCAAAATGGAGCACATAATTCAAACATACCTACAGGGTCTGATGAATCAACAATAATTGCATCATACTTCCCTTCAGGCACATGCCGGAGGAATTCAACAGCTGTCAAGACAATGGAAATGATATCAACATACAGCCATGTGCTCCAAGCAATTCAACACAAATCCATAAATGACCATTTGAGAACTGTAGGTATGGGAAAGAAATATTGTTCATGCGTACCATCGCCAATGTGCAGGTGGACACGAGGGTCCTCAAATCCAACAGCTAGTTCAGGAAAATACTTTTTAGAAACCTAGAATAACAGAAATTATGGCCAAAAAATTTAGAAGAAAACTTCAATGTTAGTAAATAACCATAAAAGGAACATCAAGTCAAGTCTTACGTCTATAACCATCTTATCTATCTCACATATATCAATAAGCTCAACAGAGCTGTGACGAGAAATCTCCCTAAGAACGCCCCCATCACCACCACCAACAACTAGAACCTGCATTGTGCAATGCAAAAAGGTAAGCTGAGCATCAAAAATGAACAGAAGACATACCGTGCCAATCTACCAGCATGGCAGCATAATGTATGTTCTATGAAATCTCTTCTTTAACAAGAACAAAGGCAGGAGGATAATATCAACATGAACATACATTGTTATAAAGTCAAGCAAGCAATCTAATTTGGTGAAAAGAAAGATAATAGCATAAAATTGCTAGCTGCAGAACCAGCAATGATGCTGAATTGCTGACTCACATCAAAAACATGACCTACAACATTCTTCAACATCACTTTCTATTTTGTATACTTAAGAACTGGAATGTTATCACTAAACTCTGCACATAAGGAAGTGGAGAATGGTGAATGACAGTTAACAACCTCTATCTCTTTAAGGAGAACAGAAAACAAATCCTTGTGCTATGCTTCTCTCACCACTCCTAATGCTCTCCCAATAACATCAATAAGCTGTCATTGCCCCAAAAACACAGAGAACCACACTCTAACTCAGATCTGGCCATAAATTGACAAGTTCTATCACCTGAATTTACATATACGATCACCAATTTTCCACTGTTGTCACCATTAGATGACAAACAAAAGAGATTATTCTTGGTTTGCTGAGAATCCCTTATGTTCCATAGCTCAAAAAGAATAAATGAGAGAAAAAGGGAGGCAGCATCTAGTAAACAAACTTACAAATATCAAGAAGGAGCTCCTGCCACCCCTTCTTTCTTGTCATGTATCATCATCTCGCACATTGTTAGACAGAAAAGATAATTACTTATATCAAACCCAAACTGTCAACTGAAATCTCCAAGATCAGAAAATTATTTTACAGCAATACAAGATGGCTTCAGCAATAAGTTCCAAGAGGGTCAAGGATTCAATGTTATAGCTGGAGCTAGCCTGTTAAGTAAAAGTTGGTCTCAAGGCTCTTATCTTCCTTTCTCTTTAAAAATATTACCTACAGTTTCATTATGCAGAATTAAATTTACACTTTTTCAGAAGCATGCACAAGACTTTCATATTTCATCATAGGATATGCATTCTGCACAATTTCTACGTCTTTTTCTTCTGAGAAAAAGTGATAGTAACAGTAAACTACATTATGCTATTAATCTTATATACATCATTTGCAAGATTCCAGAAGTACATAAGAAATAATGCAAGCAATACTGGTAAACAGAGTACTGATAAAACAAAATTCAAAATGAGCTGGAAACCACACCAGAAAAAAGTTACTGAGTCGAAAAAAAAAGACAATAATGCAAATGTATTTAGAAATTACATTTTTTGGAGATGGAATTGAACAAAGGGGTAGATGAGCTATCATCTCCTGGTAAGCACATTCATCTTTCTCAGTTAGTTGAACAATTCCATCAAGAACAAGCACTTTCCCATATGCTAATGACTGCATATACAAAAAATTGGAAAAAAAAACTGATTTATTAATACATAGAGAGACACAAACGCAAATAAATTTTAAAAAAATTAGAGGAAGAAGAAAGCCAAGGTAAACAACTGATAATTAGCAACTTAGTGCTAAGTTGAGAATGACAAACCTCAAAAACCAGGACCTCTTGGTAGTCTGACTTTCCTTTGAATAAAATTTCTTCTACTTTCAATGAATGCGCTTCTCCTGGAAAAGAATAGTCCCAACAGGAGGTACAAAGGAGGTGCAGTAAGCAGTATGCCCAAAAAAGAATGAAGAAAGATAGAAAATGTACATACCAATTAAATAGGTAAACAGTTACAACAAAAGGAGTTCTCTTCTAACAAAAGATCTATGGAAAGCAATTTTTCTCATTTAGTCAGAGAAAAATGCAATGACTACTAAGGTTTCCCAGCATAGGACCTGAATTCCTTATTCCTTTTTGAGAAAAATGTACATATTTGCCCCGGGTTTCTCAGATGTGCAACATCTTATGCATTAAATTCAAGTCATAAAGAAAGGACAAGACAATTAAGAGCTTACAAATACTTAAAAAGTAGTTAAGCAGCTTGATGCAAAGGAGATATAACTTTGTATCCATATGCTTATTAGCTAGCTACCAAAATAGAAACATTTGATGATAGAGGAAATCAATCTATGAGAGTTAAGACCAACCTGGCCACATTGGATTGTTAAAATACATTGTTTTACCAGCTTTATCTGAAACAGAGAAGATCAAGCAAAAAAACAGGTCAATGATACCATCTTATATAATAACAAACTAAACAAAACAAGTGGACTGGACATAAAATTGTAGATATTGACCAGAGCAAGACTGAGATTCTGAAAACCACCCAGAAACAACAGTAGAGTGGCATTTGGCCTCATGCTCTGGGGCTGAAGTCCGTGCTTTCAAGCAACAAGATGGGATTGCCTTCACTGAACCATTCCTGTTACTCTCCTTCCCATCCATAGTCTTCTGGCATCCCAAGCATCTTCCTTTGCTGACCTCCATATATTATCTTTTTCTTCTCTGGCTCCAGTCTCTGCATTTCAATATACATTCTTGGAACTGTTATGAGAGAACTAAAACCAAAAACTTTTGACAATCCATGCCAACCACTATAAACAAAAAGTTCATGGAAACAACCAATTGAATGATTAAAGAAAATAAATGACAATCACACTAAGAAAAAAAGACAAACAATCATTGGTCAACATAAAAAGACAAAACCTCTCCCTTTTTTAACTTGTTGCTTTTGCAGTAAGTTCAAGAATTCATTTCTACCAGTTAAAGGATTCATACATATATAAGTGAAAATATATTAAAAACTGAAAAAGAGAAGAGAGCAAATGTTCAAGTGAAAAGTACTGGAAAAACTGAAACAGAAAACTCCAAACAAAAATGAAAAGTGGCATTCAAAGTAAAGCTTGAAAACCAATTTTTAACCCAGGTTATCAGCGCAGAAGCGATTACATATTCAAAAATCTTCAACAACAAAAATGGGACCAAATCAAAAAGTATATCTGTTATTAAGTTATCTAAAAACCAAGAGTCCTTGTTGACGGATGACAAACACATGCACGTCAAAGAAGATGAGCATCTTCGTTGACAAAATGACAACATTACCTTTGTCCAACCAAGAAAAATGAAAATAATAAATTCGTTGTTGGTTTCGTTGCTAAGATTATTCCAAGCTTCAAAGAAATTTCTAAGTTACTTTTCTCAAGGCTCAAAGCAAACTTTATATTATTTTGGCCAGTCCAACTTCTACTAGCTTACGCAAAGCCAAAAGAAACTAAATAAAGAATTCTCAAACCCGTTGGGTTGCCGAGAAACCGCAGGAAATGAAAAGGCAACGGAAAAGACAAAACAGAGTTAACATTAAATTAAAATATTTAAATAAAAATTTTATATCTCGTTTGATATTCGTGCCAGACTAACCTTTAATTTTCCTACAAATTTTTCATTTCCAAAAGATTTTCTCCCCAACCAAACAGACGGCCTAGGGTTTTACCATAAATATAAAACAAACTCCGAAAACAACAATAATCACCGCATAAACATAAAAATCAGTAACACAAAATCAAACATGAGGAAAAAAAAGAAAGTTGAAAAAAAAAGAAAGAAATCACATTTGACATCCGAAAGCGAATACATAATACATTCAAAAGAAAGAAACAGAAAACAAAAAAAGAAACAAATAAAGAAAGCATAGGTTCAAATACAATAACGGATTGCGAGAGAGAAAAGCTTGCCTGGTGTTGATGGCAGTGAGAGCGAAACGAGGAGGCGACAGTGTGAAGAGAGGAGAGAAAACAGCAGAGGAGTGGGCGGGAAACAGAAACAAGAACACTGTTTTCGTTTTTCTATTTACTATCTCCTCTTTCCTTTTGTCTGTCCGCAGGCTTCTGCTTTCTTTTTGAAGGATATGGCGTAATGATATAAATATATATATATATATATAGAGAGAGAGAGACAGTGACGCGCTTAAATTTATCATTTTTATTATTATTATTATTATTTTAATCTTAAAAATTACGTTCGTTTAATTTTATTTTTTTATTTATTATGCTGATTTTACATTTTTGCCCAAAGTCAATGTGTGGATTGGTTTAATGAATTTCCTGATAAGGACGTTGATTAAATAATTATGTTAGTGTAATTATAATAGATAATACTTTGAATTTATTTATTATATAATTTAATCATTTTAATTTTAATTTAATAAATAATAAGATGTGGATGATGCCTCTAATGTAAGCAAAAGCGTCATACATACATAATACATACATACTGTATAAAATATACAAAATCATTTAATTTTATATAATTTTTTAATTATTAAATTAATTTGTTAAATTTATATAATTAATATTTTATAATTAATGTATATACTAGATTTATTCTCAACCATTGAAAATACATTAATATCAAGATTAAAAAATTAATATAAATAATTGTATAAAATTAAAAATAATAATAATAATAATAATTTAGATATGCATAATGCATGCATGCTTGTAAATTAATTAATGCATACATGTAAATTATGTCTAATTGATAGATGTTAAATATGAATTTATTTGTATTTTTTTATAAAAAATTAAATTGTTGTAAAATTTGAATTTAAAATATATTCTAAACAGAGAGAAAGTGAATTATTTTGGTCGCGTAGGGCATGCATGGGTACACGAGGTGCCTTGAAATACGTGCGAGAAATGCATGTGATATTGGGGTCTAATGTTCTCGTATCTGCACACGAGGCCTATAAGCATGATAGCTCCACAAATGGTACAATATGAGCATGTATCTGCTAATCATACCATGCATGGGGGAAGGAACAGGATTCCCACCTCATAAACACAACTTGAAAGAGGAAGCATTTGAAGTCAGTAACTTAGCCCAACAAATAGGACTTCGGCTTTGTGTCAAGAGCTTTTCACTTTGGTGTTTGATAGCTCTGTGTTCGTGTTTAATTAAATAATTTTGAGGTGAGCAACTGAAGCTGCATCTCTTTGACATGTGTGTTGTGCCTTGGCTTCGTGTGGGTAGGAAATGGCTTGTCAAAATCAACATAACAAGTTGCTCAATTATCTTACCCGATCAGACGATTTGGACACCACATGATTTTTCAGACATAAAACGAAGATCAAAGTCTTGTTTGATTTGTCACATGGAAATCCTGTCTGAAGAAATTACCGGGGAAAATTAAAACTCTGTTCGATGCTTTTGTTACTTACACTTGCAGCCATGGACGTTAATAACCATGGCCGCAACACAACGGAGGTGGTGGTTGGTGATGGCGACTCACGAACCCTTTTGCTCTCTGCTGGGATTTCATTTGATTTGATCTTTTGATAGAAACGACAATTCTAACAACGTCTGGACATAAGAGAGCTGGCTGTCTCTGTCATCTCTCAACAAACGTGGTCTACAAAAAGCAATCTCGATTAATCAATGTATGATTAATAACATAATTAACGAAATTAATTAATTAATATCAACTTTTACACGTGTCCGTATGCCGTCTGCTCACACTTCTTTCTAATTCCCATTATGGTTATGATGAACCGCCAACCCCACGTCTGGCATGCCAAGAAGCTTCGTTGACTGACTTTCGAATCTTAAGGAATTGTTTAACGATGAAGCAAATCCTTGTAGCCCCTCATTTCGAAAGCATTCTCCGGAACTTTCCACATGGTCGGCTGAGTTCAACCACAGATCGATGATGGACTGGAATATGTAGGTATTGTATTTATTAATATATCTTAGGGAAGTAATATGATACCCACCCCATTAAAGTCTCGGATATGTATAGAAAAATGAAAAGAAATATGGAATTTGGAATATATACACATGCACGAGTTCTAGTAATACTATGTTCATACTTTGCCGCAAGGAAAGAAGTATCAACCAAAGCAAATGGCCAAACTTAGCCAGCCAAGCTTGGTTCTTGAATGGGTGGTTGGAATGGTAGCTAGAAGTAGACTATTTTAATCTGAGAGTAGATACTATCCTCGAAAATTTCCGGTTTTTTACTGTGTAATAATGAAACTAATACAAACTGAAGAAATACAGTACTATTTTCGGCAATACTCGTAATAAAACATGGATAATTTTTCGCAGTAAGAGGAGAACTGTCTTATTTGATGGATTGAGCTAACAACCCAAGTTTCCTGAGCTCATACTTTGGATTGAAGGCCTAATTTCTCCAGTTGGCTGGGCTTCGCTTGAAGAATTTGGGTGTGACGAGCCAAGACTACAGAAGTGCGGCAAACCAGGCAGGAATCACATGTGAGAAATGGAGAATTTATTAAGACAATCTAGCTCTAACCTCGCCTCATATTTTAGTTCATTGTAAAAAAAGAATCCAAGTGATCAAATGAATTGAATATTATAAAAATAAACCCATCAAAAGTTACTGAATTCCTTCTCATTTTCCGGATTCATAAAACTTGTTGCTAAAGTTCTTATAGGAACATTCCTCTACTGAGTGTTGACAGATTTTGTTGATATATAAATACATTGTCAACGAAACTTGGTGGGTTTGTTTAGCTCAACTACGATCACACTTATATTATCACTGCTACCGCGAGCCATGGCTAGCTCAGCCAGCTCTGCTGCGGCCCTGGCAGCAGGGTTTTCGTTCCCGGCTTCCGTGGAGGTTGCCCATTTTATCTGGCCACGGAAACATCTTCTCACAACTTGACATGCAACTTCATTTGATACAACATCCCACAGGCCATCACTAGCTAGAATGAGAAACTCATCGCTGTCAGTTCGGTCAATCACCATGACTTCTGGCTTCGATATCACGAATGGCCTTAGGTATTGATCACCTACATGAATCAAAGATTTCTTATAAACCCATTTAACTTCTACCATTTAAGGAAAAACAAAAACGTTTGGTACCCAATTCCAGGGCGAGAGTTTGGAGAGTTTCAATTACTGAGTTATGACAGTGGCTTTTCCCGCATACCTATAGATCTGGAGGTAGCAAGAACTCCCAGTACCCGGTGTCCATTCCAGTTTATGACTCTTCCCCCGGCATCTTCAACTCTTTGCAATTCATCAGGTCTCTCAGGCTTTGCTCAGAATGTATGCGAACATATTGAAAATAAAAAAAAATTAAAAACTAATAAGCATTAGTAATATGAATTTGATGATACATGTAAGGATTATAGCTGGAATGACAGTGGCAATCAATTTACGACAACAAAACTAATAAGCCTTAGTTTTCACCTCATAGATAATAACATCTAGTTCTGTCGGGCAAAACCTTCCTTTCCAATACATCATTCTATATATAACGATGAAGATTACAACAATTGGGACTCAATTGAACATTCAAATTGCCACTCTATTTGCTATATTAGATCGAGAATACATGGCCAAATGACAGAAAAATTACTAATAATGCATGATTGCTTCACATTAAAGCATATAATCCCTTCAAAAGTTGGTATTTTATGCTCATTCTTCAACTTTGTGCAAAGCTTGGGGATGTATGTCAACCTAAGGATTAATTCCAACCCTTACTCTCTCTTATGGTTTACCTCCATGAGATCCGGTGTTACGTATATTATAGGAATAGAATATTTCCTATATGACATAGTCTTGCCCCAAATTTTATTAACATCACTTTGAATCTCCCCTTTTCGTAATCTCCAACAACAATAAAGTCATGTCTTGATAATATAATTCAAAGTTAATTACTTTGACCAGAAGCACTTCTACAAAATTTAAGGTCCATAACATATCTAATTAATAAACTTACAACAATTGAAATAAACAACGAAAAGGAAAGAGGGTACTTTAATAATAAGCACTTCTAGCAAAGAGAGATATCAGAAGTAATTTAAGTACCTTATGATCTATAGACAAAGGAAGAACACCACCACCTCTGGAAAGCACAACCCTAGAATCCCCACAATTAGCCACCACCAACTCCTCCTTTCCGACCACCGCCACCACCGCCGTCGACCCCACCATCTCTTTTTTTAACCTTCCTCTATTCACTTCCTCATCCATCTTCTCAAAGCTATCTTCCATCACTCTCTCCCAAATAATATTCTTACCATCATCATTTCCTTCCTTTTCATATTCCTCTGCTATCATCTCGACCAACACTCTATGCAGCCTCTCCTTACACGCCTCCGCCACCCTGGAGCCCCCGTGGCCATCATAGACCGCAAAAAAATCATACTTTTGATCACCATGATGTTCATCTTTGACCATAAACCCTACTTCAGCACTCACAGCATCTTCCATCTCTCTTCTCCTTCCTATTACAGACACTAACCCATGTGACAGACATGGAAAACTTCTTAAACTATCTAACCCATGTGACAGACACGGAAAACTTCTTAAACTATCTTTCTCTTTGCATATTCTGCGTTCAAAGCCAGACCAAACGTCGAAGTTTTCGGACGAATGATCTGAAGAAGACGACAACGATAAAGACAACGACATCTCCGTTAACCTCTCACTCTCTTCGTCAAGAGATTCCGTACTCTCTTTCCTCTCGAGTTCTGAACGACGATCAATAGACGTATACTTCAATCGCCTGATTTGCAATCTTTTCCGCCGAGCATCATTCTTCCTTCTGATCACACTAAGTTGATTGATTTCTCCCGAACCTGACGTCACCCTCGGCGAAGAGATTAGTTGTATCTTGATAGTGCTGTTCTTCTTCTCCGTCTTCATCTGCATCATTGCATGAATTAAAGGTGGAGTAAACAAGTCATCAACTTTTGTACATCAAAAGTGAAAAACTCATTAGAGGCCAGTGAATTTAAAAGCATTTAACTCTCAGCCGTGAGATTGACCACGGTCCTCTGGGTGGTTGCCACATGGGCCTCTATCATCCACTGACATGGATTTTTCAACAGAGACGTGGACGGTCTGAATATTGTCCTGAACACGTGGAGCCTTGATGTAGTGGTAAGTGATTCCATTCGGTGGGGGTAGGGCCCGCCTACGGACTCTAGAATGTAATTACGTGGCGCCTCATGGAGTCCCGCTGCTTTAAAAGTCTTTGGCTTTGGCTTTTCTTCTTTGTAATGTGTTCCTCTCTCACAAGGAAAGTCGTCGCATTCTGATGACAAGTGTCGGACAAATGACGTCACGTGTTGGACGCAATCGACGTCGTTGCCGACATTTCGTGTTCAGTATTGGATTGTCAATATTTTGTCTTACGAAATTCGGTTTTTTACGAATAAATTTTTTTAATAGGGAAAGCATAATAATATCTAAAGAGTTCTGATCAGGTGACAGCGATCAAGCCTGAATGACGCAGTCATGAAAGCTGATTGGTTGACAGAATTAAGAATCAAGAACTTTGACTCAAGTGTAAAGGAAATATGTGATCCATGCAAAAATTATTATATTTTCCTAACATAATCAATATTTCAAATTTTAGAAGAAGATTATTAAAAACTATATATTTAAATACTAAAATTCCTTGGAATTAAATTTAAATTAAGAAAATAATTACAATTAATTTAGAAAAAGGACCCCATGATGATGATTACTCAATTTGATAATAGTTCCAACTTTTCAAGAGAGGTATAAAATAAATTGGTTTTATTAGATATAATATATTTAATTTTTTTAATTCTTATATTAAACATTTCAATTTTATTTTTATGTTTAAAATTTTACATTTATATTATATATGAGAATATATAAAAAAAATATATTATTTTTAATCAAAAACAATTTAATTTTTGAATTATTTTAAACCTAAAAACAAATCGAATTAAATTAAATAAATCAAATTTACTATTTTTTTATTAGTTTAAATTTAAATCAAATCAAATATTAGGTATTATTATTATTATTATCGATTTGAGTTTGGTTCAATTTAAAATTCAACTTAAATCATACCAAACTGAGTACCCACTCCAAGAATCAATCTTTTCATCAAGGGAGAAGAATATTTGAATCTATTCTCAATAAGAATGATAATTGTTTGTTATTTCCAAACAGTGATGAAAAAGAATGTTCATTCAATGATTTTCCATGAAATTTAGTCATCTCAAAACCTAAACCCTAAATGGAAAAAATCTAAAAGCAAAAAGCAATAGCGAAGGTAAGAAAGATACAAAGTAATACAAATTCTGCATACTAACTTTAATGACTGAGAAAGTTGGATATTTGCAAAACAACAAAATCATGCATTAAAGAAATTAAATATGACAGGAAAAGCAATCTAGATATGTGTAATTCACAGGATTCAGCCAGATTGAAGCTAAGATTTGACATGGGATTAAGCTTAATGTCCATTCAATCAGATTAAAACATGCCACAAATGGAATTCTCTAATTGGCTAGTTGGCTCATCTGTGGCAGTATCCCTATCCTTGTAGGTGCATGTGATAAAGTTACGTATATAGAAAAGCTTTTCATGACTTTGAAAAGTGGAAGATGATCATGAGGGAGAAAGTTGAGTCAGAAAAGAACGGAAAAATAATCCAGGAAAAATGGACAGAAATAGGGAATGGAAACAAAGCATTTCAAATGCAAGCACATTAGCAATGAAGTAAATGCTAAGACCGAAATTATTGTGCAGCCAGCTATAGTAATCTGGAAAAATAAATGACTATATTTACACATAGATCAAAAGAGGATATGAACATGCAAAACAAAAAACAGATTCTCCAAAAAAGAAAGAATTTGAGCGTAAAACCACTTGTAAACTGATGATAATTCATAGCTACCATTTGTGTTCTGTGCTGCAACTGTGAAAGAGTGTCATCCGATTCATAAATAACTCTGGTAGAGAAATAGAATACGTAAGAGAGTTTTTATAGCCATTAAGCATACCACCAGTAATCATTGCAAGAGCATGCTCCATCCTTCTTGATATGGTGAAACCGATTTGAATCCCTTAAACAGTATTTCTTTCCCTGTAACCATCGAGATGTATTTGATTGCAGTGTGACAAATCTCCATAAAAACGAAGATTTTTGAACACCCGGATGGGGTTCGATTTTGATGTGCTAATAAGGCCAATTGAAACGGAAATTGTCTCACTACGTTGAAACAAATACTGTACCTATTGTTCCTCCTCTCATTCTTGAAGAATAAAGTTGGTATCGAGGACATAGCCCAGTTTCTTTTTCTTTCTAGCCGATAGATTCAGTTTATCATAAATTTTCGGGGCTACGGGAGTGTGAAATTTCTCCGACATGGAACTTGTGTACCTTCTTTTCCACCTCTATCCAGCTACAACCCCGCTTCTCTAATCCAATTTCTCTTTTTCACTGTCTTTCTGATATTTGCCACATCTTGCCACTGGCCCGCAGAAGCATGCAAGTTTGATATTAAGATATATGCTGCTGGATCATGGGGGATCCTGGTCAAGAATCATTTTTGCCACATGTCTCCCAAGCTAGGTATCACTGTGAACTCGACAGGCTCCAAGAAAAGTACGCCATATGAGAGCATCAACCCCAAAGAGTATTGATCTAATAAACTCAAGGGCTTCTGCGAGGGAACATGAACCACCCCGTAAATCAGCCATACATGCATAATGCTTCATTCTCTGAGCTATACGGTGTTCTTCACACATTGACCTGAATTGTTTCCATCCCTCAGAAATTAAACCCACATGACTACAAGCTGATAAAACAGCAATACAGGTGATCCCATTTGGCTTTACACTATCGGCAAGCATTTCATGGAATATTTCTAAAGCTATTGCTACAAATCCATGTTTCAAAACCTGTAATCATTGAAGTTCAAGATCTAACAAACCTATCTTCCATCTGGTTATGTTTCTGCACCCAGAGTCCATGGATATCAAAGCATTATAAATGCAAAGGTTTGCCTCATAGCCAGATTTTATTATCCGCGCATGGATTTGCACGCCCTTACCAATTGCATCCATACTTGAAGCTCCACTCAAGGGACTCGCAGGGGTGTAAACACTAAGCCCAACTCCTGTATCTTCAATTTCATGAAAAGTTCAAAAGCCCCTTCAGAATTCAAATTCTTGGCAGAAGCATCAACCAACGTATTGTAAGAAACCAAGTTCTTCTCAAATAGAGATTCGAAACCTTCCAAGCATCTTCCATCCTACCAGACCTAGCATACGTGCTGATAAGCGAATTTCCCACACAATTCTTCAATGCAAGACCGCTTTTCACAGCATGGGTGTAGACATGTTTACCCATATATGAATCCAAAAGATTTCCACACGAATTCAGTGCACTAGCAAACGTGAAATGATTTGGTGAAACTTGTCTCTGTATCATGTCACAGAGCAGTTTAATACGCTCTTTATCACACTTTCCACTCTGAACATATCCTGTAATTACTGCAGTCCAAGGCAGAACGTCATGATGATACGGCATTCGATCAAACACCTTCCTAGAATCATCCACAGCCCCGTCAGCTGTACACTTTGCATACATGTCCACTAAACTACAAACGATACAAACATCTTATGCCAATCCTCCTTATAACCCAAGAATGCAATTGCCGCCCTGGAGTTTAACAACTCTTACTGAGCAGAAGCCAAGACAACCAAATTCAGTGTATATCGATCCGGTGCAAACTAACTTACTATCATATCCAAAAGTATACCAATAGCATCTATTGGAAAACCCAATTCCCTACATCTAGTTATCATCAAAGTCCACGCAACAACATTTCTCTTGGTCACTTTAATGAACAACTTATATGCTGAACCCAGATCACGATAACCCTGCAGAAACATATCAATCAAACCGCACCCAACACACACATCACTGTAAGATACCCACATTTTAGCAAAAACCCAAAAGTTATCTTCCCTATTTAAAGATTCTTGGCATTCCAACAAGGCCGAATCACTACCGTAAAGCAATACTCATTGTGGTAAAGCCCGCATTCAAGCATTTCAACAAAAATCGCATCCAATTGTTTACCATTATTTGTATAACAAGAAATCATTAACTCCACGAATCCAGTCACGTTTATTTCCCATGTTTCAAATATCATTTTGGTTTTGTTCAAGTCATCGCATTTCTTATACAAGCTAATTAAAGAGTTAGAACAACTGAGTTAGGCACAACTTCTGACAAAACCAAGTGGGGTGAACGACTTTGCCGAGGTAAAAATCACGTGACCCAAAGCAGGATTTGAGGAGGAGGGAGTAAATGCGGAGATCTGGGTGACTGCCTTGTTGGTCCATGAGATTATGGATGCAAAATTACCCTTTTGAAGGTTGGCTTCAACGTGGATGATCAGAGATCGCTGTTAAGAGGTTCTGATGGGTAGGGTTGCTTGATGGACGGCGGTGATAATGACGACGAAAGCTTTTGGGTTTCGATAGACGGAGGAGGGAATTTTGGGGGAAGAGGGAAATGAGAGTATCATCATCTTTAACGGCTAAAACCGCTTCTAGTTTGCTTGCTCCTTTTCACTGTGCTGTTGGTTATGCTTGCTTCTTTCTTTCGTAAATTTCACTCTTTTAAGAAAATAATTGAATATTTATTAAAATTAAAATATTAAAAAGAAATATTTTTTTACCTTAAAAATTAAATATATATATATATATATTTTTTGTACAATAGAGCAACCAAATTATTTGAAATTACCCTCAACCATGGCACTAATAAAGCACAGCTGACACCATTTCAGACAACTACTACTTCCAAAATCTGCACGAAGTTCTAATTCCAGAAGAAAGAAACACAGAGTGAAAATCATGGATGTTGAGCTGGTTCTGGTAATAATCTCCCGGGAGAATTCTGCATGTTGGGCAGCTAGCATTCAACGTTAGCCATTCATCGATACACTCCGAACGGAAACAATGCATGCATTCAGGAATTGTCTTTAACCTCTCCTTGGGCCTGTATTCACACAGGCAAATAGGGCAAGTGTTGTCATCTGGCTTCGGCAATCGCCGGCTGTCGCCCAGAACTATTTCCGGGTAAGACTCGATTGTCGGCACGTCGAGGCCGGCCACCGTTGTGGGTTGTGGAGCAACTGTGGCGTTGAATTCTGGAAGAGTATTGTGGCGTCTGCGGGTGGCATGGTACTTGAGCCTGGCACAAACCACGCATGGCAGACCCAGTAGACATAACACTGTTGGAACGCCGGCGCCTACCATTACTACATAGCGTCCACTTCTTCGAATTTCTGAGATTGATAATGGATTCTTCTTATGTTCATGATTTTGTGAAAAATAAACAAAGAAAAAGCCGAATAAGGGACAAAGGAGCTTGTTAGCAGCGTTGTAATACTTCGGCAGCACAAGGACTACTTGCAATGCCCTAATCTGTAAAAATGTATGAAGGGTTACCCTATGCAGCTGCTGTATATCATGGTTGTGCCACGGAATTCACCTTGAATGAAAAAATATATATATACTTTTAAATTTTAACTTTGCCCAAAACATTGCCTGTGCCTTAAAAGCATGTCTAAACTGATGACATCAAACCAAATGTAATAAAAAGTCTTTCTTAAAAATGGGGTTGACTCCACGAAATCACTTTCAAACCGTCGGACCTAGTCTCGATTGCAGTTTAGATATAGCATGAATCCCACTAAAAGAAATTATCATCCGAAATCCAAAGATGTTTCTCAATAAGTTGACATTTCAAATTTGGACAATTTAACATGATAAATATTTTGCCAACTCTTGTCTTGAATAATTTGCCAATTAAACTGCCCATAAAACAAAAAGCCACCAAAAGTACCTGCAAGACTGACACAAAGTCAAATAAGATTGACAATTAAATCAAAGGATAGCCCCACTCTTTCATTCACAATTTAACCACTTCACTTGTTCACAACTTTTAAATTCTCATATGGGATTGACAAGAATACACAACTCTCTCTTTTTGAATCCCAACTTGTCCTATTCAAACATTTAAGTATAACCCTATAGACAAAAATGGTTTCTTCATGTTCTCTTATGGACATAACCAGTGTGATACTAGCCCAACTCAATTGACCGGACTTTTATGGGGAATATTTAAGGTTAAATTTCTAATCGAATAAGAAACAAAATTAGAATTTGATTTAATAGTTGTATAAAATGTTTGAAATTCAAACACTAAGATTAAAGAAAGATGTGAATTGTACTCGTGAATCAATTAGATTAAGGAAGTGAATTAACGAACGAATTCAATTACCTCGATGAGTTGAATAGGAGCAGCCAATTGCAAGAGTGGAATTGTTCTTGAATCCACATCGTCCGCCTCTTCTTTCACACTTTCCGCAGTTGGGTTCTCCCCACGTCAGCCTCAGATCATCACTCAGGTCCGACGACATAATCTGCTTGTAAAACGGCCACTCAACAGGAACATCAACCGTGGCAACTAACCTACACGACGAGGAGAGAGAGCTGACAACTCTCGATGACGAAGCAGCGAAAACGGTGTAGTTTGCACCCCTCAGGCTATCGGGTTCAAACGATAATGTAAGTAATCCAAAGAGCAGTTGACGAACGTAAATTTCTGATTGTAAACAGCTCTGAACGGAGAGATTTCCTATCATTGATCCAAATTTCCTGCTTTTCGTAGCTCACAGCCCGGAGAGAAAATATTCCTGAAGGAAGTTGAAGTATTGTTTGATTTGAACTGTCACATGATACATCAAAACCTGTAAAGCCACAGGATTTCGACTGCCGACTTGGAATCCGAAAGGGAAAACGAATCCAGGGATCGTTGCAGCGACAGACGGCGATTCTGCAGATTTCTATGCCTGTTGCCATGGAGGAGAAGAAGAAGAAGAAGAAGATGATGAGTTTTGAGAATGTTCATGTTCGCTTTTTTTTTCCCCTGGTTAATTAATATAAAAGCTGATAAAAAATGTACAATAATGGCACCACTGTGGTCATCCTTGCATACATACCCCATATTTATATAAATGTATGTGTGTAGGGTTATTTTGGTATTTTCGCGTCGTCAAATTGGAGTAGAATTGCAATGTTTAAAGACGTAGGGATAGTTGGTGGAATGCTTTTTTTTCCAGGCATAGTTTGTAAGGGAAACAACGGATAGTCCCTATATGTTTGTAAAACTATAAATATGGATATGCATTGGTCATCTTTAATGAATAGGCTCCTCATATAAGCTTAAATGTATTCAAGGGACCTATTCGTTAAACTTTATCAATGTATATCATTAATTGTTTTTTTAATAAAATTAGGGACTTATAGGTTAATATCCCATTGTGGATAATACCTTTCCTTGTTAGTCACAGGAAGAAGCGAGAGTGGAAGGTTAAAGTGAGAAGAAAACGATGAAGAGAATTTCCCGAATTAAATTCCCGCAAAGGCACCCTAAATCATCGGCACCAGTGTCAAGTATATTTCTCGCTTTCGCTGCTTCTTTTCAGCTTTAGTTGTCATCAAGTTGTATGATTTCCTTGACAATTTGCTTCGTTGTTTCTTGCTTCCTGCTAGGTTTGCGCTGCTCTATTTATTAATAAAGTCATGCCTTTGGCTGCTTGATTGTGTTGTTTGGTTGAAATAATTTCCGGGCTATTGCAATTTTGTACAAAGATTTGACTGAATGATGTCAGTGTGACCATTGCGCTCTTGTGATTTTTTGAGCTTTTTGAATCGAAGAAAATGATTGAGTTAAAGATGCTGGATATAGCTTACCATCTATTTTTGTGAATCAGTTTTGTACTGATGACACCCTTAGGAAAAGACAAGCGTCATCGGAAGAGGTGGCAATATGAGACTATGGAAATCAAGTAATTTATAGATTAGAGAGGATTCTGTGTTTCCTGTTATTGCTGAAGTAGAAACTCTCGTTCTTTTTCTAAGTAGCTTATATGAATCAGCTTTTGCTTCCACGGTCGATGCCCTTTTTGAAGATATCATTTTTTGAAATTGAGTTTTGTTCATTTTAAAGTACGCAACTCAAAAGGGAGTGTGGTTTGTCATCGATCTGTTTTTTATCACATCACCATGAAGAAACGTTAAGAGAAATAACAATATCTGCATTGTGCTGATAAATCTGATGTACAAAATCTTGACAATCCATCGATTCTGAAAATTCTGAGCCAAATTACTCGGGTAGATGCAGCTATATAAATATAATGCAGTGGAAAGGTTTTTATGTGATGTTGAAGTCCATATATTTCATGCTTTATATTCTTTGTTTTGAATGGATCATGTTTCACATTGATAATCATCTTAAAGAATCATCATTGTCTGTCACAGGTTCTGTTTCTGAAAACCAACCAACTGGGAATGTTAATCAGAGTCTCCTTTCAAGGTCAAGGTCAGAAGTCCCAGCAGCACCCGCAAACACTGGTGTGGGAGGAAAAGCTTCTCTTCAGCCAAAACGTACACCCGTCACCAACAGGGAGATAGAGGCAGTTCTGGTAAGACCAGCAGCTCTTGGATATTATCAGAACTCATTGTTCATTGTTTTCATACCTGATGCAAAAAAAAACTCTCACCAAAGCTTTCTGAGCCTTTTTGAACTGTAAATGAAGCCTTACATATTCATTGGTCTATCTGCCTTGAAAAATATCTATATTAAAACCTCCTTTCCGTGCTTAACTTTCTGGTTGGAAAGTTATTTTTAGCACAGTAATTTAGACTCTGGAAGTACATGCAACATCCGAGTATCCATCGAGCGAAAACCATTACAAATCCTTTTATCATACGGCCCTTTTTCTTGTATACATACATATTGCACTCATTTTTTCTTTCTTTTTTTCTTCTTGTGTAGTTGGGATTCAACGAAGAAGCATAAAGAGGCAAAAATTTTGAGTCTGATCCACTTTGCTGATTGTGAACTTGTAACTCATTGACTAGTTGAGGCTACTTTGTGTAAAGGAATTGCAAGAATTTCCAGTCTGATCAAGTTGGTTGATTGTAAACTTGTGTGTTGGACGAGTGACGTTAGCTTATGATGCTGTGTATTTGATGAAGATGTGTGCAACCAGTCTGAAATAAAGAAGAATTTTGATGGAAACATTATTATTTACGAAATAACCTGCTGCTAATCAGTGAAGAAAATAGAGAATAATATAACAAATACAAGAGAAATATTCATAAATATAACCAAATTATTTTTCCTTTCCCGACCAATAACTAAGAAAGAAAACTGTACAACGTTCTTTAATGATAGACCAGAACAATAGCTAAATAAAGCAAACGCCACAGAAAAACTATAAACATGATCAAGAGAAAAGAACACAGCATGTCCTCAAAAAAGGCTAAAAACCTATATATATATATATTGCACAGCCCGCACACTTTCTGTTCAACCACCTCAAACAGCCGGAGTTGAACCCTCCCAGCATGTATGTAATTCATTTATCTCGCAGGCAATCATCCACGGGTTTTGAACCAATTTTTCTTCAGTGTGTATCAGATCCCTTTCTTTTTCGAGTACTGTACGAGAAAGGAAAGAAAACAGGGTCACCTATGTCATAACAGTGTGTTTGCTGCTGTCTTGGTGTCTATTGTTCAAGTTCTGCTGCCTCTTGCTAAAGTCTTGTTGCATTGTAACCAAATCCTCCCGGTTGTCACTGCCAGCACTGAGGTATTTGTCTACCTGTGCAGCAGTTTGGCGGCCCTCTGAGATTGCCCATACCACTAGGGATTGGCCTCGCCGGCAATCCCCAGCTGCAAAGACACCATCCACACTGGTTGCAAAGCGACCATAATCTGCCTTGAAGTTTGATCGATTGTCTCGCTCCACTCCCAACTTCTCCGCCACCGTCTGGAAAAATCATTAAAGAACATGAGAAACAGTCACTAAAGTTTCAACTTGTATTTAAACTCTTGAATGTGATTCACAACTCTTCATAGGCATACACATTGTTTTCTCTAAATTGGCTTCACAAAGCAGAAAATAGTCGAAGAAATTTAGAATACTTACAGACTCAGGACCAAGGAATCCCATGGCCAATAGGACCAGGTCAGCCTCAATTATTTCCTCAGAACCTTCAACCTCCTTAAACTGAAACTTTCCACTAGCATCCTTCTCCCAACGGACACGTACTACCTCGACTCCTTGCACAACCCCATTTTCATCTCCCAAAAACCGTTTTGTTAATACCTCGTAAGACCTTGGGTCTTTGCCAAACTTGGTAGCAGCTTCCTGGTGACCATAGTCTACCCTAAATATTCTGGGCCACTGCGAAACCCAGAAGAACAGAATAATTACATAAGACATCCAAACCAAGTGTAAAAATTGCATTTTTTTAATTTTATCACAAACCAAAATCATAAATTCTCATCATACTGGGTAAATATGAGTGTGCAGACAACTTTCAAAAATAATCATACCTGCGGCCAAGGGTTGCCTTGAGATCTAGTTTGTGGTGGCTGCGGGAGAAGCTCTAGATTTACAATGCTTGCACAACCATGCCGAATAGATGTCCCTATGCAGTCAGTGCCAGTGTCTCCTCCACCAATGACAACTACTTTCTTGCCCTTGGCAGAAATGTAGTTACCATCCTCATGATTGCTATCAAGCAAACTTTTGGTGTTTGCATGAAGGAACTCCATGGCAAAATGGACGCCTGATACCTCCCTTCCTGGTACAGGAAGATCTCTGCACCAACAATAACCATGTTAAGATATTCGCTTAATTATTAGGTCAACAATTATGTTCCAATGACAAAGATTTCCTACAACCAAAAACAGGCAGCCTACCTAGGTTTTGTGGATCCTACTGCCAAAACAATGGCATCAATCTCCTCCCGGAGCCGATCAAGAGAATACAAAGGATCAATTCCAACATTTGCATTGACCACAAAATTGATGCCCTCCTCAGCCATAAGGTTAACCCGCCTTTGCACCACATCCACTTTGTCAGCCTTCATGTTGGGAACACCATACATCATAAGCCCTCCAATGCGATCTGCACGCTCATAGACAGTCACCAAATGACCCATTCTATTCAACTGATCAGCAGCAGCCAAACCAGCTGGTCCACTTCCAATAATAGCAACTCTTTTGCTGTCATTATAAAGGACACTTGCTCAGTGGACAAAGAAACTATGAAAATGAAGCATTTATGTTTAATGAACTTGAAATATTAATTGTGCAGTTCATTAAGTGCACTAATTACAATGTTAAAATAAAGAAAATGTCTCTGGTATATTGGGGGAAGAAGACATACCCAGTTCTCCTTGGAGGCGGCCGTGGCACCATCCAACCCTCCTCAAAGGCCTTGTCTATGATGGCACATTCAATATTCTTGATAGATACAGGATTCTCAATAATACCTAGTACACAAGAACCTTCACAAGGAGCAGGACAGACTCGACCAGTGAACTCTGGGAAGTTATTTGTCTCAAGAAGCCGATCTAGTGCTTCACGCCACCTATTTTGATGCACTAACTCATTGAATTCTGGTATTTTGTTTCCAAGAGGACAACCAGAGTTCTCCTGCAATATTTTTTAGAGATTTAGTTGAGATGAAGTTTTGAATTCAGTGAAGTAATAATATTGTAACACATACCTGATGACAGAAAGGAGTACCACAATCCATACAACGGGCAGACTGTGTTTTTAAAAGTGGGCCAGGTTTTGATTCCTCCATTACTTCCTCCCAATCATTCATCCGAACATTAGGATCCCTGTATTGAACACCCTCACGCTCATAAGCAATAAAACCACGATGTTTAACAGCATTAGCAGCTCGACTAGGCCTCTTGGTTGGTTCAGCTTCTTCTACCTTCTGTGAATTTCAGCATTCACGTTAGACAACTATGCAATAATGAGCAAATTTAGAAGGCATGTATCAAATACCCAGAAGTAAGATATCAATGTGCCAAGCTATCAAACTTGAACATATAGCCATTTTTTACCACATAAATGTGTCTTATTTCATTGTGAATCTTGTCATAGAAGCAAAGACATTAGCTCTCACAAGGTTTAACCACCATAACAACAATTCAGACAACAGAGATTCCTTCAACAAAAATTGTTACTAAAAAGAAATCTATCCACTTCCTCTCCTTTTTATGCAAAACAAGATAAATATCACCATGACCACCAAAAAGAGAAAAGAGAAGGACGGGACCTGAATTGTATGCGCAAGGGTAATTCCTACCAAGCAGAAGCATTTGAAGACAACAAAATTGAAGCATATAATGTAAAGGACAAATCCACACATTCCCACAAGTAAGGATAAAAGGAAGGCTAATGATTGAGCATTAAGACTAACCTGAATGGAATTTCCATTCAAAGATGCAGCAGCCATCTTTTTTAGCTCCTCAAAAGCATCTTTTTCCATTAATTCTGCCTCATCAGGCTCCTCGGCCTCTTCAGAAGCATGCTCCAGTGCCTGTTTTGAGGCTTCTGCTTTCATGTTTGCAAGGACACGTTTGTAGTCCCTAGGGAATACCTTAATAAATTTAGGCAAGAGATTCTCAAAGTCAGCCAGTACGTCTTTTGCCAAATGGCTGTTTGTATAACGCTGATGTTGCTGTATCATCATTCTCAGAATAAAAATATCCTCTTCGTCTTCAACCTTATCAAGATCTACCAGCTCGGAATTGCATCGAGATCGAAATTTACCATCCACGTCAAGAACATATGCAATTCCACCACTCATGCCAGCAGCAAAATTCCTTCCTGTTTTACCAAGCACAACTACCGTCCCACCTGTCATGTACTCACATCCATGATCACCAACTCCTTCTACAACAGCCCTCGCCCCTGAATTACGGACACAGAATCGTTCTGCTGCCATGCCATTGAAATATGCCTCTCCCTTTGTGGCCCCATACAGAGCCACATTGCCAATTACAATATTTTCCTTTGGATCAAAAAGACTTCCCTTTGGAGGATACACTACAATCTTTCCACCTGATAATCCCTTACCAACATAGTCATTGCTGTCACCTTCAAGCTCCAACAAGATTCCAGGGCAAAGGAAAGCACCAATGCTTTGTCCCGCACTACCAGTAAGCTTGATGTGGATGGTATCTGCAGGAAGCCCTGCCAATTGGTAACGCTTTGTTACTTCATGGCTAAGCATTGTCCCAACAGCACGGTTCACGTTGCAAATTGGTGTTTCAATGTATGCAGGAAGACCTTTCTCTAAAGAAGCCTGGGACATTGCAATAAGCTTTTGGTCTAAAGCCATGTCCAAGCCATGATCCTGCTTTTGGACACAATACTGGTCAGCTTCAGGCCGTATGTCAGCAGCAGGTCGAAGCAAAAGTGATAAATCAATATTCTCCAGCTTCTCATTGGTCTTGGTTACTTCCTTGTCAACTTCAAGCATATCAGAACGGCCAACCATCTCATTCAATGTCCGGAATCCAAGTTGGGACATAATCTCCCTCACTTCCTCTGCTAGCATAAAGAAGAAATTAATAACATGCTCAGGTTCTCCAGCAAACTTCTCACGAAGAACTGGATCTTGAGTCGCAATGCCAACAGGGCATGTGTTCTTGTGACACTTCCGCATCATAATGCAGCCAAGCGTTATGAGAGGTGCAGTACTGAAGCCAAACTCTTCTGCACCTAGAAGTGCCGCAATGGCCACATCTCTACCAGTTTTCAGCTGACCATCTGTCTGAACAACTGTGCGGCCCCGAAGATTATTAGCAACAAGAGTTTGGTGGGTTTCAGCCAAACCAAGTTCCCATGGGAGGCCAGCATTTTTTATTCCTGTCCATCGAGAAGCGCCTGTACCTCCATCATGACCTGAGATCAAGACATGGTCAGCATGCCCTTTCACAACTCCACTTGCAATCACTCCCACACCAGCTTCAGATACTAGCTTCACACTTATTCGAGCCCCTGGATTGGCATTCTGTGGAACAAAGAGTGTCAGGTAGGTGAACAGAACTCAAATGGGAAGAGTTGACATTTAAATTGAAATTCTATGTAATTACGGCAAGAAGGGAATAAAAGGAGGAGAAAGGAAATAAAATACTTGGACATCTTAAAGAGCCCAAATCAACAAGACATACAACCATATATACTACTGAATACATATGTACAGCAGCATATGCATTTACCTTAAGATCATGAATTAATTGGGCAAGGTCCTCGATTGAGTATATATCATGATGAGGTGGCGGACTGATCAGCCCGACACCAGATGTAGAATTTCGGGTAACTGCAATGTCTCCTATAACCTTGTGGCCAGGAAGTTCACCTCCTTCACCAGGTTTGGCCCCCTGTTTAAGAAGGCAGGGCATAGTTAAAACAAATTTCATTCATGGAGAAGAAAAGAATGCAATTAATATTTGACCTCACCAAATCCAAATGTTGGTATCAGTTAAAGATGCAAAAGCACCCAGAGGTGCTTAGGTGCTTTTGCAGAGACAGCATCATCTGCCATGAACATAAACTCATAAACAAGAGAACCTCTATTCCAAAAGGAATACAGGGGCTAAAAAGCAAAGGATGTCATCAACAGCATTACTATAAAACTTGTTTGTCTCTTAATCATCAAAAGTTCTGTTCACTCAAATATATACCTGAGCCATTTTTATCTGTAGTTCATCAGCATTTGTCAGGTAATAACTTGACACACCAAATCTACCACTTGCAACCTGCTTAATGGCACTCCTCTTCGGATTCATTGTACCATCAGGAAGAGGCTCCATACGAGAAGGTTGCTCACCTCCCTCACCTAAAAAAATTTAGAAAGAAAAAAGTTACAATTTTGCATCATAAATAATAATCCAGATAAGCCAAGAAAATGCAGTTTGGACCGAAAAATGTCTTAACAGTGTTCAGAAAATGTTTAACCATAATTCAAAAAATTAACCACATGAATTGCAAGTAGTTCTCATAAAAAAACTTGCTTTTTAATTCAGGACAACTATTAGTTTGTATCATATATAATGATAAATTATTTAAACCCAACAAGGAAGTTCCTTTTGATGAAAGTGTAACCAAACTTGCTTTGAAGGAAGTGTTACCAAACTTACTACCTTGAAAACAACAACATGACTGGGTGCACCAGAAACATACCTGTATTTGATTTCCCACCAATCTTATTCATAGCAATAGCCAAAGTTGTGTGTGCCTCCAATGATATTGATCCATAACTCATGGCCCCTGTGCAGAATCGTTTCACAATTTCACTGGCTGGTTCCACTTCCTCCAATGGAACTTTCACCTCTGCCTCCTTAAATTTCAACAGCCCACGTAAATTGCAGGATTTGTTCAATTCCTGAATACAGTTGGAATATTCCTTATAAGCAGCCACACTGTCACTCCTGGCAGCTTCTTGCAACTTCGCTATGGCAAGAGGATCATTCAAGTGAATCTCACCACCCTTCCTCCAATGATAGTCCCCAGGATTTGGCAGTGCTACAGCTTCTGCACTACCAGGTGGAAAAATCCGACTAGGAAAAGCCAACTCATGCAAGTGAAGAGCATCACTGGCAAGCACCTCAAATGTTGCTCCCTCTACTCTGCTTGGAGTTCCTGCAAAGCACTTCTCTATCACCCCTGATGAAAGGCCCAAAGCTTCAAAAATCTGTGCACCCTTGTACGATGCCAAAGTAGAAATCCCCATTTTGGCAAGAACTTTCATCATTCCATAGTTGCTTGCCTTAAAGTACTTCTTGACCAGCTCATCCTTTGAATGGAACTCCCCACTAGATTTTGGTGGGATCTTTCCATCAACTTGCAATCTCCATATTGCCTCTATTGCCAAGTATGGGCATACAGCATCAGCACCAAATCCAACCAGTGTACAGAAATGGTGCACTTCTCTTGGTTCAGCTGATTCAACTATCAATCCTATCTGAGTGCGTTCAAGATTTTTGACGAGGTGCTGATGAACAGCACCTACAGCCAGGAGAGAGCTCACAGCAACACGCTTTGATGAGAAAGCTGCAGAAACCCCAAAAAATGAATGAAAGCAATCCATGAAAAAATTTTCAATAAAAAATTTAATTTTTAATCATAGATTTTGAATAGTGCCAACGTTATACCTCTATCTGAAAGCACTAGTAATGTATAACCATCCCTGATTGCGTCCCGTGCTTCAGCACAAATCTTATCCAAGGTCTCCTCCAACCCCTTCCTCCCACAGTCCTTTGAATATGTTATGTCAATAACTTTACTTCGCCAACCTCTATAATTCATCTTTTTAATTGCTTCCATCTCTTCAATAGACAACAGAGGGCCTTTTAGAGAGAGGCGATGACATTGTTCTTCCGTTGTTTCTGTCAGGTCACCTTCTGGACCAATCATGCATTCCATGGAAGTCACTATCTTTTCTCGGATAGGATCAATTGGGGGATTTGTTACTTGAGCAAACATTTGCTTGAAGTACTCAAAAGTGAGTTTTTCTCTGCCAGACATGACTGCCAAAGGTGCATCATTGCCCATTGACCCAAGAGCCTCTGTGCCATCTTTTGCCATAGGAAGCAACAACATTTCCAAGGCTTCAGCAGTGTAACTGCACAGAGAAATAAATTTTCCAAGATCCATCAAAGCATCAGAGTAAAAAGAAAACTTGAGAAACTGAACCTACCCAAAAGCTTTTAATGGAGACAGTAACCCATGAATGCCCATGTTCTCCATGTTGTCATCGTCATTAGATGCCTATAGTTATACGGGATTAAAAACCATCATGAGCACTAGCCATGAAGGATGAAAAAGAAAGTAAATGCATCAAAGAAAAGCAAGACTTACTGGTAGAACCCCAGCTATGCTTGGAGCAACCCTTTCTGATTCTTGAATAGATCCAACTATATCCTTGAGTTCAATTTTTTGCCTCCTCAGCCACCCCCCATAAGGCCTTGCCAGTGAATATTGCTGCTTCAAGGCTTCATCATCCACAACAACATGGTTCTCGAAATCTACTAAAAGCATCATACCAGGGTTAAGTCTTCCTTTCCTGAGTACATCTTCAGGAGGAATGTCTACTACGCCAACTTCGCTGGCCATGACAACCCGTCCACTGCGTGTGATGTAAAATCGACCCGGACGCAGTCCATTGCGATCCAAGGTAGCTCCCAGATAACGGCCATCGGTAACTGCAAATGAACTTTTTGTGAGTAAAGATGCAAAAATATCCAAAGATGGTAATTAGAAGTAAAACAAAATTTACATGATATAAGAGCAGGCCCATCCCATGGCTCCATAAGAGCCGAGAAGAATTCATACAATGACTTCCGGTCAGGATCCATGTTCTTATCGTTTTGCCATGCTTCAGGGATCATCATCATAACAGCTTCAGGGAGACTTCTACCAGCACGAACCAGAAGTTCAAGGACACCGTCAAAAGCTCCTAAAAGAGGGCACAAAAAAATCAAATCCATGCAATTAAAACATGACAACAGCTTACTTATTCATGGCTCCGTAACTTCTCGTGAATTGATACGAGTCACCGGACCATTCATCATTCCAAGTATTTGAATGTGAATAAACATGAGCTAATTGTCAAGTTAAATTTTACCTGAATCAGATGAACTAGTATCCACAATTGGCAAAAGCTTCTTCAAATCATTCTTGGACAGACCAAGCTCTTTGCACTTTAGCAGACCCTCGCGTGCCTTCATCCTGCATAGCATAAGAGAGTAGTCAGCAAACATCATCGAAATACTCAAAATTAAGTTAAAGGAATATATACACTTTAACAATGCTCCTCATCTTCAATTATTTCACTGTAAAATTATGTAAGCTATGACAGTTAATAGGTTATTAATCAAGACAATCTACTAGATTTTTCATTACCAGTTAACATTGCCTCGTAGCGTATTAATTTCCCCGTTGTGACCCAAGATACGCATAGGTTGAGCACGATCCCAGCTAGGAAATGTATTTGTAGAAAATCGTGAGTGTATCTGCAACAATGAAAAGAACAAAGATTGTTATACACAATTCAGTCAACTCTATTCAAATATGGGAATCTGATCTGAAACTGCAGAGACGAAATTGTGCTCAGGACATTTCAATAAACTTCATGCTACAGAGCCAATACCAAATTCATGGAAATCCTAAGCTACATTGGCCAAACACAATTTCCTTTCCACCACTAAATTGGAATTTCAACCTCAAACAACTGACCATAGAGAGCATTGCAGCAAGTTTCTGCAAACATGATTTACTTAACAATGAGGTTTCTTACCAACTCACTCAAGGCATCCATTCCGCCATCCAAATTCAAACAGTAATCAAGGAGTGGAAGAACTTAAGAGATCATTCAAACTTCAATGCCTCAGAAGTCATTCCTCAACCTTGCATCTCTTCAGTTACTGTTGGTTCCATGCTGTTTGTTAAAGTATGGAGTTAGTGGACAAAGAAGGAAAGTGAATGGATTATATATTTACCAGGGCCATGTAGCTCGTAAACCTTTCATTGCCAAGATCTGCATAATAGTAATCCTTCACCTGAATCGGCTTCAACTGACCTTTGTAAACAACAGTCCTGCATAACCAAATAATGTATTAATAATCTTCTCATTCATTAGAAATCAGCTCAGATCAACACTATCTAATAAACGAACAACATAGCTTTCTGCGTAACACACCGTGAGGAAAGTGAACATATATAGAAGTCCTTAGCACCACCATGTTCAAGGTTTAGTGCAGCTCTAATTGCAGCCATTGAAACCCTCCTTAGTATGTACATCTGCAAAACAGAGTATGTAAGCTTTAACATTTTGAACAAAATACTGTAATTAAATAATAGAACCATAATATATTTAATGTAGCACTATTATAAAGCTAGTGCCCTTGAGTAAAAGATCAATCCCGCAAGCTAATTAAATTAAATGAATAAAGAGCAAATTCTTTTGATTTGTCTGTCTGTGACATCAAAAAATGGATTGGTAGATAATTACAGTTATCTTGTCAACTGTTGCACTCGTTATTTTTCAAGGGATTTCAACAGTTCCACAAATGTTATATTCAACATTATTGTCGGGTTATTTAAAAAAAGAAAAACAATTCAACATATGTTTTAAATCCTCATCAGTACAGCAAAAGGGTACCTGTTTCTCAAAATCAACTTTTGACCTAGGAGAAGGTGTGAGGAACACTTGCTCCACCACAGGTTCTGTCTGCAAAGCAGCCTCACCCAGTCCTAAATTATCAGTTGGTACAGATCGCCAGCCAAGAACTGTATGCCCAAGAGACTCAGCAACCTGCATAAATAATAAATATTCTCAACACATCAAAGCATATCTAATCTCATTAAAACACAAAACTTGAAATAATCACATGAAAAGAACTTATGAGATCAAATAGTCACTCTAGGTTTGTCTAGATGAAAAAATTTGAAAAACAAAAAATGATGGGTCATGCCAGTAAATAAAGAACAAACATGAGAGCCAGTTGGTAAATCAGAGATTGAAGGAAATTATAAGTGCCTAACATTTGTATGAGCTTCAAAAGACAGAAGCATGAAACAAATAATCGAGTGTTAGTTTTGTACATCTAGATGCAAGATATAATTAAAAGCTAAGAAAATCATCAGTGGCTTTACCACAAAAACTAGGAAGCACAAACATCTCATTATCTTCTCATGTTCTGCTTGAAAGAATGCATGAAGAAAAATCTCTGTTCCAAAATTACCTTGGTAAATACATTTTTGCTTTCTTCCCTTCGGCTTGCAGATTGAGGCAAAAAGAACATGCCAACAGCATAAGCACCCGGTGAGGGAAGCTCAAACCCACCATCATTGGCAACCTGAGAAGCAATTCAACAACGGTAACTGTCAAGATCGAAAATCACCAAACAATCTACCACAGTAATTAATTGCAAAACAGTCAAAAAGGACAAAAAAAAATCAAGCTCATTATTCACCCAAAAGAAACACATCTCTCAGATTCAAGTTTCAATATCAAAAATTAAATTAGGAGCTGAGGACTTATTTAGAAAGCCCACCAAAAAAATATTAAAAAAATATGACTGAGGCTCTTCCACTGGAATATTTGAAGGTAACTCAGAGAAAAATCAGAAAAGTAAAAGCACTTTTCGTGGAAACGGTTGAAAATACGTTTTATACAATATCCGTAAAGTATCAAATTACAAAATGAATAAGCACAAACACAATTAACAGAAATTCGTTAAAACAAATTAAATATTACCGCATAGTTCCATAGTTCTGTTACATGAAATGAATAACAAATCAGAAAAGCGAAATAAAATACAAATTCAACTACCATACCTCCTTAAAGAAATCGTGAGGAAGTGAAACGAGAATTCCGGCTCCATCGCCGGTATTGGCTTCGCATCCGCAAGCACCTCTGTGTGCCATCCGTACCAACATCTCCAACGCATCCGTTACCTATACACGTTAGAAAAACACAAATTTTCAGATAAATCAAAATGTCAAACACATGCATGTAGTTTTAACTTTATTTATTCCATACGCACCGTCTTGCGGCTGACTTCACCGGATAATTCTGCGACAAACCCGACACCACACGAATCCTTATCAAAGGCCGGATCGTACAGTCCCAGTGGCTTCTCCGGGACACCGGATAATGCGGAACGGGCCACGACTCGAAGCTTCGGGGACTTTCCAGGACCTTCCGATTGCCATAAGTGCACCCGCCCCGATCCGACCGCTCGTAACCGGTTTCCGAAGAATCTCTTCTCCACAACCGGCGATTTTTTCGTCGCCGCGCATCGCGCGGACCGGGCTTTGCAGCAAGCTAGATTAACAATGTTCGATTGAGGAACAGCGGACGCTTTGTTCAGTGAAGGAAGCGCATACGAGTTCGCTTGTAGTTGAAAAAGAGAGCTCGAAGAGGCCGACATTTTAAACAAACCGGTAATGCAAAATAAAATAACAGACGTTTGATTGCGTTAATTATTATATACTTTTAGATAAGCAGATATAGCTTTAGAAGAAATGCTCTGATAAGGAGCTTTCTGTTACAGATCGAACGGTTGAAATTAGAATTTGATTAGATACCAAACTCTCCTGCAGATCTATTTTTATTCGCACCGGTCTCAACTCGAACCACTGTAGAAATGCGAAAATATCCTTATTTGACCCGGATTCTTCGAGATTGAGCTTTGAAGGACTGAAAGAAAAATTAAACAGACCGATTTTTCAGGAAAATGAACCGGTTATCCCAGGAGGATGTGCGAGAGGAGAACGAAAGTGTAAGAACTGATTAGGGCAGAGCACCGACCTGAGAGGCTGTTGCTCTTTTGCTTGGTTCTTTTAGAAAGGAAGATAACGCCGGATTTATAGATGGCAACCTAGAGAGAGAAACGGATAGTTTCCATTCGTGAGAGATAGCGAGAAGGGGTTTGTTGGGACCACGAACTCGATCTCACCATCACTGGTTACGGGACAGCTCGGGATTTCAGAAACGACCACGTGGACCATTGAACTATGCGGCACGATTCAGTCGCTCATGGTGGTTGCTACCTGTTTAACGCTGGTGATTTTTCGCTTGGCGTTAGCTTCGGCGCCGAGCCTCCGCTTGCAATTATTAATAAATAGGAAAATTAATGAATAATCAATAATCTCCTCCGTTATTGCCTGATTGGGAATAACAATTATGCCACTATAGTTTGGTTTGCTTGAAAGGCAATAAAATCATTTCATTGATTTTATTTTAAATGACTAATTTACCCTTCATAATACTCCGGGTAATTTAGTAATTAAATAAAACAAACGCAGCAGCCGCACGGGGTAGTTGCCACGTAATGTGACGCCATGGATGACGAAATGTGCAAGACCACCCAAAAGTAATTTACCTGCATCACACTACCCATACACGTACGCGGCCAATGGTACGTCTTAATTGGTCCGACGGCTGATTTTCTCTGGCTAACAGTTAAAAGTATTAACCTCGTTGACTAACCGTGCTTTCTTTATTAATATTTACAATTTAATAAATTATATTTTAATAAAATTATAAATTAATTTCATATTTTACTGTATAAATTAAAAAAATAAATATATAATTTACAATATAAATATTTTTTATATTTTTATATTTTAATATTTTTATTATAAATTTTGCAAAAAAATTGTTTAAAAAAAAACCAAGAAAGAAAGTGTAGGTAATTTTTTATTCGGTAGTTTTATTCATTCAAGATTTATTTTAATTAAAATATTAAAAAAATTTATAGCACCTTTAGCTTTGGAAAAAGGAAATCACGTGAGCTCCAAGCCTCATCCAAATTACTCTTTTTCACCGGGGTCCCACTAGTTCTGGTAAAGCAAAGGTAAAATTTTATTAAAGTACATTCTGAAAGAATTTTATAAAATCTACCACAAAAATTATGGCATCGTGTCACGTAGAAGCATTACCTGTAGCTTAGGATTGCAGTGCAAAGAACATGTTCTAAACGGAAAACAAAAGCATAAATAAAAGCTTCAAAGAATAAACCGGTTCTTTAATATTACTACTAATTTGATTTTCATCGTTCTAATAACTTAGAAGAATAAGTAAATTGTTTTATTTTTATTTAGTGCAGACTAAAATTTTCGATAAAGAAATATTTCGTTCATATCATTTCGAAAATTTTTATTGTTATTATTTGTAATTTCTTGTAATTGGTTTATAAAAATTTGGAGATAAAGTTAAAGATTGATTGTGAAATACAAATGCCCGTCAACTTATTAAAAAAGTGACACCTAACCTACTTTAATTATTCCAATTGATATTAACATATTTTAATAAATTTTTAATTATTTATTAAAAATCATTTTTAAATTAATAATTATTATTCCATCTTCAGAATAATTTTTATTTTTTTCTAAATAGGAGAAAGGTTTAATCATAGTGGTAAATCAAATGTGTTTACCTACTCCCAAGTCCCAATCAAGCAACCACCCCCCCCCCTCAATGAAATAAAAGGGAGTTTAAAATAAAAGTTTTTAAAAAAGAAGTAGTGATGAAAATTGATAAAACTATAGGGACCTTTCTGTAAACAAAATTATAAGGCCTGCACATTATCGAACCTAGCGAAAAGTACGGAGGTTTTAAAAGTTTTCCTCGCTAACAAAACGAAGCCGGTTTCACGTCTTTTCATTGAAGGAGTCGACTCCTCAATGAATGCTGCTACGGTTTCCCACCGGGGTTTATTTAAAACTATACATTCACTCGTTATTTGACACGTGGAAGAATAAACAGTACAGAAGAAGTCTCACCAACCTCCTCGCATGATGGAGTTTTGAGTTAGGTGGCGTGACGGTTAAAAAGTCAAGGGAACCAGGTGGACCGTTATGTCCCTACATCCCATCGAGATTTTGTTTTATTATTATTATTTTGGAAATTGACATCGTTGTCATTGTGGAAAATTTCATCCAGGTCCACCCGTGACTGCACTTTGTTTTTTAAATTTTTTTTATTAAACAAAATAAATATAATTGAAAACCATATTTTTCTTAAACCAAATGTAAGTCTTATTGCAACATATTGAACACAACAAGACTATCTAAGGAACAAAGTAAAAAATATATATATTTTATTAATAATAAATAAAA
Organism: Xylocarpus granatum; assembly: GCA_019650275.1. Taxonomy (NCBI): domain Eukaryota; kingdom Viridiplantae; phylum Streptophyta; class Magnoliopsida; order Sapindales; family Meliaceae; genus Xylocarpus; species Xylocarpus granatum. Next base: position 140,057 of record BNST01001003.1, read on the forward strand.
AAATTTATTAATTTTTTATTATATAAGTTAAATATTAAAATTTTTATTTAATTTTTTTTATCATATTAATTAAATAATTTTATCATATTAATGAGATAAAAGATGATATATTTATATTTTTATATAAAATCATTATTTTATAATACTATTTAAATAATCTGGCCTAGTGCTTTTTCTTCCACCTACCCAATTTTCGTAGAATTTATGCACCTTTGATGATTTTTTGATTATTTTATAATTATTTATTAAGGAATCTTTGCATCAACTCCTCTTATTTACCTAACACTTTAGCCCCCATTTGTGCCCTTTTTTTTCAAAATTTTAATTTCTACAATCCAATCAAAGGGGTCCATTTGAAATAAAACAATGATTAAAATTTCACATTAAAAATTATTTAAAAAATTAACACACACATGTATATATTATTTTAGAATTTAAACTTTTTATTTAAAAATAAGTAAACATGGGTTTTGTTTTTGATTTAACTCAATAGATCATAATATTTTTTATTAAAATAAGATGTATATGATCTCATTATTATCATAAATTTATGTTATCAAATTTCATTAATATTATTTTACAAATTTTAATTTGATAATATTATGACAAATAATTAATATATATATATATATTTTACCAAAATCATAAACCTTTGCCAGTAATAAAAATTCATGAATTACGTACATTATAAGTAATATACATATTAATACTATAATAAATTACTTTTTTAATCTTTAATACAAAACTCTAAATTGGTAAATTTGATTTAATCCAACCCAAACCTCGTTATAACAAAATTACAGAAATTAATTCAAACCAAAATTTTAGGTTATGGCTCCAACTTCCAATGTATCACAAAAGAAATTTTGTCGGTATATATATATTTATAAAATAAATAAATAAATAAGCATTTTCAGTAAGCTTTGGCTAACTTGTATTAATTCAATAAGCAAAGCAGCATAAAAAAACAAGAAATAAGTTAACTATATTAATTAAAATTTTAATTTTTAATTAAGTCACTAAGCTCGATGAATCATATTAATTAATTTTTTTAAAAAAATGTGTAATTAATTAGTCTCTGCCTTGGTGGCGTGCTTTACGTGACAAGGAAGCAAAATTAAAGTTGTCTTGAATTAAGCAAGCAAATTTTATTGGTTGGGCGTCTGGTTAGTAGGAACAGTCGCGAATCTTGTATGATTTAATCAAGGAATTAATTAGAGGATTAATTAATTTAAGTGTCGTCTTAATTTAGCATCCCCACCGCTGCCCAGCGGGGTTTAGAGGAAAGGAGTAAAGAATCCTTCCAAGAAGTACGTGTAAGAAAGTTATTTTTTTTAAAAAATAATTTTTAAAAAATTAATATTAATAATAAATAATTTAAATTATATTTTAAATTTATATCTTAAAAATATAATTAATTTATAATTTTTATTAAAATATAATTTAAACTATTATTATTAATCATATTATATATTATTATTTTATTATAAATTAATTTTAAAAATAAATCAAAGAATGAATTATAGTCCATTGAACAAAGAAACTACTTGTCTTTGTCTTTTGCAATAATAAATAAAAGCAAAGTCCAAATCAAACACAACTTGTATCAAATGAGTAATAGCAGGGGCAATAGGTCTGAAAAAAATATCTAAAAATATCAAATTTAGATATTTGTACGTGAATCAAAGTGAAAGCGTGGCTTTCAGAAGATTGAAAAGCCAGTGATTCGAACAAATAAGATGATAAATGAGATACAATTTAAGGACTTGTTTGGTCTCGACCTAAAAGTCATTTAATCTAAAATTATTTTTTCCAAATAAAATCACATGACAACTCTATAGGTAGAGTAACTACTAGTTAATGTCAAGGCTGAAATGGGTTGAGAAAACCCTGTTATTGCTCCTGAAAAAAATAGTTGATCATCTAATTTTATAAAACAAAAAACAAGACAAGACAATGCCATGCGTGTTGTCTGTTTTTGGAAGTCAATCACGTTGTAAGAAATCAACGAAGAACAATCAAATGCGGCTTCTCGCTACTGCTTAGCAACATAGTTATCTTCTTTATTATTAAAAATAATAACAAGAGAGAGCCAAGTGAGATCCAAATTTGGAAGTTTAGCGGTCATGATCCAACGACTCGGCGGCTTATATCCAATCAAATGCCCATATCATATTCCCACATAAATAAAATTCCGATGAGAGAGAGAAAGGGGGAAGTTTGGCCGTTCGATTATGTCATGGAATTCTTTATTCCTTTTGGGGCAATCTTAAAATGTTTGTTTATCGAAGAAAGAGAGAGAAGGGGGGAGGCTTGGCCGTTCAATTAGTTGAGAAGTTTCTAACCTTTACTTCATGGGGAGTTCAAAGAGTCATTTGACTGAGAGTCTGAGGAAGAGACAACAAACAAACACACACAATCCCACTCTCCCCCCTCCCCCTCGTGCCACAATAAAAAAGGTTCTTTGAAAAGGAAATTTTGCGGCACGTTCTCCACCTAAGCACAAGTTCCCCTCTACCTTGCCTTTTGACTCTTTGGTTGGTGGTGGCTAAGCCAAGGCTTCTAAAAAAGTGGTAGATTTTGCAGCAGCAGCAGTGGTAGTGGCAGTAGGTGGACTACAAAGTATTTGTTGAATCGTAGCTAGTGGGTGGGTAGCTCAAAATATTGATGTATTCATCAATGTGATTGTGAGGTAAGACTAGCTTGATAATGCATTTATCACCAACCAAATATCGTACCCATGTGAGATAAATCATTATACAGTATAACTTTTATAAATTAATGGTGTTTAGATTGTATAAAATTTATTTTTAATTTTAATTAAAAATTTATTGTATATGATAAATATAATTAATTGAATACGAGTTAATTTGCTAAATATATATTAAAATAATAAAAAAATAAATTTATTATACTTATCTACTTAATTAAATAATATTCATTGTAATTATTTTAATTTAATTAATTATACCCAATGAATTATATTAAAAATAATATTTATGTAAACAAACACAGAATCTTCTCATATTTCATAGCAAATTAATTAAATACTTTTAATTTTAGAATGTTTAGATCAATAAATTCTTGTTTTAATTCAATATCATAGTCAATTATATTTATAATTTTAATAAATTATTAATTTATGATATGAATGATACTATAAAATTACATAAAAAATTTTTAAAAATTATTTATGTTATTAATGTATAAAAGTCACAGTATTGTCTTACCTTTTATTTAAGCCACTGATAACACGAGCTTCTTCCTTTTTGCTTTGCTTCTTAGCTTTAATATACTAACAAATTGAATAGTCAACACCATATTTCTACAAGCTGTTGATTCGATATTGTAGAAGTGGGTGATTGGGTCTGTTTTGGGACGGTTCATGTATCTTTCTTGATTGACATCTTTATAATATATTATAAAGAGCATGGACTTAGATTTTCTCGATCGCCAATCTCGTTATCAAATTAAATATATTGATTTGGTGACTAATTCCATTGATTAATGATCATTTATTTGACTAATTGATTGATCTAAACTTGTTCATGAGTGCTGGTCTACTATAATTTAATTTTGTTTTCTCTTAGTCAAAATTTACGGTGACCTCTAATTTATTTAATAATAATTATGGATTAATTTTTTTTTAGTAATTATTTATATTTTTATTTATTTATTCTAAAAAAATTATCCAATGTAAATTTATTCATAATTTGTTAATATAATATAATATAAATTTATGAGTTTGAGTTAATATAAAATAATATAATTATTAAATAAATTAATACGACATGATATAATATAATTAATAATTATATTTAATTTAAATTGAAAGTTATTGATGGATAAATTCAATTATTAATTATATATAATATTATAAAAATATATATTAAATAATTAACATGATTATATTTTATTTAATTATTTATTAATCATGTTAGATTATAATTTTTAATATTTAATATAATTATTAAAATTAATTAAATTCAAATTGGCACGTATTTAGGACGAGATAAATAGGATCAACACAAATACAATAGAATAATTAAAATTGACACCCTTAAGTTACAATTGAATAAATTACTGCAGCAAATCTTAATAACAAGTCCCACCAGCAGCAGAATCCGCGCATGCCATAAACCACGACTGTCCCAACATGGTAGGTACGCGGGGTGAGTGGAAGGTAGTGTAGGGGACATGCATGCATGGAAAGCAGTCAAGGAGTAGGTACGTGGGTTAGTGGAAGGAGGGCCAGCAAGGATTTGGAGATTTGGTCCAGTGCTGTTGGCATTCACATGATTGGACTAAGTCAAATACCTACTTAGTACCTGTCAGCTAGTATCTTGTTTGTAGTTGTTTTGAGTCTTCACGTTTACAAGAAGTGCCCGTTAGTTCAGGAAAAATGGTTAGTTGTTGTGTATTTAAACTTTGCCAGAGGGATTAATAAAGCAAGCATATTTTGTCCAAACTATTGTGGTTCATTATCACCCGAAGAGAATTCTATTTACTTTGCAGTTATGGACAAACTTTGACTGGGACCTATCAGCATGCAACGATTCGGATTTCGGACGGAGACTGACTGTTTGTCCTGAAGTGTATGGTAACTTGCTTCACTTGTTTGATTCTGAACCAAGTTTTGGTAGTTAAAACACATTTCTCTCTGCTTTTGGTGTGGAGTTATTGTCAATACAGATAATCAGTCTTTGAGTTGTCGGTATGCTACAGGAACAGAAGATACCCTTTTGCCATTTTTGGTGTCTGAAGCTTTTGAGATTCTTTTCACTTTTGTTTGGTCTTTAGATACTCTTCCATTTAATACTTGTTTGCCCGTTTTCATGACTTCTGTTGGCACTTGGCAGATGTAATTTTAAACCATTAGAGGTCTAAGCGAAGAGCTGGATAATATTTACTCCTTGCAGGCAGCAGTGACTCCTACTACAAAGAAGAATTGATGGGTTTATTACAGAGATGAGAACCACCCATTGTTATTGGTGACCCAGTGGAGGACAAATGAGATGGACTGATCGATGATACAAAGGAAGACAAGTGAGAATCTCAATGGGCTCTGATCTCATTGTACAAGACTGAGGCCCAGATTAAGTTCATTTCATGCTTGCTCTCATACAGGCTTGAAGTCTTAACAGAGGAGCTCAAATTGTGATTGCAGATTTGGCCAAAATATATCGTAAGACAGAATTAGCTTTTAACAAACCAACCAATCTCGAGTTTCATAAAATTAGCCTTAAGCAAGTGAACGGAAAAGAATCAGAAATCAAGATATAAAAACTGATGAAAAATGAACAAGGACAAGAACAAGAAACCAGAGATTATGCAGAATTTATCAGCATAACAATCGGCAGACCTGTTGAACCAACTCAATGAGTTGATGTTTGCAGCGGCTTCAACGTGAGCAAGAATGGAAAGAAGACAAATATGGATCCTGAAATATTCACAAGTGTTGCATTTGATTAGTCTGACGTGAATTTGCATTTCTAAATCTGTGTGTCACAAAATCGGACCTTCAATACAGAAATCATTCTCCGAGCAAGCGGAATACAACTTAGACTCTGTACCTGCAATGGTTTCAAACCAAAAGAAAATGAGTTGAGTGGTAAGGAACTAAGAATGCAAAATGGAGCTTGTAAAACTGAAGATATGGGAAAACTTAGTCAAAATAATCAAGACATGGCTGTCCATGAAGCTCGAGAGATGGGTGAGGCGAAAGGCAAACTTACCAGATAAGGAGTATTCTGCATGCACCAGACCACCAAGTGTAAAGATTTAATTTACTTCAGCTCACTAATGACTGGCATCAGTGTTTCAATCACTGGATCAAGATTGTAAACATGCCAAGAGAGCACAAATGAGAGCTATCACAACACATCAACGACAAAACAACTGTTGCACGGGCACGGCCAGAATCAAACATCGTATTTATTTGCCGTGCAGGTCGTATAGGGGTGGTTTTAAGTTACATTTGGATAGTTAATGAAAGCACTTCATACGAGAACAAATTGCCACACCAGTCACTATACGACGCCGTTTGTTTGTAGCTATGTTACACTAAGGGACTTCATTGTTTCATTTCCTACTCGGAAAAAAGTTGCATCAAATGACCCTTACTCCAGGGATGAAATAAAACGCTTGCTAACCTCTCCGTATCGGCAATTTGCGGAGTCAGAGAGGGCGAAAATGTCGTCGACTCTGCTGGAAGTGACTCGCGCGGCTCACGAAGAAGTTGAAAGGCTCGAGCGGCTCATTGTGAAAGACCTACAGAGCGAGCCGGCTAACAGCAAGGACCGCTTGTTTCAAAGTCACCGAGTTTGCAACATGATCGATACAATTACTGTCACAACTGAAAGACTCGTAATTTCCATTAAACAAAGAAATTTTTTCCAATTTCATTTTCTTGTTTGTTGGAGTTTCACTTTCCGTGTGCGAAATTAGGCTTGAGATTCAAGACCTGTTCTTTTTTTCTATTTTGGTTTCAGGTTGAGATTTACGAAGACAATGACAATGCTAGGAAAGATGAGATTGCAGCTCTTGGAGGCCAAACTGCGACGGGAACTAATGTGTTTAGTGCCTTTTATGATAGATTAAAGGAGGTAATCAATTTTTCAGTTAAAATATCAGAATTATAAAGATTGATAAAGTTGTTGCTGAAGTTTGGTTGCTTAAATTATGTTCTCAAAGTAATCGTGAAATGTTCGAATATATGCAGATTCGTGAATACCATAGAAGGCATCCGGCTGCGAGAGTTGTTGATGCGAATGATGATTATGAAAGTTTGCTTAAAGAAGAGCCATCAATTGAGTTCAGCGGAGAGGCAATATATGACTCTTGTTTTAAATTACTGAATGCCCGGTTTTTCTGTTATATTTTATTGACATTAAACTCAACGATTGTTTTTAACAATTGCTGTTATGAACTCAGTGTTTAAAATGTTATTCTTTTGTGTGACAAAGAAACGTTTTTTGGTTGGCCATGGTTTAGAGGTTGTTGATTCATTAGAGTTGAAAGTGAGTTATGAAGCTTTGTTTCTCCCTGGATGCCCACTTTTGTCTTTCTTCAATCCAGCATATTAACAGAGACCCACTTTACGTACTTGGATGGCTTAAGGCGATCCATTTTCTGAGATTTCCTTCATCCCAATGCTATCTTCCTCATCGTTAATTTTGCTGATTTCTGTTTCAGGAAGCCTACGGACGGTACTTGGACTTGCATGAATTGTATAATCATTACATAAACTCTAAATTTGGAAAAGAAATTGAATACTCTACTTACCTGGATGTTTTCTCACAACCACATGAGACCCCTTGTAAATTGAAGATGACTCGGTAACATTTCTCTTTTCCATTTTCTGTTTCTTGGAAATATCAACAAATATTTTGATCATTAATTTGGTTTTTCTTCTACTTTCACCTGAATTCACCTGTATGCTATAACTTATTGCAGGCATTACAGGGAGTATATGGAAAAGTTACTGGAGTATTTAATATATTTTTTTCAGCGGACAGAGCCACTGCAAGATCTTGATAGAATATTCTCAAAGGTTGGTCTCAAATGATATATTGTTCCTTTTTTTGTGTTTCAAAATTTTGTAACCTTGATATTTGTATGGCCTTTATTATCACTGATGTTTTAGGTCAATTCTATTATTGCATTCATTGGCAAGCTGTTGCGAAATTGATTTACTTGAGGATTACAATGAAGATTTTTTATTGGCATAATCTTGTATGCTGCTTTCTTGATACTAGTCATGAGCTTTTATTGTGTCTGATTGATTTATGGCAGGTTGTGGCTGATTTTGAAGAGCAATGGACCAATGGCGCTGTACAGGGATGGGAAAATGCTGATCAAGAAAATGTACATGTTCCTTCACAAGATACTGTGATCGATCTTGATTATTACAGTACAGTTGAAGAGCTAATGGAAGTGGGTCCTGAAAAGTTAAAGGAGGTAAGTTGTAAAGTGATATATTAGCTCACAAACTGCTTTTTTCATACATTAGGCTCAAAACGGATAGTGGTTAAGTCTACTTCAGCCAATTTATGGTAATGTTGTCCCAATGCATGCAATGGATGTGTCATTTTTTGTTATTTTCATTGTTGTGATGATTATCCAGGTGTTTCTGCAGATGTTGTTTGTTTGCAGAACTTTAATTTTGTTAATATGAGAATGGAAAATTAAGTTTTGATTGTTTGAAGATATCCATTTTCATGTGGTTGATCAATACGTGTGAATCGCTTTTAGGTAGTCCTTTGGTGTTAAATAATTTGCGGCCTTAGGAAGTTTGAATGCATACAAGTTTACAATTTCTTTTTGCATTCATATTCAATTTGCATGGCTCATATAATTTCAACTCATAAGTGTTTGCATTGTTTATTTCAACTCGTAAGTTTTTGCATTGTTTATTTCAACTCGTAAGTTTTTGCATTGTTTATTCTTTTAAATTTACTTATTTATTATTGCATTGTTGCCTGGCAGGCATTGGCTGCATTAGGGCTAAAGAGTGGTGGAACTGTACAGCAGCGTGCAGAAAGGCTTTTCCTTACAAAGGTAATAAACTCTGGCTTTTTTACCTGGTATAATTTTTGAATCTGTGAAAAGAAAAGAAAATGAAAATGTCTAAAGTGCAAGCATATCTTCTAATTGTGCTCTAATTGTTAATCAATGTTCTTGTGATTACTAATTGCTAATTGCTGCCGAAGGATAGAACATGCTAATGTGACTTTGAATTGGCAATTTTTCAATAGAAGTTCATTATTAAATGAATATTTAAATTTTGACCGATTTTAGTTTGCCTTCTAGTTTTGAGATCTGGAAAGTTAATTGTCTACAATGAAATGCTCTTTAATTTAAAGGTTTTAAAAATCAGGCATTACACTTCTTACTATATGGATGATGTCTGTAATGAGTCTGAATTTTACCAGAGCAGCTATGTTTTTAATAAACTATTGTCCAAATAAATTCCTCTGTTTTCTGTATTAGATATTCAAGTTGACCTTTTTCCTTCATGTGTTTGTCCTTTGTTTTTTCTGGGTGCAGCACACATCTCTGGAAAAGTTGGACAAGAAACATTTTGCTAAAGGTTCACGTGGAAAGGAACAGAATAGAGTAGCTGCAGCTCCCCTAGAAGTTGAAAATTTCAAAGACATGGCTCTCATGGAGGCTAAAATGAAAAAACTTTGTGACTTACTTGATGAGGTTAGCATATGTTGTTCATTTAATTGTGCCCTTTTTGTTGGTCGAAGGCACAGATAGATTGCAAACCAAATACCTCCCACCTTTTTTGGTGTCGATGTAACCTGCTTTTCTTATCTGTGTGCATAAATACAAATATTCCTATAATTATTACTGAATACTTCTTCGACCTTCTGCAGACAATTGAACAAACAAAACAAAATGTAGAGAAGAAACAGGCGTTGACTTACGAGGAAATGGAAGCAGAACGAGAGGAAGTAAGTTAATACTTCTTAATTACATCTTCTCACGTTCCGTCAATGCAGGTGTAGCTTTCATTACAAATTTTCAAGAGGGATGCTAGTAACAATTAAGCATTTTTTGACACCTTGGAATATCATCCTTCTCTTAATCCATGTCAAAGCAGCTCACCAGGGGTTCACTTCATGTGTCAAAATGCATGGGGTTGGACACTAAGGTGATTCATATCTAGGGATAAAATTCCGGATGCTCTGAACCTGAAACCCTTGCTAGCATGTCTCACTTCTAAAATGTGATATTTGTGGGATTTTTTAACCTAGCTACGTTTGAAAGTCATGGCTAGTTTATCAAGCGAGTAGTCAAAACCCCTACTATTTATGGGAGTGGAAGCTTGGACTGTCTATTACCATGCATTTTACAATTGCATTCTCCCTTTTATATTTAGGTTGCTAGGATTTCTGATAGCAAGTGGTGATTTGCTTTTGAATATTTTTAGCAGGAGGAGATGCTAGTTGACTCTGAAAGTGATGATGAAGAGCAGCAGGTTTACAATCCTCTCAAATTACCAATGGGTTGGGATGGGAAGCCTATACCTTATTGGCTGTACAAGCTTCATGGTCTGGGACAGGTATCTTTTGCTCTTAATTGTATAATGTTCTGCAAGATTTGGGGAAATTTAGGGGACAAATGTCTTTTATGGAGAATATATGAGTACACTTTAAGTAAAGTCAAGTAAATATTTTAGAAACATCTATGGTGTAGTTTGAATGTCAAAGGATACTGACTATAAAAAAATTTATTACATGTGTTGCATTCCTAAATTTTTTGTTTGTATGATATGGTTGCTACTATAATTTTACATGGATGATGATAAACAAAAGAATTTGTTTTGGATTCTTTATGGAATCTTAAAAATGCTATTTCTGTTATAAATCCAGGACAATTAGTAATGAAAGGCTCCTTTCTCCAGATCATTTGTTTTAGATTCTTTATGGCTCACTAGATTGTGATTTCTCTTATGAATCTAGGAGTTCAAGTGTGAGATATGTGGAAACTACAGCTACTGGGGACGTAGGGCTTATGAGCGGCATTTTAAGGAATGGCGACATCAGCATGGGATGCGTTGCCTTGGTATTCCAAACACCAAGAACTTCAATGAGATCACATCGATTGAGGTATTTTTTTTCTCACTTAATTGTTCACTGTTGATAATTTATTGGCACAGTATTGTCTCCTGTCTCAACCTATCTATTCAAACTCATCTGAGGAAGAGGATTATTGTATTTGATGATTCCTGGGCATATTACCATAATTTTCTCTTTTTGATAAATAAAGAATTTTGGTGGTTGTGACATTTGATGAAAAATGAAGAGTAAGCTTGTTTATTTATTCTAGTAGCAACAAAATTCAGTTAAAAAGTTTTTGATTGTCATCCACAAGTAGTCTTAAAAGTGTTTTGATTATGCAGGAAGCCAAAGATCTCTGGAAGAAGATACAAGAAAGGCAAGGGGGGATCAAGTGGCGCCCAGACCTTGAAGAAGAATATGAAGACAAAGAGGGTAATATCTACAACAGGAAAACATACACTGATCTGCAGCGCCAAGGACTCATTTAAAACCACCATTGAAAGAGGGAGAAAGTTGCTGTGCTCGAATTCCATTGCACTCTTTTGCAGTGGACTTGCTTATGCCCGGCACTCGAAAACATCATGTAGCCTCACTGACACCGCTGTAAAGACTGAGAATTGGGTCAGCCGGCAATAATCTTTGATCTGCTATACTTGGTGCACATTTTGTAGCAGCCAAGGCACATTGCACATCATATGTTGCTTTGTCATTCTATAAATTTCCCGACCGGACAGAATCTTGACCTGAACATCACAATCCTAATTTGTTTACATGATTTGTAGGTGATTATGCAATTCTTCCAATCAACCATACTTCATAAAAGTGATAACTTGAGCAGCCAGTGTTATTTCTATGCTTGTGGCTGAGACGTTTTGATAAACCATTTACTTCCACTACCGCAATAAATGAAGAGTTTAATTACAGAAGACACAAGCACAGGTTCAGCTGGAAATTACACTTAACAATTATTTATTTACAGCTTTTCCTACATACAAGATGTAAAAATCAGTGCTGATCCATTAACTCCCTGAACGACTAGAAACCAGGAATCTACAAATGTTCCACACACAAACTTTGACAGATCATACATTTCAGATGGAACCTGTGTTCTAACTTCTTGAACTACATTTCTTGCGGCATCAACATATGGATTTAACGACTGATCAAGACTCATTGTCACATCAATTTCACCAGAAACAAGCTTCACCACTGGAATGCTTGACTGGATCTCCATGAAGGGAACCACTTTCCTCCACTTTCTACCCGATAATTTCTGTAGTAAGGAATTTTGAGCATTGGATTGATTTGGGGATAATCTTTGTGTAGTTTTTTCTTCCTTAATATATAGCCATCTTCCTGCCATTAACTTAAATAAAGAGTTTAATTGCCATTAACTTAAAAAAGGTTTTGCTGTTAAAACCTTTTTTTATCATGGGGCCAAGCTTGTCCTACCATGACTGTGAAGCCGATATCAGATGTCAGCAAAAGGTTGGTGTTCGACTTTGTTACTCTTGTAATAGTTAGGTGCACATGACCAACCAGGACGTGAGCAGGAGGTTTGAGAAGGGTCAGTCCAATGTGCTTCCCAGTGCCATATAACAGACACCATTCTCCTGATAGGAATTCCAGCCAATCCTGCACATTCCAATCAGACAATAATTAAAATAGGGTAAGTTCTGGCAAGCATTACAAATGATGCTTCACAGTCAATTTTAGTTGCTAAATGTGATAGATAATCAAATTCAAATACAGCCAGGTGTCGTTCTTTTTGATTGACACTGGCCAATTGATCAAAAACCAAATAGATACCAACGCAAATGAAATTCAAATCCAATCCACCACTTAGTTGGAAATTGTAGAAGAATCAATCAACGAATAACTTCCGTAGATAGGAATGATCAATTACCTTGGGTTTTGAATGAGGATTCAGCATCTCCATTAATTCTACAAAGTGAGCAAGCCTAGCACACTAAAACACAAAACCATCAGAAATCTGTTTGCTATCCTCATTATCAACCTTCTGCAAATACTAAGAGCAAACACTGAACCTAATAGAAACTACCTTTTCTACCATTGACTACAGCAGATACTATTGGTGCCAATTACATTATACTAAGTGACTATACTAATATCTACTTTTCTGTAAACATGTATTGCTAGTGATCAGGTTGGTAGTGAAGGAAAATTAGCAACTTGACTTCAGTACAACTGCATGAAGATTACTAGAAGCTCAAAGAAACTAAAAATGATTGAAGAATTAACAATAGACTCTTCAAGTGCAGATTATTTCTAAGGTTGAGGCAACCAGTGTAGTCAAAGAGGACAGAAGACTCAGTATGGATGAAGAAATCATTTGGAAATAACATCAGAGAACCTGGTTTAGAAGAAAAAAGTACATATATACCTGAGGCTGGCGATAAATGTACTCTGCAGTTTTCACTGCAGTTGACCCAAGACCCCATTCAACCATATCCATGGATCGGACTACCTGCCATCTAGGTCCACATGAAAAAGGGTGTCTAGGAGCATCAAGACAACTACAAGAAGAATGAAGAGGATTGTAATCAATGACATTATCACTCAACAACAGAAATCACTAATCAAATAAGCTTATTTATAAACTTGAATGAAAAAAGAAAAGCACACAAACGTTACTGCCAGATCCCAAAATATTAGTTGTGAGGCATACACTGGTGTTGCTTTTACCACTGAAATTATTCTCAATTTAGCTATCCATGAAACTAGGATTTACATGAATTGTTGGCAACCACTTTTCTCTCTCTGATAAAAACCTCTCTCTAATTTGGTTTTTAATACAAATTGCTTTTGCAAATCTGCATATATTTGTAATTTTTCGTTTTCTTGTTCAAACAAAAAAAAATCCGTGTTATAATGAATGGTTTAACTTTTTCTTTTGTAAGGCTTAGTTGCCAGCAATAAAAGGAGAAGGTTCCAACCTGCTCCCCAATTCCTATTAAGTATCTGCAAAAAAGTAATACATTGAAAGATCGGATGTGGATAGAAACGGGGCAACAAAGGATATTCAAATGATGGATACGTACCTGAAGTTCAGTCTTTCCAGATGGAGAATTCCTATTGAGAACTTGCAAGAGAAATTCACGCAATCATGAAGGGACATTTACCTGTACTGCCACGCAAATGTAAATATGGTTTAATTTGAAATGATACGAAATGCATTCCTTAATCTTTGTATTATAGCAAAAGGTAACAAAAAGTGATCCACATATCATCCACTTGCCCACACAAATCAACAGTAATGTCATGAAAATCAAAGTAGAAATTTTTTAAATTCATCAAGCTAAAGCATAACAATATTCAGTGATTTTTACATATGTAATCAAGTCCCAGAAAATGAGTTAGTTTCTGGGTTATATGATCCAAAAGCTCAAATTAGAAAGAAGGATTTAGAGGATACTACTTTTGTGAGGAATGATTTGACCTTTGAGAAGATTAAGGGATGAATAAGTTCTTGCAATGCCATTTTTGCCATCATGAATTCAACACATCTTGCAATACGTATGAAATAGAATAAGCTCATGAAGATATTGTCATGCTGATTAAACAAAATTTTAAATCTCAGTCATTAACCTTGCAACATACCTCATATCCAATGCAATCATTATCCATCACCTGTCCATCATGTTGTCCTTTGTGCTACTGTTTGGACCAGCCTCATAAAAGTCAGCAGCATTTCCCAGTATTCCTACCTATTAAGGTCAATTTTAGAAGCTATAAAGGTAAAAGTGGGCCATATACTAGAAAAGGAATATATTCAAGTATTAACATTCATATATCTGAATTAAAATCATCCAAAAATAAAACCCTGGAACAATTGGACTTACTTTAATATGTCCATCTACTGGGCTTATGTGCACATTCTCCAGCCTTAGTTCTGTAGGGGTAAGTCCACGGATGTGCAAGTAATTCACTTGAAGCAGATAAAACACAAAACCATAATTGACCAACTGCTAAGCTGCTGCCTCTATGACCAAAGGATCTAAAACATGCTGCTATTAGAACATCCCTCAACAGTATTTGAATGAGCCACAACTGCCGAGAAACTTCAGGTCCACCAACTGAGCCATCTCCCACCTTCCAAACAGGCTCCTCATCCAAAGCAAGAGTAGCTTCTAAGGTTGGAAGCCAATCAGCTTGTTGTAGCCAATGTCTTAAAGAAAAACTACCATGATACTACCACAAAAAGAACTGAGGAAAAAAAATGCTCAATTTCTGTTTCTACTTCACAGAAATCCATGCATTTTAAACAAAATATTACATCTTTTGATATTTTTGATGATTCGATCAAGCCTCATTACACCCTAAAATCCTTTTAATGATACTTTTCATGATTATGCATTTATAGCTTCGTCACGACAGCAAGAAAGTCCATCTTAGACTGCAAATGACTAACTCCATGGACAAGGGTAAATGAACTAGGGCCACTACTTGTGCTGGAAGAGACATAACCGTGAACTTGAATTGAATAAGAATGGTACATAAGCCTGTGATGAACTAGCTTCTTCAGTACCTAAACATGTTCCAACAAATAAGGGATTAAAGCAATGTTGAACGTTCAGCAAAAAAGTACAAACTCCACTGTAAGCAATCCATAAACCTCAATTGCTCGTCTTCCTCTACACTGAGCTTGAGCACTAGTAAGTCTCCGAAGCACAACTGCTGTATTATACAAAGGGCTGCAGTTTTTATAATACCATATCTCAAGCTCATATCTCTAACATATTACCAGAAAAAAAAGGCTAACCTGTTAGAATCCTTCACGATGGCTTCAAAAACCACCTCATCAGCCCACAAAATATTCCAATTTCATTTGAATCACAAAAAATAATTAAGCTCCAACATGATGTTTTAATAGCAAATATAAATTCTTGATACACACCCGCCCAGCAAGCCCGACACTAACACGATCAATAATGTTGAAGTCAGACATCTTGAACCCTACAACATGGCATGAATCTGTTTCTTCCTCCATAGCAACCAATTCTGCACTCCGAACACTCTCTTCGGATTCAACCCGACAAGTAACCTTTCTCGAAGACGAATATAACGCCGAAAAACTTCTCCTTTGAAGTGTCACAGCTGACTTCCCATTGAAACGTCTATAAAACAGTCTGGTAGACAATTCCCATTTTTCAACGCCCTCCAAGCTAGGGCTGAACCAATTCCGCGTAAAGCTATTGATCAAAGCTGACAGACAATAAAAATAATTAATTTACGTTCTTTTGATTCCTATTTAGTTACTTTAAGAGCGTAAATTACTTCACTTTATGATGTATTTAGGTTAAATACATACAGATTCGTAGGGAACCCACCGGCCGAGGCCCGAGCCCTTGTGACTAATTCACTATTTTCGTTCACAGGATAGCGGGCCAATGATTCTGGATAATGCTAAACACCCACCATCAATTTACCAAAACTATTAACTATCGTGACTGAGGAGATTGGGGTTATTTAGTAAATTGGGTGAGGGGAGAGAGTAAGACGTGTTGTGCTGCTCCTCGATTGTCATTGGAAATGGTTACGTCACCCAATCAGAAGATGATGGGTTATCATTTTGACGCAAGTGTCCTAGAACACAGAAAGACAACTCCGTAACAATGTAAAATTGTTAAGGGCAGAAACGTCAAGAAGGCGAATATTCCACCAAGTCTTCTACTAGTCTCATTAATTTCTCTATTCTCTCAACTCAATAAACAAAAACACCAAAAAAACCGGTTTTCTTTTATGTCATATGCTTTTCCACATTTATCCTCACTGCTTTCTCCAAGTATACTCTATTTTGTAATCTCCTTTATTCGTGGCCGTCTCGTAATTTCCTGACATTTTCGATCCCAATCTTACAACAGCCCCGCTCCAATCTGCGGTGATCCGTAGCGTTTTCCGTCCTGCTAGGGTTTTTGTTTGCGCGTTTTTCAACCAAAAATCTTCACATTTTTTATTATTATTTATAATAGGGTTTTGATTCGAAGTTACTTTTTGAGTTTTTGATTGAATTTGAGCGTTCGGTTGAGACGGTTGGGTTTTTTTTTGGGTTGGGGATTCAAGCAATTTACAGTGATGACGCGAAGTTCAAGGCACAAATCGAGCAAGCACAGTTCGAGAGATGTTAGAGATTATTCAGATTCGGAAAAGGCCACGAGCATGAAGGACCGGAGAGGAAAAGATGACAGCGGTGGTGTTAGGGGTTCGAAGGAGTCGGGCTCTGGTGGCGAGAAGCGGAAGCTCGATTCGAAGGAAAGTAAGGAGGTGTTTGGTTTGGGAAATGGCGACTACGCCGAGGAGTATGCGTCGTCTTCAAAGCGTCGGAAAGACCGGATTGCAGATGACCATGTGAACGACCGTTGGAACGGTGGTGAAGACGAGAGAATTGAAAGTTCGAGGAAATCTAAAGCTTCGAGTGAGTCGAAGAGCAAGAGGAGAGATGATAGCGACCAGCAGCGTTTGAAGAGTGAGGGGAAGCATAGGGAATCTAGCCGTAAGGAGAGTAAAGAAGTGGAGAGAGAGAGGGAGAGAGAAAGGAAGGGAAAAGACGGAAAAAATGAGAGGTTTGTTGAGAACGTAGAACATTGTCACGGTGCATCCATGAAGCAATCTGCAGTGAATGAAAAAGCTGGTAAGGTAACTTGTAAGTGCGGAGTGTGTGTGAGTTTTGTATTGTTTGTATATGTATTATGCTTACATATGTGATTTTGTTGTTACCTAAAGCGGACCTTAATTTGACTTCCCGTAAGTAACTAGTGTACTTTTGGTTGGTCTGGGTTTGCCATTGGAGGGTCCTGTGTCACTACATGCCTGATGTGCTTGTCGAGTGATGCCTTGTTTTTCTTTCTGCAGAGGACTCAAATACGTTAATGGAATTATAATTTGGACAATGTTGAACTTCACTTCTAAAGATTCATTTATGTTAAGAGTTGTGATGGTTGCCTGAATTGCTTAAAAAGTATAATGTTTTGTAATTGGAGTTCAAACTTCACATAAGGTTTTGTTATGAAAGGGTCTAGAAGATGTAGAAGTCCTGGACTGTGTAACTTATATACAATATGATGTTTGTATAGAAAAAGGTTTTGTTAATAGTATTCTCTTTGTTTTTTATTCAACATAATGGCTACAAGCTCCTATGATTCATTTTCTGGATTATTTATTTTGCATTGGCTAAAATATAATGGTAGTTAGATTGCTGGTTAATTTGTAAAACTGCTAATCTACTTATTACCTTCTTTGATAATTTTTTTTTGGTTTGTTCTTTGGAAAAAGTAGGCTTAGAATAAGGCAAAGGTTGGATTTGAGGCAAAAATAT
Source organism: Xylocarpus granatum (assembly GCA_019650275.1). Lineage (NCBI taxonomy): Eukaryota > Viridiplantae > Streptophyta > Magnoliopsida > Sapindales > Meliaceae > Xylocarpus > Xylocarpus granatum. The sequence continues at coordinate 157,964 of BNST01001003.1, forward strand.
TAAAATAAGTAGCGAGTACTGCATTGTTTCTCATTATAATGAACATCTCTATTGATTTAGAAATCTAAAATCACCTCTTAGGACTGACCCTTCTTGTTTTAAGTTTCCTTTTGATCCTAAGCCCTATGTTATTTCTCACTTAGTATTGGTGTTAAAATGTTTTTCTTAGCTTTTATTGTCTGGTGGGAGTTTCTGGTTCAGAACTTGGAGAACATAGATAGGCCAAGTGAGTTCTATGCATCAAAAAATGAAAATGATTTTCTTTGATGCTTTCTGTATGCAAATGATGTGTGATAGATTTCCATTTGAGGAGAAATGTGAAATTTCTAATTTTACGAGGAAGGATGTATGCAAGGGATACAAATCTGGGTTTTTAAGGGTGTTTGCATGTTGAGAATTTATTTATTTATTTTTCCATATGTACTTGCAATTTCTGCATGGGCCTAGAAATAATTTCCATGACTATTTTGCTCTGATAATAAAGAGTTGGTTGAGGATTAGTTCATGGTTTCGAGCCCCACAAGTTGCTGCCAGGTTGCGTAAAATCTGGGAGATAAAAATGTGTGATAATCTTTTTATCTGGAGAGTATCATTCTATAAATAATTTGATATGCAATACTGCCATCTGGATTTACTAGCTTGTTAGATTTCAAGTCCTTTTGGGTTTTTTGAGAGTTTCAGGCTGTCTCGAGTAACTAGTTGTTTTGGGGTTTCCAATGAAATTGATTGATTATGCCTGATTTTTATTTTCTGTATATATTTGGAAAGGTAATATCAAAATTGGTGTCTGAGGTAGTTGATTATATGATCGAAATGAATTTCTTAAACTAAGAACCTGTACTTGAATAGGAAAACATATGCTCAACACTTGGATATAATCTACCCATTTAGTTTCTCATTGTGCTATTAAACTATATTGGTTTCTGGTTTCTATGCATCAGTTAGCAGAAACAGATGGCAAGAAGCAGAAATGAACATTTTGAGACATATAGAGAAGATTATATTTTCTTCGTGTGTACAAGTGTTGAATTATAGTTAGTGGGGGGAAGGGGGAGAGAGAGAGAGAGCAAGAGTTGCCATTGCTGAACTTTCCATTAGATTGAAATCATGAGTTGGATTTGAGTTGAAAAACCTGAATTATCTTGTCAAGTCTGGGATAAGTGAAAGTGTTATAGACTTTCAATTACTAGTAAATGTTTGTGTGCAAAGAATCAAAAAGATATGTTTGGATGGCTTTATGTCAACCATGTCTCTATGACGACTTTTTTTAGAAAAGCATTCATCATAATACACGATATTTTCATATGCATGTAAAACAGAGTTTTAATAGGTTTCCCAAATTCTTCTGCATCCAATCCACAGAATTTTTGGCATTGAGTCTACTTTATCTAGTCCAGGTAAGAAATAAATGCACTGCCCAAAAAACAATTACACTATCAGTTGAACTATACTTTTAAGCTTCTTTGAATTGGTTTGAATTTGTTATATGACAATCCATTACCAAATTAGAGACAATAAGATGGTTTGATGTTACTGTTTTGCTGAATTGAGAAATTAGCTGCAGTGGCAAGATGACTACTCTGGGTTGTCTGCCTTATCCTAAATCAATTGGTGTAATTGATGTGGCAACTTCAAAATCTTATGCAGACATATCATATATGTAAGTTTGAGTGATTTTAAGTCTTGCCCAAGAGCGTATGAATAGTTGGGGTTCTCTCTATCTCTTTCTCTTGCTTACTTAATGTAGCTTTTTCTGCCCTGATTGAGGAGCATGAGTTTAGATGTATGTATGTGTACCATTTGGTGGGTTCTTTTTTGAGAAATTTAGAGTTTTAGTCTACTATTACATTTTTCTTTTAATAAACTTTTAAGTCATTGTTAGCGTATAGGTCTTGTTTAGATCAATCTACTTGACATTATCTTGAATACTGAATGGTGAGGTTTGTCTGTTTGTTTGATTTTTGCCTTGATGAATATGAAAAAGAATTAGTTTGTTTTGCTCTGGTGGATTGAAACTTAGTTGGATGAGGAAAAAAGGGCTTGCTTAGTCAGTTGCTGTGTAGAAGAAATGATTATCTATGAGTTAGTTTTTCTGTCTAATTTGCCATGTTAAATCTCTCTTTTTTTGATTTGCTGCAGAGTTCAATACACTGGTTCAGTTGCCTAGTCCTGAATCTGAAAACCGGCTTGAGAGACGAGCTAGGAGAAAGAGAGATTGTTCTCGTGATGAGGTTAAACACGAGGATGATATTGAAGACATCAACGATAGTCGGAGGGATGATTTTGCCAATGAGGGAAGGCACAAAGATGAGAAGCATAAAGATGAGAGATATAGAGATAAGTATCGGGAAGATGTAGACAGGGATGGCAGGCACCGAGATGAACGCCCTGCTAGAGATCATACTAGTAGGTCTGATGATAATCACTCGAGGGATGAAAGAGATGCTGCAGAAACGAAACAGAAGAAATCTAAACATCTGGACAGTGACCGTGATGGTGAGAATGAATATGACCATGATTTTGACTTTGATCATGGCCGGGATAGGGATCGGGACCGAGATCATGATCATTACTGTGGCTGTGACCGTGACCATAACCATAACCGTGATTATGATGAAGGTCATGAATGGGATCGAGTTTGGAATAATGAACTAAAGCGAGATCGAGATCGGGACTGTTGTGACCATGATCAAGACCGGGGGAGGGGTCGAGAAAGAGGTCGAGACTGGGATTGGGACCATGATCGAGATCAAGATTGTGATCTTGACAATGATGGCTCACACATTGATGACAAGAGTGTGAAATACAGAGATAGCAGAGGAAGAAAGAGATCCCCTTATGAGCATGATGATTGCACCAACACTAAATGTAGTGGAATGAAAGTGCACTATTCTGACTTGGAAAATAAATCCTCGAGCAGTAGCAGAGTTGAGCCGGTAGCAGATAGGGGAAGGTCCCAGTCACGTCAAGCCTATGTAGATTCTAGTATAAGTGGCAGCCGACGGAAGACTTCTCCCAACACCAGTTCACATGGTGGCACAGATGAGTACAGGTGTCTTTTTATATTCTCAATTTCTTTAAATTTGAATGAAGAGTATCGGCACAATTGGCATGTCAATCTATAATATATCTTGTATTGGTCATGCCTTTCAATTCCTTTGCTGATTGAGTGATTTCAACACTGAGCATATGTAATGTGCATCTCTTGTCTTGTGCTCTCTTTTTTTCAATTTAATGGTAACTTCAGTTACAATGAAAAATGGGCTACAGACATATAAAGTTGGAAGATTTGAAATACAGAGATTCTGTGACAGAGCAGAGGTCAAAAGCAATCTTGTCAAAGGAGGTAACTGTTCTATCGGTTGCATCTGAGAGAGTCTCCAAGTATAGATCTATGGACAGAGCTGTTAAAATGGATGATGGCAATATATTGGAGTTGTCAGCTGAGAGGTCTTCTAGTTCAAAAGCTTCACCTATGGGCTTGGCGGAAAGATCTCCTTCTTCAGCAAGTCTTGACCGTAGGTACATGAACAGAACAGGTACTAGGAGGAGTCTTGACATTGAAGAAACTGGATGGAGGAGCAGTATTGGTCCTAGAGAATTTTCTGCTAATGAGGACAGGCTAAGTCGGGACTTACCTTTGGAGCAGCCTCCTGTGGATGAATCTTCCCAAACGGATCTACTTTATTATAATAGAACTGGTCAGAATAATTCATCTTCCTCATTACCTCTTCCATCAGCTTTCAGGACTGTGGTTGGCAGTCCTTTTATGGGTTCGATGGAAGAAGATGGTAGGGTTAACATTAGTGCCCGTTACCGGAGGAGTGGTGATCCCAATGGCGGAAGAGGACAAGGAAATGCATGGAGAGGTACTCCAAATTGGTCCTCTCCAGTACCAAACGGATTCATGCATTTCCAGCATGGACCACCGCATGGAGGTTATCCAGCAATGATGTCACAATTCCCTTCTCCATCTCTTTTTACTGTTAGACCTCCAATGGAAATGAATCACTCTGGAATTCCTTATCATATGCATGATGCTGATAGGTTTGCTAGTCATTTGCGCCCTCTTGGGTGGCAAAATATGATGGATGGATCTGGCCCTCCTCACTTGCATGGATGGGACGGCAATAATGGTGGTTTTAGGGATGAACCACACATGTACGGGGGCGCTGAGTGGGACCAGAATAGGCATCTGATGAATGGACAGGGATGGGAAACCAGTGGCAACATGTGGAAAGGAGAAAATAGTGAGGTGAATATGGACTTGCCTGCAACGTCCCAGAAGGAGGATCATCCTGTGCAGGCTCCTTTAGATGATGTTTTGTCTGGGCAGACAGTTCAACAGACTCTGCGTGAAAATAATCAGGGGGTTCAGGAAAAAGATATTGAAACAAGACCCAGCCATGCTGCAACAGAATCATTGAAAATTTCACCCAAAGTTGCCTGTGATGAGACACCCAATCCTTCCGAAATTTCAAGTGAGGATAAGTTTGCTCACGGTTGCCGTGCTTATCTTTCTAAGCTTGATATTTCATTGGAACTTGCTGGTTCAGAGTTGTATGGCCAATGTATGAACTTACTTGCTATTGATCAGGCTGAAACTGTTGATGAAGAGACTACTATAATTGTAAATTTGAAGGTAGATCATCCAAGGCAACTCTGTTTTTTTTCTCTCTCTCCATAAACAACACAGTAGTTTATACTTTTATTGGTATTTTTGTATAACGTTTCTGCTTTTTAATGTGGTAGGATGGTGGAAGAGCAGTTCCTAAAAGTTCCAAAACCTTGTTAAGTCTTCCACTTGTCCCTGCAGCAAATGATTCTGTTTTTCAGGTAATTTTGTGGTAAACAAAGAATGTAGATCCAGAATGAGTATATATGCTTGTAGATCAAGAATGTGTGTGTGTGTGTGTGTGTAGGCTGAAGCATTGTTTGAGTGTGTTTACAAGTGAGAGAACATCATATGGCATTCCTTTGAAGAGGCATGGATTTTTTTTTGGGGGGGGTCTTAATTGGTGGTTGTCTCTTTTTGAGATGATGTCCAAAAGATGATTTACTTGTTTAAGCAATATATTACAACTTCCATCTTTTATTACTTCTAGATTTTTTTGTGCTGTCATTACAAAACAACAGATGTCGAACTCATAACTGTATTTAAACAAATCTGCGGTGGCAACATGCCATTTTTAGCTATTTGCACTCTTCTGTACACTTTTTGTGTGTCACTATTAAAATGACTGTAACCTGATTTCTGAATAAGATTTCAATGTTAACATGCAAGAGAATTTTTTGAAGCCCAAGCCTGGCTGTATTTATTCCCTTTTTTTAGTTGAACTTAGAATCTGATAGTGCTTTGTCTATCTCATCTTTATGCTGACATTGTCATTTCTAATCTGCAGAGAGCCATGGACCACTACAAGAAACAGGGGGTGGTGATGAGTGGCTTGCATAGTGTGAATGGTGGGGCATTACATATCACCACGACATTTAATCTGGAGAAAGTGGAGCAAGGCAGCTCTCTTTGCAATGTTGACAAAACAGAGGAGTCCACAGAAATGATGAACGCTCCAATTTTAAGTTCTGATCATGAGAAACTTGAAGCTGTTACACATGCTGATGGTCAGGAGACATTAGAGGAGCTAGTTTCAACTGCTCAGGCAGTGCAAGATGACATTCCTATCCCTCAGCCAAATTTGGAAGTGGGTGATCAAGGGTCTATTCCTAAAAGCTCAGAGCCTCTGCCAGTTCTTAATGGGAATAAGACGGACGAGATGGTTTCAGAGCCAGTGATCTCTGAGGATGCAACAGATGAAGATCACCCCCCATCTCTCGATAATGCACCTCAGGATGCAACTGTTGTGCCTACCGATGGTGACAATGTGAATGAGAGAAGCAAGACCAAAGGCAATAATTCTGTCCACGAAGCTGAGGAAAGGCAAATGGGTTCTGATGCAACCAATGGTACTTTAATTTTTTCGGATGGTTCTCCGAAACTATCTTGGGATTTGATGCCTGATTCAAATGAGCCTGAGTCCGAGTCGGTAATTGTAAGTCGAATACATCATTCTCCTGAAAGTACACATTGAGACGATTTCTATATCATGTGTTTTTCTTAATGCATTTTTGGGTATTTCTATTTTTCTTATTCTGTTGCCTTTTTCTATTATTATTTTTAATCTTTTATGAGGGAATAAAAGAAAATATGCTGATTTCTGAGTCCTTGGGGTTAGGGGTTCTCTAGAGCATCATCATCATGTTGTTTGTGTTGTGATCTTCTTCTAGCTTGGCGTTATACATAGCATTTGCATCAATTTCTCATTACGCAGGGGAGCATTTTCCTTGATGGTTCTTCAACGAGGTTTCGAAATTGAGTGGAAAGAGACAGACGCCATCAGGTAACTTTCATTAATGGCTTGTCTGTACTCGCATCACATTTTTACATGCTTTTTTTTTCTTCTTTGCACTCACATCACATTTGTTTGTTATTTGTTTTTATGTATGGGTTGTGTTCAGATGGAAGGGAAGTCTAAGGTTTGCTAAAATAAGTTAATATACCGAAGGAAATAAATAAGGACATCTTGAATTTGTTTTTATTTTTTTTAATCTTAAAAAATATTACAAACACAACTTCCATCTTTTTATTTTAACTTTTTCAAAAGTTATTAGCCATTCCCATCAATAGAAAAACTTGGAATTGTTTCTCCGTCACTTCCTTCAATCTCAAAAATTTAGCCAATCAAAGCACAAACATATCTACCGACCCGTCACAATCAGATAATAATAATAATAAAAAATTCCATGTATATCAACCAATAACGGTTGGAATGGTTCAAAACGTGCATAATAATAATAATACTTAGAGCGAGCATAAAATACAAGGGTGCTAAAACCCTGCGTGTGTTTCAACAACTATGACGACGATATTTCATAAGCATAAAACAAAAATTTAATGGGTCAGCAAAAGATAAAAGTTTATGCCGCACAGTCTACCCCCGCGTTTGCCTACAGCTTGTCCTCAAACTCAGACAGTGGGGTCATTTGCTCCTTCAAGCCCTTCCTCTTCCTGATATCCGCAACAAGCTGTGCAGCCTGTGACCCGGCCTCCAACGGATCCGAGGACATCATGTCCCAGTGATCAAACACACATTGTGGGAAGGCCTGTCCTGAGGTTGCAGCTCTCAGAGTGCTCGAGAATCCAAACGACTCTATGACGGGGAGGTATGCCTTGATGTTGTAAAGCGGGGTGCCGGGCCTCTGAATTTCCTCGAACACGTGACCACGTTTCTGGTTAAGAACACTGTAAATACCACCTAGGGCTTGTTCAGGAGCCTGGATTTCCACCAGGTAGACTGGCTCGAGAAGCCTCGGCTTGGCTGTGAGCTGGGATGCATATATGACCCTCCTGGCAGTCGAAATGATTTGACCTCCGCCTCTGTGAATCGCATCAGCGTGAAGAACAACATCACACACTTCAAAGCAGATACCTCTCATGTTCTCTTCAGCCATTGCACCTTCTTTTGATGCCCATTGGAACCCAGCAACAACTGAATCCTTAATTTCATTCAAGTACTGAACTCCCTTGCACATATCAACCACCATGTTAGGGCCTGTGGTCTCAGGGCCAAAACACCAGATCTTCTTTGCAAGATCCTTGTCCCAACCATACTCCTCCGAAAGGATCTTAGATCGAGACTTAGGATCATCCCTTGGACCAATGCGGCCTTCATCAATGGCCTCAGGAAGACCTTCCTCCAAAGGCCGAGCTTCCATGTAGAGACGGTTGTGCTTGTTGGGGGACTTGCTCATGACGGTACGGCTGGATTTCTCAAGGACAGTTTCCCGGAAGGACACAACAGGATCAGATTTGATAATTTCAGCCCCACCCATGAAATCTTCCTGCAGGTCCTTCAAACAGATCTCAAGGTGCAACTCCCCGGCACCAGCTACGATGTGCTCTCCAGATTCCTCAATGGTACAGACAACCATAGGATCTGACTTGGCCAAACGTTTAAGACCTTCAACAAGCTTGGGGAGATCAGATGCAACTTTGCACTGGACAGCCACGCGAACAACGGGTGAGACAGAAAACTTCATAGCACGGACGGGATGGGCATCAACTTCCTTCTCATTCGTCAAAGTAGCATTTTTAGTAATGTATTGATCCAAACCAACCATAGCAACAGTATTACCACAAGGCACATCCTCAACAGTTTCCTGCTTCTTTCCCATCCAAATAACAGTCCTTTGTACACTCTTAACATACAAATCTTTCTTCTCACCAGGGACAAAGTTTGGACCCATGATCCTGACTTTCAAACCAGTCAAAACCTTACCAGAAAATACACGACCAAAAGCAAAGAACCTGCCCTTGTCAGATGCAGGAATCATCTTAGACACATAAAGCATGAGAGGGCCGTCAGGATCACAGTTCCTGATAGCAGTAGCATATTTATCATCTAAGGGACCCTCGTACAAGTTCTCAACACGATACTTCTGTGCTTTAGCAGGAGAGGGAAGGTGAAAGATCATCATTTCCAGCAGGGCTTTACTTGCGGGAAGCCAGGTCTGCATAACACGCTTCATCAATGCCTTACCCATTAAATCCTTCTCGTCTGACTTCATTGTCACACCAAGCTTTTGCAACATGGGCCACAACTTATCTTTCTGATCATTCATGCAAGTGTTAATAATCTGCTTGATGGGTTCATAGCAGAACTGAACAAAGCCTCGCTTGCAGGTAGGTGAACCAGTATTCTTACTGGTCCACTTCTTAGTAGCAGGGTCGAAGTAGTTTTCACCCCATAGCCTTTCCATCATCTTCAACTCGTCAACTCCGAATTTGGAGGCATACATCTTAGCAAAATTTGTCAAAGTAAAAGCCCAGCCATGCAAACCAGCCGAGAAAGCAACAGTTCCTTTCTCAGGGTAGACCTGCACATCACCAAGGAGTGGATCTTCATATGTGGCCATAATGACATTGGCATTCTCAATCACTCTCTGGTATGTCTGGTAAGCCTCCTCTCCATCAACCTGGAGCTCAAGGAAACACCTATCCATCTTGTTTACAGTCAAAACTGGCCTAATCCTCTCGCCCAAGGCCTGCCTAAGCACAGTCTCTGTTTGAACGCATACACCCTCGATACAATCCACCACAACAAGTGCCCCATCAGTAATACGAAGAGCAGCTGTCACCTCAGATGAGAAGTCGACGTGCCCAGGGGAATCAATAAGATTAATCAGGTACTCGTTCCCCTGGCGTTCTCCCTTGTAACTCTTCAAAGCATCATCAGTCAAAGTATAGTAGAGAGAGATACCAGTAGACTTGATGGTAATACCACGCTCAGCCTCATCAGCACGGGTGTCTGTCATACGGACATCACCAGCAACTTCTTGTGCAATAATACCAGCAGCAGCCACCAGCGAATCAGTAAGAGTTGATTTGCCTGTAGGTGAAAAATGAACATCAGAACTTGAACTAACAAAACCCAGATTAATTCATATAATTCATAATAAAAACAGAGACAAGAAGGTGAGAAAAATGAAAGCTAAAAGAAACATTTTTCTGAGGAAAAGAAACGTAATATCGACATCAAATGACATTCAAAAGATAAAAGCTGAGTCCAGACTTCGATGCAATGTCAAAATTCCCGAACAGATGATGCACATATAACCACATTGTTATAAGGGCATAAAGAACATATTAACACATAATTAACTCCATCAAAAGCAACTCTATGGCAAGAGTTCAATTTGCCAAAAATACTCCAATGAATTGCTAAAGGAATTCAAGGCAGACAATAATTAAAAAATAAAAAGATTCACAGGATAGGTTTACCAATAATTTTCATAGTTAATATTTATTACCAAACAGCAATAACATTATATTAGGTCATACCGTGATCCACGTGAGCAATCACAGACATGTTACGGATATTGAATTTATAGTCCATAATCCTTCGGAGCTCTTCAGCAGTAAACTTCACCTGTAAAGAATCAACCATAATCCCTTTAAAAATAAATGAATAAATAAAATAAGAAACCAACAACGATTACAAAAAGGGTTCAAGGCACACACCATCTTGGCTATTTGTTTTAAAAACCCCACAACCTGCCCAACACAAATAGTAAGTCAGTCAAATATTAATTGCTATAAAAATAAAGAAATCTGGTCCCAACAAAAGAATAAAACAGTCACACTTAAATTACAATGAAGTACACTGTCTGTGCCCAACAAAATCATATAAAGGTCCCATTTAATTGCAATAATAAAAAGAAATAGATGAACTATGCTCGTATCTACAGCAATCAGAAACGCATTAAATCCACAAAAAGACAAAATCGAATTTATTTATTTAATTGTAAAATATAATAGTAATAACCAAGAGTATTATTTTATTATATAAATATCTTAAAGAATCAAACATATTTTCAAATTTTATAGTATTTCCTCGCATATAATGAATAGAGAGTTTCAAAATCGGATTCCAAATTTACGAACTGCTGAATCCACTGATTTTACGTCAAATGACAATAATCAAAACCATATAATTCTCTTCGAATAAAAAAATTTATAAATTCGATGAATTTCAAGCACAGGAGAACAGATAGAGCATGAATCTCGTATCCATGTTTACCGATCAATCAGAACCGTCGTTAGGAATCATATATATATATCAACGATCGACGATGCTAGACTTTTCAAGTAATCTATCAAACAGACATCAAAATCAATAACAGGAAATGAACTTAAGTGCAGACCTTTGTTTTGTTTGGAGAAATGAGAATGAAATAAACGTGAGAGCTCTGTAAAATCTTAAAAAGCTCCCGATTGGAATACCACTGCGATTGGAATATTTATACTTGTTGTGAGATGCGCTGTACGTGGCGGGAAACTAGAGCACTACCTGTGGGGTTTCCACATGGGTCTCATTGGGCTTCCGGCCCATTAGTATGAGATATTTTATTGTTCACTTTTGGATTTTTATGTATAAAATATCTTATCAGGAACGCCACGTGTCCTTGTATCCATTTATTTAGGATAGGCGGCTGATAATGGGCGGAAATTTCTACTCCTTAACACGTGTTGTAATATAATTCCGTACCTTCAATTCCACACTGGAGCGTTTTCTTTGCGAAAGACTTTGGTTGAACCGACAATTTATGCCGTGCTTATGGCAAGTTTCAAACTTGGAACACATCTGCACGTGGCGCTCTCCCTCACGCTCTCTCTCTCTCTCTCTCTCTCTCTCTTTTCAGTATTATAAATATAATAAAATTTTTTTTAAATAAAATATTATATTATTGCGTCATTAAATTTTTTTAAAAATTATTATTTAATTAATATAATAAAAAAATTATAAATTTTATTTATTTATTATTAATAAATATGTTTTTATTTTTATTTTATTTATTAATAATTTTACTAAATCCAGCTGTAGAAAGTGGTTCGTTTCCGGGGCTTAGATAACTACTATGCCAACAACATACATTTAGTATTATATATTCGCATTACAGTTCTTGGCTTTTTGGCTACCCAATGCTGCTGCCGAACACGATTAGCCAGTGCGGCCAGTGCAACATCAACAACGTCTTCAAACTCCATTTCGTCAATCGCATGGGGATGCTTGTACGTTAGTGTTGGAATCAAATCAATTACTTTATTCCTCATTCTCTCTACTCTCTCTCCCGGAATCTTCAACAGTTCTTCTTCTATCTTCTTCCTCGCATTCCCCTTCTCGCTGTTTATGTAAACGGAGTATTCTTTTGGATCCTCCGGCAAAAACCACGCGTACTGAGTGTACGCCGTGTGCGGCAAAAAGAACACCGGTATGCAACCCGCCAGAACCGAGTCGAACGTGGACCGTCGAGTGAATGAATCGCCAGGTGCTTGCATACAGAACCGTGAACCGGACATGACGGCTAGGATTTTACTCGGTGAATAACAGTTATTGCTTGCTCCTCCTCCGCTCTTGCACGTTTGTAGCTTGCACCGAGTTGACTCAGCACACTGGTTTATTACCTCGTCTCGTATCGCGGCTTTCTTGAGGCCCTTTCTCGGCGCGCCGATGAAAGAAAAAAGGTGGACCCGTTTGGATAGTCTCATTTTCTGCTGCCACGTAAGCATCTGGTCTGCGGCGGTCGGGTGAAAGTAAGATGGGTAAGGGATACCGTGCTGGTTTGATCCTCTCCATGGGTTTCTCTCGACGGTCAGCACCGACATGTTCTGCACTTGTGGCAAGTTTAGAAGAGAATTAGCTCCAAAGTCGGGCCCATTTTTGACCTCATGAAATCCCACGCGGTTCTCCCCAGGACAAGAAAATGATCTTCACCTTTTCGCCGCTGCCACCACGGCTGTGACCGGAGGAAGTCTACCAATCTAACTGCTAACGCATCGCGAGCCGTGTGGTTAGACTCCCGGAATTTACTCGACGCGTGGAGGCCGCCGTAGAACGGAACGTAGAAGAGGTTGGCGCGGGAAGGATCCCATGTGCGAAGCGGGTGGTTTTCCATGCGTGCATGGAAAATCATCTCGGCGATGAACTGGTGAGTGGCGAACCAGCAGCCGGAGCCGACGGAGTCAATGTTAGAAAGCGGATGGCCGAGCCCGTTGTTTGCCACGTGAGGACACATGGCGGTGTACACGTTTAAGTGTTTACAGCTTTCGACAAGGCCGAGGTTGAATTCTGAGGGCAAATCGTAGACGTAAACTGAGAATGGCTGCTGTTTTTTATCATTCTTAATTGTTTTGAGATTTTTCCGTTGGGTTTTGGGGATACAGTGTTTACGGTTTGAGGGTGGAAGCCAGAAGAAAAGAACAAGAAACCAGGCAGTTAAAGAGACAAGCAAGACGAAAGAGAATCTGAAGTGGGGTTGACCGTGATTTTTGTCTGTGACTCTTTGAGTTTGGAGTATTTCTCCTTCTCTATACATGGAGTTGCAAGAGTTTGCGTCTTGGAAAGCATGGAGATCAGAGCAAAATGAACAGAAGAAATTGAAGAAGGAAACTAGAAACTGGTAAAAGAAACAGAAACAGGAAGAATTTAATAAAGAAAAAGAAAAGGAAAAAAAAAGTTTGGTGGACTGATGGGAACAGGTGAAATAAGACTGAAGATTAATCCAGCCTGTATGCTTATTCGCGGCTAAATTTTACGTGTCATTAATCCAATAGAACAAACATTAGGACGGATTGTTGATGACAACAATGATCAGTGTGATTAATCACCATTGTTGCCAAAAATATATAAGAAAATTAATCGAACATTGACGTGCAAACATACATGCCAGCACGTAATCTCATCATCCCTGCAGACTAATGGTCCTTCACGCAAAGGGTAGTTCAAACCCAAGAAAATGAAATGGAAAAAAGAATGTAATTTCTGCAGCTTCTATTGGTCTGTGATCATATTTGTAAGACGTTTAAAGCTCCACTTCATTCTTGAAAGGCCGGTTGAAACTTCTCCAAATGCAGGTAAGACTGGCTTCCGTATTGCTGTCACCCAGAGAATCGACATGACATGCTGGAATTTATAACACGAATCGCTAGTAAACCTCCCAAAACCAGCCCAAATTGCTCACGAGTAGCTGAGCCACTACCATGCACAGTCACATGCTCTACCCTGTGAAAATGTTCATGATTTTGTTAGATTAACAGGACTAACTAAGAGAAAATATTATACTTTGAAGCAATATTATTGCAGGCATACAAAAATGCAATTATCCTTTGTTCATACGTAAATATGAATCAAACAGTTAAATACAACAGATTAAGTCATGAAGCTACAAGTTAGGTTGCATTTACAAAACAATCAAATATTTAGTTTCCTGTTGAAACTATAATTTTATATCAATATCCCATCTTTTTCAACCAAACGGAGCTCAAACTAAATAAATCGAAGAAAAAAAAATGATGCAATTCCTGTAGCTTCTATTCTGGTCAAAGCACAACAGAGATCAAAATGTTTTACATTTGTAATAAGCTACTTTGCTTTCTTAAGCATGTTAGTCGTTTGGAATTCTATGTCATCCCTGACAAAACTCCACCAAATGTAGGTAAGGGGTACAGTCGTAGCGTGCCAGACAGAATGTGCATCTAGGAATCCGTAATATGGAGGGAAATCGTAGATTTCGAGTAGCATTGCCAGCCCACCTCCAAAGACGACCACCCACAACTTCCAGCGAGAAGGATGTTGAGTGACACCAGCCCAAATTGCCCAGATGAGAAGCTGTGCCACTCCCATGACAACACAAACTTTCATGTTCCACCCTGTAATTTGTCCGGGATCTTGTTCAGATTAACATCACGAACATGAAAAAACTAACAGTTGCAGCCACAAAGGGTAAAAAATTATTACTAAAGAAGATATCTTTGACACTAATAACGGCTTGAAGAGCATCACTTATAAATGAAGATATGGTAGGAGAGATCAGATACCGTAGTCTAGTTTATAGAAGTTGAGGTACAATATATGGGTCATCACAAAAGCGAGGAGTGGAGCAGCAACCATGACCCTAGTAGCCACATCTCTCACGTTCAAAGCTCTTATGACGGCCAGAATGAGGGAGTATCCAAGAAGTGCCACAGCAAATGAGTAGTCTAACTTCTCTGTCAAGTCCACATCTCTGCTATCCAAGTAGACGATTACCATAATACTTGGAAAATAAACATGCTAAAAGAAGGGAAAGCAATGAATAAAAACAAAAATAATAAAAAAAAAGTAAATTGCTGTACTGATTCTGGGGCAACTGCCTATTACAGGGGTGAGAGTTTTGGGTTGCCGAGCACTAGTTCAGAATATGAAATCTGTCCAAAATTGTGCAGTAGGTTCAACTATGATATCAATTGTAATGACCTCTTTCTCCCCACAGTTGGAAATTGTTCCAAAATAGCCAAATAAGCTTCCTAACAAGACAAAATAAGAATTTTTTACCTAACCTTACCTCATTTATCATGGACTTTGTCTTGCGAGGTTGTGGTCTTGTCTTGGTTGTCACACCAATGTAAAGTAATGAGCTTTATATTTTGATACTAATTATTTTTTCTTCCCCTTCCTCAGTTTATCAGTAATCATATGTAGCATTAGAATTTTGTTTCATTTCTTTTTCCTTCTTCAGAATGAAATATCTAGCACAATACATTACCACTTTTACCACCTTGACAATAAAGAAAAAATCCCTTATGGCTTGTACATATTACAGGAAAATGGAAAGAATTTAGAGGCTACACCAGTCTGCGTCAGACATGTAAGCTAAACTTATTCCAAGAAAGAACTCTATCTTATTCTTAAAGTTTTAACCACTCTTTGGCTGAACGACAATAGCAAAAACATATATGATGAATCCAAATACCAATGACAACAAAGAACTCTATATTGGCCATGCAGTGATTCTATTCCAGCACCAACTCAAGTCCATTTGACAGTTTTACAATCTCAGTATGAACCAGTTTAGAACCAAATAGGTTGGGGAAAGGTCCATAAGAAATTGGTTGCCCTATATTTGTCAGATAACACATATGCCACTAGATTTAATATGTCACACAAAAGGAAAAAACCAGTAAAAAAGCTTACCGACAGTGGAAAACAGCACTCCAGAACCAGGAGTTCAATGATAAGAGCCCATATATATGCCACAACATGGAAAATTCATAGTATGCTTTCTTGTTTTGTTTTAGAGGCAACTTGTAGTAGAGAACGATGAAAAAGGACAACCAGCCATGGAAATGCATTGCAAGGTTAAGAACAGAGAAAGCAACAGAAGCGGGCTCCTGAGTGAACAAAAAATAAGCCAAAATACACAAGTTAAAAAGATCCAAAAGTAAGTTTTTAATGATGAATAGAGCTAGTAAACGGGAAACCTGTATCCCATATACACGTTTAAATGGCCATTTGCCATGATATTTAACAGGTCCATGACCGAGTGCCCCTCTCTCTTTCTCTCTGTTAACCATACAATTGTAACGGCAATCACTGTGACAATCCCATTGTTTCCACTGCAAGTAAAGAGATTCTTGCATGTACCATGGACCATCAACGGAGGTACCATCTGAAGAAAATTTGCAGCGTGGAAAGCATCTCCTCCCAACACATCCAGTTGCTTCACATGTTTTAACACAAGCCCTAAAATTGAAAATATTCCATGGTATAAAATATTGAAAATGTTTTGCACTATCAAATTATCCCTCACGTTAGAATCTCAAAAATCCTATTACGTGAGAATTTGGCAATTGTCAGTAAGAAGTACAATAAATTAATTTATAGATCTGAAAGAGCTTAAAACAACATAATTGATTAGAAATGCATATAATGGAGTCACCAGAACAATTTAAATTTTAAGCCATCACTAGTACAAACCAATATTATACATAAAACAGACAACAAATTGGTAAAACCAGCATGGAACACATAAGAATTATCGCAACCATGGATTGCTTTCAAAGAAGCTACTTTGGCACATAGCTATAGAAACAAGGGTGCAAAGACAGGAGGTGCAAAAATTATAAGTGTTGGCAAACTGCTGTGTCTGGAAACTCAAAAGAAAATGCCTTCACAACATCCATGTATCTTAAATGGGTTTTTCAAAGAGTAGTAATTATATCAGAAAGTATCTAACCTCATCACTACTACTGCTGAACATTTACGAAGCAAATCAAGAATATGATGAGTACATAAATTCTTTCATATCAGCTAATTCATCTATTGTCTTGATCCTCCCTATACTCCATTTATTAGATTAGTCCAGGGGATCATTTGGTCAGTTCTTATGCAGTTTAGCTACAATTCAAGTTATCCAGTAGGTTAAATGTTCTGCTTCGAAGAAAATGGCCTAACTTAGCATACGTAGGCTTTTCTACATCGGTGAGAAGTCTACAATGTCGCCTGTTAATCCGAAACGAAACAAAGGCCGTGAGGAAATTACACAAATGAAACACAAATTCTACGAAGTCAAAATGTGAAATTGTAAGGAAATTAACAAAGAATAAACTCAGAGCTACAAGCACAAAACCTTAAAAAAAACATTTCAATGCAAGAAGCACTGAAACTTACCGGTAACGAGGATCAGCATCACCAGCACTGGCATCTAAATCTCCAAAATGATACGAAAACAGCAAAAACAAAGCAATCCAATATCGATTCGCCATCTAATCAGCAAAATGATATAAAAATTAAGCACTTTTAACTACGTTATTAATAATTACAAAAAATAAAACTTACCCAGTTCATAACAATACTTCAACTATGTATTCTACGACTTACAACAGCATATTCCAGTATATCACAGATTACATTATTGAGCACGAATTATCTGTTCATTACTAATTATAAAGCAATGTTACGAAATTCTTGGATCTTGAGTGCGTAAAAGTGAGGTTATTGACTTGTTTTATAGAGGAGAAAAGATTGAAATCAAGAATTTGAGAGGGATTGATTCAGTGTGATTAAAGATACAGAAAAAAAAATAGATCAATGAGTTAACAGAAAAAGAACAAATCAAAATTAGATGCTTTACCTTTCAGCTATTGGAAATCCAAAAGCTTCTAGGTTCCAGCAATGGTGGAGAGGGATTATTTCTTCTCTGCTTTCAGCTTTCAGAGACAGAGAAAACCAGAGAGAGGAGCGGAAGAGTGACTCCATTTCCAGATCTTCTAAATTTTGGATCTTTCTTGCACTGAAAATGACCAATTTGCCCTTATGAGTATAACATATAAACATCCATTCCAGCTTCACTGCTTGCAAATGGAGATATAACTATTGATCACACTCTTGAGTACCCACTACCAACAGTCTTTGAACAAATTATCATCTCTTGAAACAGGATTGTACAACAAGATGGATTTTCTACTGGTCTCGGAAGCATAATAAACCGAAAGTAAGGAGATTTGAAAACTTCATTCTTTACGTACCTTCAAGATAGGATTTTCACTTTAACATGGCAGATATATGAGCTAAAGAGAAATTTCATGGCCCAGGCGATCAGTTAGAGGCTGAATTTGTGGTTGTTCAGCAGCGATCACGGCATGTTAGCAAAAGCAAGACTGTTAGTTATGTTGCAGCAGTTTTTATCTTGGATGAATAAGTTTTTACAGTCACAATGTCTCATTGGATAAAAAATGAAGTTGGGAGTTTATGGGGATAGATAATTCACCTAACAGTCTCATATTTTTGGTCGATGGAAATGTTCAACTTGTAAAAATGATATTACAAAAGACCCAATGCTCCAAATGTTTGTTCTGTTTGAGATGGAGATAAGTTGAGATGAAGAAAGCTCTCCTCGTCAGTTTGTCTTTCGTTGCTAAGTGAACGAAGTGTTCATGCATACGGCAATATACATGGGATGAATTGGGATTCTACACGTACAAGAAAATGCATCATTTCTTTTGCTTTAGGAAGAGAGGAATTTGAGGAGATTTCTCTCCCGAAATTTGAATACCAACAACACTTTGAATACCAACAAAATTGCAGACAGTCTATGTTGATTAGTTTGAAGGGATTTGGCTGTTGTTAGTTTTCCATCAATTATAAAATATTGAGATATGGGTGTTAAAAGACTATGAAAATAAGAGAGAGTGGATTAGAGAATACAGAATTGGTACTCAAGTTTGGGCAAAGGAACAAGAAAACACTGTTGTTGCAAGGAATGGCATTGGTTTTGGGAGGATTTAAGCATTTCAACGGAAGCTTGCAGTTGTGGGTTGATTTTTCAAGCTTGCTGGCCCAAGAAAATGTTTGTTGTTGATCTAAAAACGGTGCGGATTTTGTACTTGCAAGGCCCCAATTTTCCAGAAAGATTTAGATTTCTCAAAGGAATTTTTAGTCGTACGGGGAGTGTTGTTTGTCTCAGAAACTCCGGCAATGGAATTACAAAGGGTTTTCCAGAGTAAAATTTCTTAAAGACTGCCCGTAAGGTTTATGTAGATCTCCATAATAAAAGGATGACATTATCATGCTTTACTATTTGACGCTACATACTGGTGATGATCAATGTGCTCTTTCTACATACAGGTAACTGATATTTTGAGAAGTCCTACACACAGCAGAATTGCAGACAACAATCCAACAGTATCACAGGCAGCAAAACACTAGATATATGTCTACAAAAGAGGGAGATCAAATGCATAGTCTACTACCGATCTGAGTTCATCCCAATTTTCATACATGAACAACTCAGGATCATTTCCATATGCGTTTGGAAGAGACGATGCCATGGATTGAGAAGTATTGGCTATTGTGCTGCTCAACGGCTCCACAGTAAACTGGTTCATCACGTTGATATGATCGATTGCTGAGGTTTTCTTCAGCTTATTGCTTTGATGATGAATAATTGGAGCTTCAAAGCTGATGTAAGCTTCCCTGTTGTTAGATTCCGCACTCCATGTAATATTATTAGAGCTGGCTAATTCCATTGCTGATTGACGTTTAACAGATGATTGCTCTTTCCAATCTGATGTGTACTTTCTGTGTGACACGTTTCGCTTGAAGATTTGACAGATAGTCCACACTTCCTGCGATTCCATGAAGGAATTAGTACATAAAATCGAGATATAATCAACAACAACCCATCGAAATGGCTTGGTTACTATAAACTAAGAGTCACAACTTGAGTTGGAATGCTGGGTTCATATCATGTTAAATAAAAATATAACAATATCTCGTATTAATATAAATGGATTAAAAGAATTGTGATTATGTTATTTATTTAATATATTTTAAAATATTAATAGTGTAGTATTCAAACACCAATCAATTTGACTTCAAATATAATTAAATATTTTTTTAATATATATATATATGATAAATAAATTTATCAAAGCCTCAAATAAGTTGAAATTGTCAGAATTTAAATATGATGTAAAGTGAAAATTTTCAAGGTTAACATTTTCATGTTTCGATGGTGACATATACAGCAACCACCCCAACAAAAAATTGCAGTCAATTAGTCCAGTTATGGAAGTATGAAGTTAATGCTAATCCTTATGATATTCACTTACCGCTTCTGGCAGAGCTGTTTTTGAGTTGGTGAAAATACTGTTAGTGTTGCGATTATCCTTCGCAGGCATCCGAAACTCGTGCATCATCCAATCAGTTTTGGTCCCTTTTCCAGCACTTCCAAGGTAGTACACAAGCGTTTTCTTGAGTCCAATGCAGTCCCGGCCTTCTCCTCCGACAGAATACACCGGTTTGTCGATGCCAGTAGCTTTCCAAAATCCAGACCCCGTCACTCTATTTGGTCTTACGCTGTTTCTGTATTTTCTCCCTCTTTTGCAGAAGAAGTATCCTTCCTTGTCAGGTGTGGTATTCATTTCTGCAAGATCGAAACAGTTAGTCTTAAGCATGATTATTAAACAAATGCATTAGATTGCCCGAAAAGGAAATCGAAATAAATTTAAGAGACTTCTGACTCTCAAGAATAAAGGTTTCTGTTCGTTATTGATTACCTATGAGCGTGCGTGCAAACATCTTTTTTCCGTACATGAAATTAAAGTTAATTATGATGCGTAATTGTGTGGCTTCTTCAAATTTCCGTGTAGGGCCTTGGATGGAAATCAATTACTTACTAAAATCATATATTATCACAGATATTGAAGAAAATTAAACGAAATCAATAGCCAATAAACGGATCAGTAAGACATACTTGGAAGATCCCACGGATCATGTTTGTAGATATCAATCTGTTTGATAAGCTCGATTCTGATGGGTTTCTTGTCAACTTTTCTGCGGAGATAATACCCTACAAGTTCTTCATCTGTCGGATGAAACCGAAACCCTGGAAGTTGATCAGCTTCGTCGTCCTTGTAACTGCCAGGATTTTGGCTGCTCATCTTGAGTTCTCGATCCAAACCCTGTTGTTTTCTTTTTCTTTTTTCTGCAGTATAATTGCACCAGGTAGCTTCAAGTCCTGAACCCCAGCTTCTTTAATAATGTAAAAAAGGGCAAGTGTTATGGGAGTTGGTTTATTTTGTCCAAGTCAAGTCGTTCGTCTTGACTCGAGCTATCAAAGAGTATGACTATGTAGAGCCGAAAATTAATGACAATGGAAAAGTCCAAGTACTGCTCAGATATACACATTAGTTTATATTAAAGTTAAGGGTTTTAAAATCCTGAAAGCATATTCTACCCAGCCTATCATTCTTTACTGTTCCTGGAATCAAAGTAACATAATTTACTGAACTTTGGCAGTGTTGATATTTTAGTGCTCAGGTTTATTTTTGTCTGTGTTTATGGTTAAGTATTGAACTCAAAAGCTGCTTTCAATTAATTGCTCTCTCCACTGCTTAATCTCATCACACATATAAAAATGGGAGGAATAATTACTGGGTTTAGTTGAAAGTTCCAGTTGTTAGAACATTATCAATTAAGTAAACTCATTTCTGTTGTCTGGAGGAAGCCCTTACAAATTAAGATAATCAGTTAGTTGTATCAAGTGCATGCATGGCTGCCACTTAATTCGATAGTTAATAATAATAATAATTTTTATATAAATTTATAAATTTATATTGATATAAAATAATATAATAAATAGATAGAATATAATTAATAATTTATTAATTTTAAATTTTTATTTATTTATAATATGATTAATTAATTGAGTAATTATAATGAATTAATTTATTTTATATTTTAAAATTAAATATATAAAATATAAATTAATATTTATTTAATACAATATAAATATAACATCTCACGTTACAAGACAATAGCAGCTATCGCCCACCCAGCGAAGTGCTTCGTTCGTTAATAATCTGAAAAGTAGTACAATTCTGACCAGACCCGAGTTTGGAAAACTTGGCTGCTGATTGTAGAAGAACTCAATGAAACCTGCGGATTTCTATGTTTAGTTTACTTGAGACGGGGAAGATTCCTTCTTTCACGAAAGCTAAAAGAAACCTGGAATCTGTCCAATCCATGACAGAATCAGCTCTTGTCTGAATTTCGTGTCAAATTCGTGTACTTAACCAGTGGATGGATTGGTTTAAAAATATTAGAGGAAATTCAAAGTCTTGAATGAGTAAAATTCTTCGGGCTTCAATTCAACCTGAAATGGCGGTGCTGTTAAAAATTAATAAAACAAACAAACGAATAAACAATGCTTGTGTTTTGCCGAGAATTAATTTCAATCCTTTGACTCGTTGAAGCCTCACTTGCTTTACATACTGTCTTGTCTTGTATGATGCAGAGTTTATCAAGAACCTCAGAGCTGGCTGCTGCAGCACAAGTGCCCCATTTTTTATTTACAAAAAGAAATATTTATACCTAATAAAATTAAAAATAAATAATTTAAATTATATTATATATTAGTATATAATTAAATTAATAATATTTTTTTTTAAAAAAAAATACTAATCTGAGAAAATTTGATAAGAGTTTTTAAAAGTTAATTGTAAATAAGCAACAAAGATATCAAACACCGCAGTGTTTGACAAATTTTCAATGTCTGACCTTTTACCAATCAAGTTGCTTTGGCCACCCCTCCAGCACATAAATTTTGACCAAGATTTGTACATGTACATATGCATATACATATACATCAAATCAAATCAAGGGCAATGATTCATTTGGTTGGGTTTGGTTTGTAATCCAGAAACTGAAAGGACCAGCAGCCAATAATTGATCATGATACATATAACAAAGCAACATTCAAATGCTCACTAGTAAGCATTGCTTGACTATGTAGAACACACACACGCACACACACACAGACTGCTTTGTGTTATCAGTTCGAGAAGGATCAACCGTTCAAGTCAAAGGGTAGTTCACCTTCCTTCTAAGCATCAACCAACTCTTCAATTGATAAGACTTCCCATAAATTTTAATCATGTCTACTAGTTTTGTTTTCTTCTTCCATTTGTTCATGATTAAGATTTGGAAGAATTCGGATTTTTTAAAATCTAAATCTACCTATTTTTTAAAATATATATAATTAATAATTTATCTAATAAAATTTCATTTGTAGAATAGGATATTATTTATTAAGAGAAATTAATAATTTGTTGAATAAATTCATAATTTATCGAATAAATTTATAAATTATCTAGTAATTTATAATTTATTGAATAAAATTAATATTTATTGAGAAATTGACTCAAAAACTACTTAAATGATCAAGTCTTATCTTTTAAGTTAATTTAAGATATACGTTAAATTAAATTTTTAAAATAAAATAAAAATTAAAAATAATAAAAAAATTTAATATGAATTACGATAGCTTTAAATTTTGAGGTGTACGCACATGAAAGCTTCATCCGAGTATGAGTCATAATTAAGAACGTCAAGCTCGAAAACACAAACTCTTTCAACAAGAGAATGAGTCAATGATTATTGCCATTTTTTTTTAAAAAATTTTGAAACTAATTCCCTCTTCGACAAACCAAAAAGGCTTTAACTGTAACGGTCAACAAGACAATCAACAGAGGAATGATAGCCATTGAAAAGTTTTGAGGCAGAAGAGAAACCGTCCAATGTCATTGGTCAAGAAGAAACCATGGAACATTCCACGTTCTAATAAAGAGACAATGATTCGGATTTCAGACCGCATCATTTCCTAACATTTAAATGATATGAATTGTTGTTCACATGATCTGTAAGCATTCTCTTAACAAGAATATTCATGATATAAATTATGATATACATGAGCATCTAAAGTCTGAACTATGGTATGAATCTTTAGATGATATTTTTTTCAGTTGGTTTCTTTATATAGGATCAGATCAATCCTGGGAATAAGAATAGAGTATCTACTGAGAAAAAAAGCCACTTTCAATCTGCGTGGAACTTCCTTGTTTTGGGACACTGTATATCCCATTCGTCTGGGCTGTATTTATGTCTATGCTTGCTGCTTCTGCAATAAACTGGTCTCTGTTCTGTTCCATGTGTAAACTTTTATCCAATTTCACCTGTATTTCTTGTCCCACTTCAAGATATGAATTTGTGCCCATGTCCGTAATATTGTGTCTCAGCAATATGCCGAACAAAATCTTTCCCTGATTCCATACCCACCAGAAAACAGAAAATGAAATGCAAGTTTTGCTTCTTTAAGAAGTAAAATCAACCGGTGAATAATGAACATTTGAGTAGTATGACTAATATGACTTACCCTCAATCTCCGGTATGATGCTAAAGTAGCCAATGGTTCGTTTGACTTCTGCACTAGTCCATCTTCATCAGAAAAATTGATCATTTGGCAGCGGTTGCATCCACCTATTGACTGGAAAATGATGCAAAACTAAGTACAATGCCATCCCTCTTAGAGAGATGATTTTCTCCTACTACCGACAAAGACTACATAAAATGAAATTCCTTTAAAAGAAAAATAGATTCTTCTCATTGTCAACATATAACATGAACTTGTGTCTACTCATTTTTTTCGGAAGATTCTTGCTCCAGAATGCAAAAGACCAAAACTAACGAGGAGGCAGCAGAAGAAACTTACAGCTGTTGGTAATGTTCGTTGTATTGTAAGATGCTGAAAGGCTACAATTAAGGTGCACAGGACTTACTGTAAAAGAATTGTTTCCAATCTTGAGATTTGTCCATCCATCTTCAGCATATGGTTCACCTCCAGATATAACAAGGTTGGGCCGAAATCTCTTAGGATTGACTTGAACTGGTGCTTCATGAGTGCCCTTTTTTGCATCTGCTTCTACACATTTTAGAAATGATATGAAAACTAAAAACAAATGAAGCCAACTGAATCTCAATTAACAGCAAAAAGAAGCTGTAGTGTGATGCAAATAAGTACTAGACAGTAACATTATTATCATCAGATGATATATATGGATGGGGCCTCAAAAAAATTTAGGCTGCTTGTGTTGATATTTTTTGATCATTCGGATTCTGACCTTTACTGCAAAGTGCAATAGTATCAATGACAAGAAATCACCCTAATAATTCCTTTTATGTATTAACTTTTTGTCATCAAACTAAGAACCAAAAATGAACCAAATTCTTTAACTTACTGAGATCTAATACTTTTACACTGAAAGCATGCTTAGATTCTGGTACGGTAGAAAAGGAGTCAGAGAAAATACTTGAGCTTAATCTGCTGTTGAGATCTGACACACTTTCTTCTGATATCAATAAGAACTGAGCTTCATTAGTAAAATTCAATTTGCTATCCAAATCTCTGCACATGCCTGCACCTCTACTCTTGTCAAGGCAACCACGGGATTTGGGGTTAAAACATCGGAGTAAAGTACAAGGTCGACCGATTGCTTCACTAAACCATAAGTTGACTTCATTTGTGTAACCTAGGACTTCATATCTAATAATTAACAAACAACCATTATGTTATGACTTTCAGAATAATTGTTTCCTAAAACAAATAGCAAAGATAATTTATGTCGACAAGCATGTTGCCATAAAAATGATTTAACAAAAATTATGAGTTTTAAGATTACCTCTGGGCTTGCAGATCAACTTCTTCTATACCACTGGTATATGAATCTGGTTTTAGGTTGATTGGCAACTTATCTTTACAACGTGGTGACTTCACAAATAATATTTCTTGCTCGAGGTCAATATAAGTACTAATGAGGCACATTTCAGGAACCTACAAATAAAATTTGGATGAATTAAAACTTTGATCTTACACGTTTTTTTCTCTTTTCAAAAGAATATTACTTTCCTTAGGAGATAAACGGATGAAAAGTAGTAGTGCTCTTCACAAAGCACAACTTTTGATATTGCATACATAGCACTGTTTCCAGCTACATATAATGACAAAATTATAATCTGAGCTTGCTATTACTTCATCAATCTTTAATTCCAAAGAAAAGAGATGAACTATGGAAAAATGAGAATAAAAAATTGAATTATAATGGTGAATTGAGCTTATAGACACATGTATATCTTAAGCAACTCTTGCAGAAAGGCAAGCAATTCACCTTCTTCTGAGTAAGAATTTCACCAGTTTGACTTTTAAGAAGCCATTCCCGATCATGTAACAGACCTGACAAATTCACAGGGAAACTACAAAATACATTTCACTCCAACATAACAGGAACAAGAAACAAATTCCTCAAGACTATTAGTTTCCAGGAAGTAATAAAGATAAGGTGATATTTATTAGGTGGAAAAGCTTGAATTAAGAATTCCCTGATCCAATATCATTAACTTCTTCATTTACTTATAGTTTTTTTTTCCTTTAATCTCTTATGATTGATTAGCTTTAACCACCCCTTGTCCCACTATTAAAATGTACTCCTAGGTCCACCACACTCTACTTGCTCACCATAAGTCAATAAAAGATCATTTTTAATCGCAATGTTATTTAGTTTTCAAGACCCCTTCAAATCTTGCAGCTATCTTTTTTCCTGAAATTTCGGCTGTTGTTTTTGTTTACTAGGTCTCATTTCACAGCCACAAGTTTTCCTCTAATTAAATGAGGTTTCGGACTAAACTTTGAACAGATTGGCACTACATTCATGCTCTTGTTGACGACACTTTATTGCAAATATCTGTTAGACAACTATGAAGAAGGAATTTAGGGATGTCTACATTTGATACAGGTAGGCTACATATTTGACACTCAGGGTGCACAAAAGACAAAATTCACCTGTACTGCAAAGAGGCCAACGTTCTACACTAAATCCTGCACATGATTTAATTGGATAGACAGTAACAGACTTGATTAAATATTTCGAAGCTGATATTCTTCCTGCAATGCCTGAAATTTAGAAACAAGTCAGACATCAGGTAAAGCAAGCAGAAATGTTATATCACCATTCATATTCCTCAATGTTCATTGCAAAATGCCAACAGATGTATAATGATAACATGGACCAGAGCCAAGAAAGACCATGTAGTAAAGAATAAAGAATCAAATAATTATGCTCAAGAAAACCAAATCTGAAAAATGCAATGAGGGAAGTACGTAATTCTCATTATAATTTCTACATTGATTTTTGGTTAAATGTAAAGTAAGAACAATAAAAAAAATGGTTGATAATGTATAGTAAAAACTAATAATGCTAAAATCAAATTATGGCAATACATAGATATGTGTGTCTGTATATGTAGACAGATTCAAACTTTGTCTTCTGGACCTTCTGGTACTGTATCAAAGAGACTACTGTATGAAAACATAAACTAGCTGCTACAGACAATAAAAAATCTTGAACTGTGGAATTTCACTAAAAAGGAAATACAACTAACAGATAAATATAGAATAATAAAATAAAGCATTGGATAGCATAGAAAGTATGAAGTAAATAAAAATATAATAAATTAATACTCATAACCTTCAGTTGAAAAGTGAATGGAGCTAAACGTTGACAGATATCCAATTGCAGATTTGTTCGGAAATGACACAAAGGAACTTCGTATGAAATCAATAAATTTCTGAAAATAAATCAACAAAAACTCAAAGAAGAGACCAAAAAGAAATTCAAATATAACTATCAAAAAGCTAAGCAATAACAGATAATCAACAGAGCTTGTAAATGCTTTATCAAATTATAGCAAGCAATGCAATAAATTGCCCTTCATTTGCTCACCAGAAATATGACAAACAGAAAATAAAACACCAAGAGAAAAATTTTCTTCTCCCTTCCCCCCCCTTTTATTGTTGAAAATTTTAACTAAAATTTGCAAGATAAAAGGATGAACATCTATCTACCTTGGTTTCTTCATATGTTGACATGTAACCAAATGATACCCTAACTGCTCCAGTTGGTTTTCCTTGTATTATGTCATTGTCATCCCAGCAAACATGTCCAGCCTGAAATCAATGGTACAACCTTCAATAGAGTATTTAAAGCTGTAATCAGGTATATAATTGAACCCCTCCAATGCAATTATAAAAACTTAATGTTGAAACTGGTTAAAGAATACCTCTATGTTAGAAAGAAGATCCGAGTGAGATAAGCCAAGATATTTTGCACATGCACCGGGATTGCAAAAACATCCTGTCTACACAAGCACAGCAGGAAAAAAGAAAAGGGCGACAAATTCCTGTTAGTAACACATACAATTTTCATCTTACAATTCACAATATAGTAAAAACATCATCTTGTTCCTTTTCTTTTCTCTAATATGGCATGCAAAGAAAAAATTGTTAAAACGAAAAAATATGTTTGTTAAACTAAGCATCGGTAAACTATTGGAACAAAACAAAAAAGGTTATCTATGGTTAATAGCATTTTCCAAATTTACCCGTATCTGAATTGCTGATAAAGAAGCTAACTTTTCGACTTCACGGTATCCAAACCAAGAACCATCTGGCCTCTTCAAGTTAAATGAGATAATGGGACCAGTATCATGATAAGAAACCTGAAAGAGGAAAATGACCTCAAACATTCAGTTAGCAACAGACAGAAAATGCAACATATTTGACTAATTCACAGCCACAAAAGAAACTAATTATTTTTGACATGCAGAAACACATACTAAAACTTGCAAAAAAACATTACTCTTTAACAATAAAATGTGGCAAGCATGACAACATTTTAAGAAATCCATAAAAATAACTGAAGAAATGTAAACGAAGCATGAAAAGTTTTAGCAAGCAAAAAACTTGGTGAACATGAATTGGAAGAGAAGAGTATCAAAATCTAGTTCAGCAGACAAACTATTAGACAAATGGAAATAGAAAAATGATATGGAATGAGCCAAACAGCTTATTATACCATGTTGAAATCGGAAAAAGAAAACCTTATATCAAATAAAAGCCAAAAGGGGTTAGCTTTTGGAAAAGAAGGCTTACTATACAGTATCAAATTATCCAGATCTTGCAGAAAAAGAATCAGATAAAAAATCACTCCTATATAATAAGGAATTACCTTCATAATCTTGCTTCCCTTAGTCAGAGTTACAATTAACAATAAACTTTAGTCAATCATTGAAACTATTGATGTTATAAATTATTTTTAGGCATAAAACTAACCTTAGAAGCATGATTTCCATAAAGTGTGCAGACAGCAGTTCCATTTCCGTGCCTCAAACTTAAAAGAATCTTCCTCACATACATTGCAAGTGAAGCTGTATGCCTAAAAGGTTAAAAAGTAAAGCACATTTTGAGAAGAATATAAAAATCTGAGGCATAAATGTTAGATTGCTATAAATGGCACCAAAGCATCTGGAGAATCAAGGGTGTTCTATTTTCCACATCAATTGAG
Source organism: Xylocarpus granatum (assembly GCA_019650275.1). Lineage (NCBI taxonomy): Eukaryota > Viridiplantae > Streptophyta > Magnoliopsida > Sapindales > Meliaceae > Xylocarpus > Xylocarpus granatum. The sequence continues at coordinate 187,074 of BNST01001003.1, forward strand.
GAAAAAATAACACGATGCACACAGAAATAATTAATTAATATTCACTTATAACCATATTCCTGATGTATGATGCCAACTATCAGAGCAACTGATCATATTAATCATAAAATAGGATGCAAAAGCACAAAGCAGAACCATTGAAACAATAACAGTAACCAACCATTTGTACTTCCTAATTTCTAAATAAGCTAAATAGACAGCCCCAGGGGAAAAAAATTCTTAACAAAAATTAATGTGAGACATTTCTAAATTTGCTAGGTAAATTTGATCACCTGCTTCAAGACAATTTAGTGCATTAAATTACTAAAGTTAGCATGATAAGTACGTGAACATACATGATATTTCACAAGACAATGGGGATCTTCAAATTTTTCATGACTAAGCAAAATGTTATAGCAAAAAAGTTTATCATACCGGCCTATTGCAGATACAGTCAAAGAATTGATTAAGTTAAACCCATGGTGGATGGATGCTATGCTCAGGAATGAAGTAGTACCATCCTCAAAAAGCTCCTCAATACCTTGTCTTCTTTTCACAAAATCAATGTCCGCAATTGAGGCAGCAACTGTGCCTGTCAAGTGTCAAGCTTGTCAAGGTAAACAAAAATTATGCACGGCATTGTACATTATACTCAAATAAAAATTAATGCACAAACCTCCACTAAAGTAGGTCTTCTGTAGTAAGTTAGCAGCATCTGCAGATTACAATAATTGGAAAAGTATTAGGAGAAACTCTTTTTTGTTTTCTGAAATTTGATTTGCATGACAAATAAGAACTTTTAAATCTACTATTAGTAAGATCATATAATGGTGAGTTGATTATACAAAAGGACAGAATTTAAATTGAGCAGTAAAAACAGCCCAAATCACCGTGACATCATTTTGAGAATTGAAGAGTTACTTCCTAATCAACTGCTTACCATTTCGCATAATGAGAGCACCAAGTCCAGTCGGGTAACCAAATATCTTATAAAAACAACACAAAAGGAAAAACATCAATAGGCAGAAATAGTAATTTATTTTTCCTTGAATGAATCTAAGGTCGTATATATTACCTTATAGAATGACATGACGACAAAATCTGCAGGATACTTTGACAAATCTGGAGGTTCTGTGACGCATCCTTTTGCAGCATCAATCAAGACCATCCAGCAGCCCCTATATATGACAAAAGAATAGCCAAAATAAACAAATGATAATCAAATATATGCTGAAGAAGTAGCGAAGCATCAACATGTTTGATAAACTTATGATTAATACAACGAACAAAATAATTTAATCATAAATGGATACTATCAAAATTAAGTAGCATAAGCAGCAATGACAATTCAAAGACTTCTGTTTATATGCATCACAATATGATTCGTAGACAATATGATTTGTCTAGTGTTGTGAAAATGTCTCCCACAACTTTTACATCAGAATTTACTGCTAAAAATAGTCTACATTTCCCAAGTATGCATCTTGTTTCAGTTATGGGAATCACCAGTTGAAAAACTTACTAAACCATCCTATGCAAATTTGTTTGTTGCAACCCAACCTCATGGGTTTGGCCAGAAAGTTCTATGTTTTGTACTAGACTGGAATATCAAATGCAGAAAGTGGAACAAAAGCTTAATAACTAAATGCACCAGAGGATCCAACTACATACTTGTTGTCGGAAGATCTTTCTAAAATTCTTGCTGGGTTTTTCTTGATAATATTGACCAAGTCAAGACTGAATCTCGAACCTGAGAAATTGCACTCTGAGGGAAATGCAAATAAGTTATGAGCATCACCTGCAATAAAATGAAGCAAAACTTTTAGCAAAATCATGAAGTCTCAAAAAATATCACTGATGCACAGAAAGGTGCGTCTTTTCCCTCTCACGGAAGTATCAATATAGCATACCAAGGACAATATTATGTCAAAGCTTGATCGTCTTCCCTTTGAAAGGAGAAACTTATCCTTTATTACCATAAATACCATATCTATAGAATTCCCACTCAGACTAGGTAAGAATAAAAGATACAAGGACTTGAATCTAAAGAAGTACATCCCAAAAGAACCTCTAGACTCCAATGGAGAATTCAAACAATCTCCTCAAATTTGTTTACAGCTCATCTCCATGTTAGAATCATTTACCATTTAAGCTTGTATTAATTAGGGTACATTAAGGGCCCGAAGAGCTTATGAACAAATAAATACTAAACTTATGCAAACTAATATAGGCTAAAAACAGTTATTGACATTCCACAAATTGCTAACTATTTAAGGCCCCCGGAAACAAAAAATTTATAGCAAGATGTGTCAAGTGAATAGGTCTTATCATTATTCATATAGGTAAATCATTATGATTGCAGTCCTACTAAACTGAAACTTACCTGCAGAATTTCTTTCCAGAAATGTAGCTCCTTTCCTTCTTTGTATTGGGTGAGGAGATACTTTCATAGAAGCCCTGGGGCTTTTAGACAATCCACCGTGATCTGCAGCATCTTCAACATCTATTGCAAAAGCTGCAGCTCCTTGACTTAGAGCATATCTAGATACTGTTAAGGGTAAACATGACTATAGATTCAGAGTCCTTAGGAAACAATAATACTGAAAATAGCTATGCTCTATAACACATAAACTCTATCAATGCTGTGAGAGGAGTAGAAAAAATTATTTTTTCATTAAAAATAGCATTTAAAAAAATTTTGCCATTATTATGCAATAGTATCAATCAAAGGGTGTATTAGAATGGCAGGATACTCTCTGATCCCTAATACACTATTGTGATTCTCCATTGTATACATAAAACTACTCTGATGGCTCCATGGAAATGCCTCTCCAACTAGCTTCAATGCTGCTGTTGCCCCAGAAGTGAATATACATTTGTAGTCTTTTGGAGTTGCATTGAAATAAGCAAGGACCTATCTCAGCACCACAAATTTTTATGAGTTCCTCCAAAACTACAGACGGGAGAAAAAAAGTATCCCATGCTTGTATTTCAATCACCATAGATGATTTACAAGTACTAGAGCACAATTGTTCTGAAAATTATCGATTATTACTTCAGGCATTGGTGCAAAACTATCCTCCAAATATTTATGAATTCAGAACCCAACAGAATTAATAAATTTATTTTTCAAAAATAGTTTATTGAACCCAAGAGGATGAAAATAAGCACATTGATAAAGAGCAAACAGTACCTGCTGGCGTGCTTCTCTTACAATTTCAGAAGTAGCTGAACTAGCATCACTCTGGCTATCTAAATTTGAGTTAAAGATATGCAATCGCAAATATTTAAGCAAACAACAGTATAACCATCGAATAACCCGTCAGTTTCTCTTAACCAAGACTTACACGGCCATTAAGCTAAAGTGATTCGTTATTCTTGTGATCTTATTTACATATTAAATTACAAATAGCAGCACTTTCAAATTTGACAACAACATGATTAACAGAACAGGATACGAGGATTTCCATAGACATTTGTAGCGAAATCTTTGAAGATTGCTTCCATTTGCAACTCAGAATATAAAGTTGCTCCGGCATGGTCCAAATAAGCAGTACCTACATTTACCAATCCGAAGCAAAGCAATAACATTTGAAACTCAAGTTAGCTTCAAAGTAACTTCAAGTTTTCCCACCGCACAAATTATAGCAAACAAAAACAGAGCAAATTTTCTGGTCTAAAGCAAAAATTAGAGAGTTCACCACTATCCAATCGCTTGAATTCAGTAGCACGGATTTCGTCAATGCTCTTTGGGCCATTCGGATACCCGTAATCTTCACCAAACTCTTTCAAAAACTCTTCTTTATCGCCGCAATCCATGCTCGATTCAAGAACCAAGAAATAGAATCTATGAGCGTATTCAGATGCTCTGCGACGAAATTCTGAGAGACAGCGAAAAAGCTGTGTCGTCAAGACACAGAACTCGGAAGTTGCTTGTTTATGGGCACTTCAAATACTTCGCCAGAACACGTGGGCAAATGGGTTTCGATTTTTATTTTTTCTACCGTTCTGGATAAATCATCAAATACTTTTAAGCATGTTGTTTTCCGTTACATACACCGCCTCGTGCGTTGACCATTTTGCTTGCTTCAGGATGTAAAAGTGGGGCCGCAAGATGGGCCGATAATTACAGGATGTTCTGGATCAACCATGTCATGCTGGACACTTGTCTATTGGGTCTGATCCAACATGAGCTCATATTACTTTCCAATTCGTTAGGTTTCTTGAAAATGGCCTTGTATGTTAGAATTCAATTTCATGACCCAAGAAACCAGAATTGTAAATTACTCAAAAGTTCAAAGAGGAGTTATACAATGTACGCCATAAAGTAGAGTCATCTTACAAAACACGAAGGATGTCAGGAGAGTTGGATAGGTTTACAGGATCACAGATTGACAGAGCAATTAAACTGACCTGACATGCATATATAGATAGCTTCATGAATTATACACACGCAGCATCAAAGGAAGTTATATAGCTCTTGCAAAATCGAGAGACTTCTTTCCGTCATGAGCATTGCTGAAAAAGTTGTTCCTGTAATCCTGGAAAACAAGCTCCCGAAATCCAGACCCTTCCCTCTCTAACAGTTGCCTCAGCGGGCCAATCTTTTCCGTTGGAGTTGGCATGGTGAAGATTGGGATTGACACTCTTGATTGGCTGCTTGTTGTGCGTACTCTGTGTTCGGCACTTTTGTACCTTCCGTTGCTTAGAATCTAAGACGTGAATATATATATATATATATATATATGTATATATATTGGTTAAAATTCATTTGTCAAAACATTTCATAAACTAGTGTATTTTGACTCAAAACACAACGGTCCTAATTGAAGCTTTGATTTGATTACCTGTGATGTATCACCAACATTAATGACTAAATCACCAGGAATCGGTGGGATTTCCAACCATTCTCCCTTCTTTCCGACGTCTGCTGTGTCCTCTTCAACTTTTACGTATAAACCACCAATTCCATCTTGTAGTAGAGTTCCTATATCTGAATGGCGTCCAACACCCACGGTAAGCTCTGGATTTCGGATTCATCTAGTTTCACCCCGAGATTTTCTAACAAAACCTCAATTAATTTTCTCACCATCTCCAGCGATGTTCTCAGGTACTCAGCGCTACCTCTGAGAAAGCCATGCATGTAAATAAACATATACAGGCAGGGCTGTACCATACAACGCGCAAAATTTTTTGTTGTAATTTATAAATTCTGACTTACAGACATTCATTATTTTTGCATAGCTGAGAATTGTAATGAAAAACTTCAAAATGGTTGACAAAAAGAACTTGGGTCCTGTAAGAACGAAAAAAGAAGAAAATCTTACTTGCATTCTTTTGGCCATTGTTCAAGGGCCTCAGCGTCATTGGCATAAACCATGCTGATATAATCCTTCCACTCCAAAGCTTTCTCCTTCTCAGGCACAAAGCTTGTTCCATACTTCACCAACGGGCTCGGACTCACTTCTTTCCGATACACAGCCTTCTTTTCCCGCGATTGGCCGAAGAAAGAGTGAGCTGTATCTTTTAGCGATTCCAGCAACTCAACAGGCACTCCATGGTTGACAACTTGGAAGAACCCCAGAGTCTCAGCTGCTCCAGCAATCTCCTTCACAACTTCTTCATGGTTCGGCCCATCGAGCTTGGACAAGTCAATGGGCGCCTGTGTGCACATTCATGCATTTTTCTTCGGTTGGTGGCTGTATGTATCGTGGTGGCACTTTTGACAGGCCAAAATCCACCATGCCTTTAACACCATTTCCGTTTTGGACAACAAAGTTGAAAAGAGAGCTGCCATCGTCGAAACTTGGAGCCATTGGTGAATTATAACTGCGCAGTGTGATTGGACAATTTTGGGATTTGAGTGTAACGTTTAGTAACTTAATTAGATCAGAGCATATGCAACTGCCACTGCCAAAGTTCCAACATTTACTAGGAGATTATTTGACTTTTCGTTCAGAAATTTTATTATTATGGCAACCTTCCCATTTGGTAGGTTTTGACTTCATTCTCCCTTTTGAATGCCAGGTGCAGGCCTTCAGAGAAAGATAAAATAAGAAAATCGAATTGACATAGAGGAATAACAGTATACGTTCTAAAATTTGTACCCCGAAAATTTATATTTCAAAAAATACGATATGAAGGATGTAAGAAGTTAGGATATGTATTAAGTGATCTATATATTCATGAATAGCAAATAGATTGATTAATGAAGGAAAATGGATGTGATGAGACAGAAAAGCTTGAATGTGAATTGTTGTACTTGCTAGTTATTGAGATTTACTACTGACGAGCCACCCACGATAATTGCACCTATCATAGCAGAAATTTTAGAAAATTTAGCATCACGAATGCTTGATTTTTCGAGCGTTCTTTCATTCTTTCATGCAATTGCAAAATAACTAACAAGTCCAGGACCCATTTTGTTTCTTACTTCAATATGGTAACTGTAATTAAATGTTAAATATCACTGAAGTCTTATATTGATCTGGTAATGCTCGACTACTTTTTTCAGAAGGGGACAATTTTATTCATAAAAGCTAGTTAGTCTTGTAGTTGTATGAAACTATGCATTTGTTTAATTTTCCTTTATCCAGAGAACTCACAGTTCGCTGAGAATTAATTTACTTGCAAAAAGCAATCAGAGTTACATTATTTTCCCGATTATGTTAGATTTTGCTCAGTGATTAATTGTTCTTCCCTTCGGAAAAGAATGAAAACGATGGAGACTTTTAAACCTAGCCCCGCAAATATATAGTTATTATAAGATAACTAAGATTCTTAGAGCATGAAAGAGGACAATACAAAATCATTAAAATTTTGTATGCATGCTATCTGTTATTTCAAGGGCATGGATTAAGGCATGCAATGAACTCAGAAATCCCTTTTCATGATGCCAATTAAGAAGAAAATAAGCTCTGCAGATTAAGCAACAATTTTTCCTTCAAAAAGTAAAATACTCTTATATATGAAGAGATTTGGTAGAGATGATGCATTAACTGTATTCAACAAAGAACAAATGTTACGTACAATACTGAGAAAGCTAACCTACAAAGTTGAACCAGTCGTATTGCCTTGGCCAAAGGAAGAAATATGGTGGTGTATTTTGGTTGTGTAATGGGAGAGATCCCCAAGTCTCTTATACAGGTCCTGATTGAATGTAGTGGAGAACTGAAAGTTTAATTGAGGAAGGAAGAGTAACGATCTCATTCTGTCTTTTGAAATTTCTTGGAAAATTTCAAACTATCTTGTGTTTATCTGTGAATTCCGGGTCAAGGTAACTTAGTTCATCTTTTACTAGACACAAGTTCCCATTGTTCTTGTCCTAAAAACTAAGCAATCGGATCGTACACATAATGTAAAGTCTTTATACACATGCTAATAAAACTTTCTTTAGAAATCATGTTGGCCCTTCACATTTTCTTTTTGAAATACGGGTTGAAATTACTAAGTCTTCACGTTGATGATGTAGGCATGGAAAAATATTTCTTCTGCACATGTTAGGTAAAAAGTCTAAGCTAGCAGTAATTAACTAGATGAAATGGTTCAGTTGGTTTGTTGGAATAGCATGATTGTTCTCCTTACCCATTTTCTTCTTCCCGTGAATACTAATTCTAGTTTTCACTTCTATTTTCAACTTCAAAGAAATCCTGAAAATCCCTTTCATCATAAAGATGTCATAAATCCCCAGGATCAAGACATTACTGTTTATGTATCATGGTACTGTCCAAAAAATCCAGGAATTCCTATTCAACAGCTGTTCTATTCTTTGTCTTGGGTTAGAATATACATATTGAATTTTTTCTTTTCCTTTTCATTTCAAAACCATTAAGTCAGTTCTAAAATCCCAATGACTTTTTTATATTGTACTTTCAAGAATTAATTCTTCATATAATTTGGTTAAATTGGTAACATGGGAAGCTAATTATGGAATAAAAAGCAGCCGTTTCATTTTTTGTTTTAATTTTCCACATGAAGTATCAGTGTTTACATTGCCGGAAATGAAGACTTGAATTTCCTTAATGTCCAGAATAGAATTTCTAACACTTGGCAACAGATTTGAGTTTGAAGGAGTGAACATGACAAAACAATTGCTTAATTGCTAGTACCAAAATTAATTAAGGCTTGCTTTCGGGTTAATCTCCATCGAATTTCTTCATGCGAAATTGCCGGTCTTAATTATACATTGAAATTGGCCACAGGAATGACATTTTGTAAATTCTTTTGACCGATCATGATCTCTCTCTTTTTTCTTTTAAATCTTTCCATCCCATAACTGATAGCGTGAAGTCATTGGTTATGTAAGCATGAAAGCACTCACCTAGATGCCTGCTAGATTTCCCATCATAAAAAGTCTTATTTGATACAATACCAACCCCACTGTTCCTTGTCACCATCTAATTACATTACATATTTTTATCTATGTATAATATATTTATAATAATTTTAAGTTTAATAATAAATAGAAATATATTTATATAATATTATACGATTTTCTCCCGATTATAAGTTCATCTGAATGTTATGCAATTGTCTGCTGTCAAAATCAGTAACATTTGTTTAAGATCTTATGTAGTTTATTTCTTTAATTTGGTATGGAAGACATTAATACCTTTATTACAACACAGTACATAACTGATCACAATTATCTTTATTACAATCAATTACTATCCAAACTAATAGCAAACTGAGTATTTAAATTTGATTTCATTAGATAGATGGTAACATTAAAATATTTTCAAAGAATTTCTAAATATATATATATATATATATATAATAAATGAAATGAATGAGTAATACTATATATATTTTTTAAAAATTATTTAATAGTTATTTATTTCAAGAGGGTGGTATTTGTTAATTGAATGATGAAAATGTGTTATAATATTTAGATTTATAATTTAAAAAAAGTACAAGTATAATTTTTTTGTTACAATAAAAGAGTCATGTTTAAATGGAACGACATGACTCGCGCACAGCAAATAAGCAAAAGAGAAAATAATTAATACGAAGAAAATAATTTTTTAAGAAATTCTATTAATACAATTAATAATGGCTCGAGACGTTGATCATGCAATCTTGAAACAAAATCTCTCGAAAACGAGTCCTCTCCTCTCCACCACCATCAGCGGCGGTCCGATCTTCTCTGTTGGTTTTCGGCGTGGTAAAGATTGGCATTGACACTCTTGGTTGGTTGCTTGAGTTGAAATACTTTTGTACTTTCCATAGCTTAGTATCTAATAACAATAAAGAGTAGTGCATTTTCGCTAAATCGCTTGACTTGAAAGTATTTAAGCATTATCAATCTCTCATTCTCTTATGTAGAAAGCAATTCAACCTGTGAATTTAAATATATTTGATACAGATGAAGAATAAATGCATAATATATTATTATAAAATTTTTTATGTTATTACTTGTACAATGATAAGTACAAGAACGAGTGGCCTGAAGGTGCAAACAAAGTTAACGAACAAAACTAAAATGAAACTCTTAGGAACTGAAGTGAAGAACTGCGTCTCCAACGTTAATGCCAATTGCATATTGCAATAAAACAGTCAGAATTCCCATATCTGAGTGACGTTCCACTGCAACTGTAAGCTCTGGATTAGGACATGCGGGATAGTAGTTCATGTTCACCACTTAAATCCGATGGGATTTTCAAGTTTTGAGTCCTCTAGTTTCACTCGAAGATTCCCAATTAAAATTTCAAGAAAAATTTCCACTATCTTCATTGATGTTCTTAGGTAGTTGAGCGTCCACTTCTCTATGCAAATTAAAGTCTGCATGTAATGTAATTGCCAACTTTTTATATACGAAAGAGACAATTGAAATTCTCAGGAGTGAAATATCCACCTGTTATAAAATATTTTGAATTATACAAATGCTACTATTTCGGTATAAAATAACATTGATTGATTTGCACTGAATTTATATTTTAGAAATTAATACGAATGTTAGAAAGAGAGAAGAAATTAAAGTAATAACTTGCCGTTTCTCGGGCCAATGTTGAAGGGCGTCAGCATCGCTAGTATAATCCCTCCACTCCAACGTTTTCTCCTTCTCTGGCACAAAGCTTGTTGCATATATAACCAACAGGCTTCAACTCACACCTCTACGACAGACAGCTTTCTTTTCTAGTGAACCAATTCTTGGTAAACGGTTCAAGCTTGTGGTTACATATGTAGAACTTCTACTATACGGGAACTGCACAATGGAGCTATCTATTGGGCACTACATAAACAAAATGGGGATTTTGTCGTAGATACTTTTGATTTGCTTGAAGAAATTTTCAGAAAATTACCCTTACCCGAAGGAATTAATATAACAAAAAAGAAAAGTTTTCTTTTGAATTCATCTTCATTTTTCTTTTATTTTTAATCTTCATTTGTTATAATAAATTTTTCCAAGTTTTTTTAGTCGTTTCTTAATGGTTAGATCTGAATTTTTAACAAAACTTTTTATTCTAAGTCCAAATAATGATGAGCTGCCATTGTGCTTCTAGAAGAATATAATGAAAGGTTTTGGTGATAAACGTGAAGAACTTACTACTACGAAGGTGCGTCTGAATCTCGGACGATTTTTTAGTTGCTGACATTACAAGTTGGAAGAATGTCTATGTAGAGAGCCTTGTTCCACCAGTTGAAGTAACAGCAACTTACAACTGTGAATTGAAGGTAGTTCGAATTGAACTCACTCTATGCTTTTATTGTTTATGCTCTATATTGTCCTCGTGTCCATCTTTTGAGTTTAAACACTTACTAATGGTCATAATTTTCAGCAATTAATTTGATTGTTTTGTATGCTGCACAAATTGATTTGTCAAATGAACTAAAGATTTAGGCTTGTTTCGTACTAATGAGTCTATTTATAATTGAAGGGATCGTAGTGTCATAACAGTATCTAATATTTGGACCTCTTACTTCGGTACAAGAGAGACCCATGTAGTTTATCCTCTTGGAGACAGTAATGATCTTAGATTAATGCCTTTTTGTTTCAGTTCATTTGTATATTTTCTTGTTTCAGATCATTTGAAGCTTTCTTTGTTTCCTAAGAAGAGAATTACTAGATTGGAAACCAAGGGCAAACACAACTTGTTTCATTGACAACGGTGGCTGGGCTATTACTGAGCTCTCATGCCTGTCTATCTAGTGGATTTTTCCTTGCTTAGGATTACCATCACATTTACGTTCGATCCCAAAATCCTGCCTTTTGTTTTCTAAGTTCTCTATTATAGTGAAGTGGTCAGGTGAACAAATCTTATCCGACGGTTTCTGAATCTCAAGTTAACAATAAAATTAGGAAATTTAACCTATTAAATCCGACTGTTTATTAAACACAAAATAAGAATACATTTTGGCATATGCTCATCAGCTTTGAGTATCCATTTCCCATTTTCTTCACAATATAAAGAAGCAAAACACACGAGCCAGTCGGAGAATATAAATTGTGTATCATCAAGGGAGCTTAGCAAAATCAAGAGACTTCTTCCCTTCGTGTGCATTGCTGAAGAAGTTGGTCATGTAATCCTGGAACACAAATTCTCGAAAGCAAGTGCCTTCTTTCTCCACCAGCTGAGGCAGCGGCCCAATCTTCTCTGTTGGTTTTGGAACGGTGAAGATTGGGACTGACACTCTTGATTGTGCGTTCGTTGTACGAACTCTGTGTTCAGCACTCTTGTACCTTCCATTGCTTAGTATCTAAAAATACGGAAAGATTATTGTAATAATTAGGCCCCGAATGCATGTAATTTATATCATTTCCAAATAAATTTTAAAATCTAACCTGTAATGTGTCACCGACATTGATGACTAACGCACCAGCTACGGGTGGAATCTCCATCCATTCTCCTTTCTTTCCAATTCCATCAATGTCTTCTTCAACTTTCACATATAAACCACCAATTCCATCTTGCAATAAAACAGTCAGAGTGCCCATATCTGAGTGCCGTCCCACGCCAATTGTAAGGTCTGGATTAGGACATCTAGGATAATAGTTCATGTTTACCATCTTCAAGCCAGTGAGAGCATCAATCTGCGAGTCTTCTGGTGTCACTCCGAGATTTCGGATTAAAACTTCAAGTAATTTTTTCACCATCGCAATTGATGTTTTCAGGTACTCCAATGCCACATCCCTGTGAAAATTAAAGAACCTTTTAACCATTTGCTAATTATTATAAAATTGTATATTCACAAAGTAAGAAAAAATTGATTTATATAATAGTAATAATAAAAGAAATTCTTACTTGCATTCTTTTGGCCATTGTTCAAGGGCCTCGGCATCATTGCTATAAACCATGCTAACATAGTCTTTCCACTCCAAAGCTGCCTCCTTCTGAGGCACAAAGCTTGTTCCATACTTCACCAACGGGCTCGGACTTACCCCTGTCCTATAAACAGCCTTCTTTTCCGGTGGTTGACTGAAGAAAGTGTGTGCTGCATCCTTAAGCGACTCAAGCAATTCAACTGGAACGCCATGATTGACTACTTGGAAGAATCCCAGAGTCTCTGCAGCTTTGACGATTTCCTCTGCTGCTTGCTTATGGTTAGGCCCATCGAGCTGAGACAAGTCAATGGGTGCCGCCGAGCACATGCGTGCATTTTGGTTGTCGATTCGCTCTTTTGGTGGCTGTATGTAGCGCCCAGGTACAGTTGAAAGGCCTTGATCCACCATGCCTTTTACGCCGTTGCCGTCTTGAACGACAAAATTGAAGAGAGCGTTGCCATCATCAAAACTTGGAGCCATTGTTATGGGTGTGTTGCACTGTAAATAATAAACTTCTTCGTACGAGTATCAATGTTTTGTAGCTGATAAATACTGCTAACTGATTGACTTTCGTGTACTACATTACTCAATTTCAACTACCACTTATTATGATGAAAGCAAAATCACAACGTAATGACAAATTCTGTGAACTTTTGTTTCATGTTATTGAAAACAAAATTAAGCATTCTCATGCGCACACAGAAGATAATGTCAGGATTTTGCTTGGCTAGTTATTATTCTTTCTTGTTAGAGAATAAAAATGAGGTAAAGGCCATGTCTTCCTCTGTAAGATTCTTAAAGCGTGAAAGAGGGCAGTTTAAACCTGCATATATAATTTATGTCCAAGCTATGACGAAATCTTACAAGGGGCATGACACGAGACATTAGACTTTTATTTGTTAAATTCATTATGTCCTTTCAATCAGGTCTCTCTTTTCAAAGGTGAGCACAGCACGAGAAAAATCATGGGAAAGTAATGAATTTCAGCGTCGATATAATAGAAGCGACCAACAAACAAGTCTTGCTTATTCAAACATAGATACAAATATAAGATAATTAATGAATGCAATGAAGATGTGTTGTGCATGTGCATGCTCAACGTATTTTCCAACTTGCACGAACAAATTGCATGTTAACGGGCCATCCCTCATAACAAAATTGAGACAGACTTCATTCAATCAGGGTAATCTGTCTATGGATACTTTGACTTTTTCAACTGCAAGGATCGAGCAATTAAGTCATTGAAATCAAACATCCTCTTCACTTAATTAAATTTCACTGTTTTTGATAAGAATAAACAGAAACTTCTATACAGAAAAGTAATAATAAATAATATGAGACGTGCAAAAAATAATATATAACACAATGTATGGATAGAAATTGTATACGAATTTATATTTTAATATTATTGTTTATAAATATATAAAAAAATTTAAGAAGGTTCAATAAACAGTCTAAAAAGAAAAAATAAGCAAAAAATTTAAAAAACTACAGTTAAAACGAAGAGAGGGATATCCGCTAGCCTCCCTTGTATGTAAAGGCAATGAAACAGGAAGAGATCGAGTGAATATGAAGCAGACGTTCTAATTGAAGATAAAAGAACTGAGCAATCATTCCAGAGATTATGAAAAAGCTAAGGAGGAGGAAGGCGACAATTGGGAAGATGTAAGATAACTAACTAGGGCCATACACAATCTACAACTTACGCCAATAACTAGCACGAGCTTGTTGAATTAGTGAAGTGCCATAATTCATGCGCTTACTTCATAAGCGAGCATACATATGTACATCTCTAACAAACGTAGGGTCAGTACAATTAAGAAGCAGTTGAAAAGTCTTAATTATTATTCGCAAAGAACAACATGTAGATTTACCACTAATTTGACAGCAAGATAGCTAGAGATGATGATCGTGTAATAAATCAAAATAAAAGTGTAACTCTTATCGAAATCATCAGTTTCAAAGGAAACATGACACCATAAACAATGAAAGCTAACCTGCGAAGGGGAGCTGCTGCTTTGGTAAAGACAAAGACAAAAACACAAGTAGCGAACTTTGCCGTAGTGGAGAGAAACGACGAGCAGGTAGGTACTTAAAGAAGCCTATTGAGAATTTTAAAATCCTTCGTAAATCTTTGGTCATGCAAGTGGGTTTAACCAAAGTTATCATGGGTAGGTTTAACCAAAGATCTCTTGTTGTTTTAATTACATTTATTCATTGTGCTTTTGTTGGAGGGGAGGGGGGTGGTGAAGATTATTGATGTTGACCTTATTTTAATTGCTTTTTAACACAAGGTTGAAAGAGTCTTCAATCTAGGCATGCGCAACTTGGCTCTGTTATGAAAACGATGTGTGTAGGCTTAGGGTATTTTGCAAATGTAATAATGTTTCTTTAATTTTTCTTAATTAACAATTAACTTGTTAAACACATTTTTAAGGAGCATCTTAAATATCCTCCTAATAATAATGTTTACTAATAATTTATTTATTCAATATCTAGTAATTTTATTTCACAGTTATTACAAATTGAAAGTTACTACAGTGCTAAAATTAATTAAAAATTTATAAAATTGGTCTATAACACAAAATTTAAAACTTAGTAAGCCTAATGTGAAATTTGAAGAAAATTCAACGGCTGAGATAGTACAGTACAATCCCTGGTGTTATGCTTGTTATTAAGTAACAGAAAAGTCTCGAACCATCTTTGATTTGATGTTCTTCAATGAATAATCTAATCAAGAAAATTAATCTCTAAGCTTTGAACAAATTGATAATCGAAGTGGAAATTTACAATGCACGCATTTGAATCTTTCAATACACACAATGAAGAAATAATAATAAGAAGATACACATGGTGGAGTTAATTGAAGACAAGCATTGGAATTCAGTAATTCATCTTTCTGAATTTTAAATTCTGTTCCAATCCATTCAAAATAGTAAGCTGCATATTTTATAAATATTTTAAAGTTGGGACTTGGGTTACTTGAAATCTAAATTCTGACTAGAAGCAATTCATCTGAACGAGTCAAGATTCATCATCCTTTGCCTCTTCAGTTAGAAAAAGAGAAGAATGACTGATTGTCAAATGTGCTGCTTTTACTACTTAATTTGTTAGGAAACAAACAGTTTCCATCCACCATACCAAAAGTCTCTCCTCTCAGCATGTTCCACCACACAAGTTTACCAATTAAGAATTCCAAACTCTTCATCTACAATATCACTTATATTTTTATTGTACCAAAATTATTTCATGATATGATGTCTTCATTAATATTCGTATCACACACCAACTACTAAATGACAATGTTGTTTAGATCACTCCAAATATAAAAACATGTAAACTAATTATTTTTAAGTAATTATAATGTTGGATGGATTTCAATGAAATAAAATTCTCCATGCATTGGAATTTCTGAATATGTTACACAAAAGAGTAGGTCGTGATTGGATAGTCAAATTAATTGACTAGAACAACGAAAATATTGGAGGAATGGTAATTCATCCCAGCAATGCTGTTACTTTCAACCAAAAGTCGGAGATAAAGTTATATAACCGGTGGAGTTGGTGAAGAAAATAAAGAAAGCAGGAAAATCGCCCCCTATTGCTGATGTTACTTGACAATAAAATAAAAATGGGTGAATTTAGTCAAAGTGGGCGACGATTGAAGCTTGAAATGGCTTCAATCAGCATTGATTTTTTTTTCACATTTTATTTCCGGCGCCGTATATGACACTTTGAATTTTCTTTTTGGTTAGTCAAATTCTTGAAACACAATCAAATTACTTGGAATCAATATTTAAGAAAAATTAATTTATATTATATATTGTGGAGGGCTTTATTAATAATTACCAATTGAACGGAATATTTATAGAAATTTAATTTTTTTCCCTTCTTCCACTGGTTGCTTGGAGGCCAATCAAGCCCATGTGTAGTTCCTTCTGACTATGTGTAGGTTTCATCACTTGTTTTGCCATTGGATTTGGAGATTGTCTATGTTATGTCTCTTTTATCATAATTTAAAATTTTTAATTTTTTCATTCGTATTTCAACACTTTTATTATATATTTTAAAAATTTTATTTTATGTATAAAATTATTTTTATAAATTATTTAATATTTTATATTAAATATTTTAAATTATTCATTACATATTTCATTCGAAAATGTATCTTATACAAAAACGTGACGTAACATTTTTTTTATATTTAGCATTAATACATTTGGTGGGTATCGCTTAATTTCAACACTACCAATCACATTCCACTAAAATTATGACATTTGGTAATAATTTAGATGCTATCAATCGCATTGTTGTGGAAGAGTTTGGTAATTTGGTGCTATCAATTCCATCGCCATTAAAGAAATAATTTGTGATAATTGTAAGAAATATTAAGTTAGCTTGTTCTATATCAAAACTTGAGTTTGTGTACGGAGATTAAAAATATTTACATGTTGAAGTTTAAGATAAAGGCCAAGAGCACAATATCGTAAGAAGGGAAGTTGGTACTTACTCGAAACTCAGTTATGGCTTGAGCAACCAACTTCTACTTGGCACTTATGTCATGCGAATCTAGCGCACAAGCCGTATATCCTAAAAGGATTACGGAATCTAAGCCCTAACCTACCACTTACCGGGCACTTGAGCTCCAAGATTAGTTTATATATATATATATATTAAAAAATAAAATATAAATTTATTGATAAATTATCAGCATTAAAGATGATAATTAGTGAATTTATTAATTTAGATTTGAATGAAGTAAATTTTAATTTTAATATTGAGTTTAATTTAATTGTTTAGATTAGTTCACAAATGAAAGAAAAAATTTATATTAACATACTTCTTACCTTTGTAGTATATCAAACATCAAAACTAACATATTACAACATATTCTACTTTGAAAAAATGAATCCCGAAAACACAGAGCATGTTAAAGCTAAAGAAATCCGCAACCAAATTTACATTTGATTTTCCGTAATTTTCTCGGCAACCAAGCAGACCTTAGAACTAAACAATATTTTCTAATTCGAAGCCACTAATTTGATTGTGAACTTAGGAGACCTCAAATTTTCCACTACCATTGTTGTGAGTTTTTAAGCAATTTTCCAATTAAATGTATTGTTCCTTTTCATGCATTTTCTTTTATTTTTTAATTAATTCACTAAAATGTATTGTTGTGAGTTTTATCCTTCATGATCAATAGAAAAGAGAAAACCATGTACGAAAAAAAAAGAGAAAAATGCATGGAAAAGCAACAATACAACAATGCAAAACGATGAAAAAGCAACTGCAAAAAGCCATGAATATCCTTAATGTTTCAAGAATAAGAGGGGGGAGTTCTCCCCCCAAATGAACCAAAAAAGACCCAAAGTTACCAAGTTAACAACCCCCACCCCCCAAATTAATATTATTTTTCGTAAAACTATGAGGGAATTTGAGGCTAATAAGGCAGTGTTTTAACTACTAATTTCCGAAATTTGAAGGACAAAGTAAAGAAAAATTAGCGAGTGGGTGGATCAGAAAGGTTTTACTACTCTTGTTCGGCTCATTCCTTTTAAATTTAAGCTTTTAAATTAAGTGATAATTTAATGTGATATTAGAAAAGAATTAATCTCGTGACTTTATATTCAAATCTCCCCTCACCAGTAATTGACAAACTCAGTAATCAAATGGAGCCTGCAAATGAAGCTGGGATAAATAGTTTAAATACTATAGTGTAGGATCTTAAACTCTGAGGTCAACTAACATATATTGTAGCACTTTCGAACCATAAATTAAGACAACTCTCAAGTCAGAGACTGCTTCCATTACCTAAATAACAGCTATAATCTCCGCATAAAATGTGAAAAATTAAGCACATGTAGACCAAGGGAAAAGGAAGAAAATAATAATATTGTTCAAACGGGAAGGGATAATGATTTTTATTGTTTGTAACTTAAACTACAGGTTTAATTTTTAAATCTAGTAGTGATTCAATAGCCGACAAGCATTGAATTACCCTCAACCTAGCATTAAACCAACTCTCATTGAGGAGAGGTCTCTTAACCATGACAAGTCTTATAATCTCCGCCCGCATTAAGTGCTAAGGAGATGATAACCTTAATTATTCATAACACCACCCTGCAGGTTACGTGATGTGAAGAGTATAAGCAAGAAAATTGAATTGAGGAAAACATGTTAACACGTAAATTATGCCAGCTTTGCAAAATCAAGAGACTTCTTCCCTTCATGAGCATTGCTGAAGAAGTTGGTCATGTAATCCTGGAACACAAACTCTCGGAAACAAGTACCTTCTTTCTCGACTAGATGAGGAAGTGGCCCAATCTTTTCTGTTGGTTTTGGAATGGTGAAGATTGGGACTGATACTCTTGATTGTGTGCTTGTAGTACGAACTCTATGTTCAGCACTTTTGTACTTTCCATTGCTTAGTATCTAAACCATACAGAAGGAATTACGTACTGGTTATTGTTATTTGATATTGAATTAACCTGAACTTAAATGATTTTCAAACAAACTTGGATGTTTCTAACCTGTAAGGAATCACCGACATTGATGACTAAAGCACCGCGTATGGGTGGAATCTCCATCCATTCTCCTTTCTTTCCAATTCCATCGATGTCTTCTTCAATTTTGACATATAAACCACCAATTCCATCTTGAAATAATACAGTCAGAGTGCCCATGTCTGAGTGTCGTCCGACACCAACTGTAAGATCTGGATCAGGGCATTCAGGGTAGAAGTTCATGTTCACCATCTTGAAGCCGATGAGTGCATCAATTTTTGAGGCTTCTGGTGTCACTCCAAGATTTCCAATCAAAATTCCGAGTAATTTTTTCACCATCGCAATCGATGTTTTCAGGTACTCCAAGGCCACATCCCTTTAAAAAATATACACCAAATCTCTTATACCATGCTAATCTCTACGAGTTGTAAATTTGGAATTATATAGGGGCCATTGACAAAATAAAAATAAAATTAATTCAACCGATAAATTTTACTTGAATAAAAAATTTGGTGTTTGAATCTTGTTCTTATCAGAGTTACTTACCTGCATTCTTTTGGCCATTGTTCAAGGGCCTCGGCATCATTGCTGTAAACCATGCTGATATAGTCCTTCCACTCCAAAGCTTTCTCCTTCTCAGGCACAAAGCTTGTTCCATACTTTACCAACGGGCTCGGACTCGCTCCTTTCCGATAAACAGCCTTCTTTTCCGGTGTTTGGCCGAAGAAAGTGTGAGCCGCATCCTTAAGCGACTCCAGCAACTCAACGGGCACACCATGGTTGACCACCTGGAAGAATCCTAGAGTCTCAGCGGCTCTAACAATTTCCTCTGCAACTTGGTCATGGTCAGGCCCATCGAGCTTAGATAAGTCAATGGGCGCCTGTGTGCACATTCGTGCATTTTTCTTGTCAATTCGTTCGGTTGGTGGCTGTATGTAGCGCGGTGGTACCGCTGCCAGGCCTTGGTCCACCAAGCCTTTTACGCCGTTGCCATCTTGGACAACGAAGTTGAAGAGAGAGCTGCCTTGGTCAAAACTTGGAGCCATTGTGATGGGTTTTTCACTGTAAAATTTGACAAATCAATACAAACAGCTACGTTTGTTCTTCATCCACCACTACAAAGACATTCAATACAAATTCTAATACAAATCAAGCATCAATTCTAAGATCATATTTAAAATTTGGATCATATTTAAAAAAATACAATAAAATTAAGAGATGATATTTATTTTCGAGAAATAAAACAACTGAAAATCTTTATAAGAACATGATTTCATTTGAGACAAACAAAA
The DNA here is from genome assembly GCA_019650275.1 of Xylocarpus granatum. Taxonomy (NCBI): domain Eukaryota; kingdom Viridiplantae; phylum Streptophyta; class Magnoliopsida; order Sapindales; family Meliaceae; genus Xylocarpus; species Xylocarpus granatum. The sequence continues at coordinate 207,109 of BNST01001003.1, forward strand.
ACTAAATTCATGTAATAAACACACGAAAACACAGACTTCATAATAAGGAAGCAAGCAAGCACATAACAATAAATCAACATCAGCTGGGAAAGAACAGCATGTTTTGACTAAGCATGCTGAAAGCCAAGTACCTGCAAATTAGGGGGAGCTGCTGCTGCTTCTTCGATAAAGAAAAACAGTGAACTCTGTTGTATTGTAAGAACGAACGAACATGAACGTCTTCGAATTAGATCTAGTAGTTGGGAATCTATGAGGCTATTAAATTTTCTAATCAATCAAGTGCTTATGTATTTTAATTTTTCAATTGTATCTTCTCTAATATTAATCTTCTTATTTATTATTTTTTTAGTTTTGTTTGTATACGGAATTAAACTGTTTTCACTGTCCGTCCAATATAATTAGTTTGAAACAGTCTAAATCCAGTGACGAGGACTTGACTATGCATTTTACGAGAAGTCAAAGCTAGTAATAAGATTTACTTGCTTGACTTGAATTTCTCGTTAATTAAATTACATGATTAATTTTACCATTTTTCAGATGAACATAATTACAAGAAGAAAATAGTATTTCTGGGTGAATTCAATTGATCAAATACAATCCGGCCAAGTAATAATAATAATAATAATAATGATTCATAACTCTTGCACTTGACAATGCCCAAACGTGGATTTCATGATCTTCGATGAATAATTTGATTAAGAACTAGAATCTCTTAACCCATTACTTAATTAAAATTGGAAAAGATGTTGAGAATTAGTCATGCTCACAGTACATTTTCGTCTAATTTCAATTCATTGAAGAAATTATATTAACTCATTATACAGTGTATTATGTTGAACTTGAGTCAGCCGCCGCACACTGTATAACAAATATAAATTCATATAACATCAAAAATAATCATTTTCACGTACCCTTAATACACATTATCATTATTAAACATGGACTACTAATTCAACACTATATCTTAATTTTCTAAATCTAAAGCATAAATTAATTTGATTCCTTAAAATCAAATTTGTTGGCAGCTTCCTTTGAAGGATTCAACATTCACTTGAAAATGAATACAACCAAGAAAAAAAAATGTCAAATATGCTATTGTTTGATTAATTTATTTTTCTTGTGTCCAACTTCTGGGAGGACACAAACCTTAATTAATTAGTAATTAAGGCACTCTCAATATAACTAAAACAAATTTTAACCAATTACAAAATCTATAATAAATTAAACAGATTTCCATAATTATCTTGGTTTGAATTGTTCAAAATTACTTCCAAAGGAAGTAGGGGGAAGTGAAAGCTGACCAAAGAAATGAAAGAAATAATTTGAAAGTCATTGATTAGATTACTTTTTTAAATAATGCATAGTTGATGATGATTAATTTAAAGATATGCGTAAGCACAAAATCACCAGCCATATATTATTGATCCTCCATCTTCAGCTGCAAATACTGTATCCGTTGGAAAATATAATTAATTCTCAAGAAGGTATGAAAATCTAGATCTATGCTATATTGTGTCATCTTGTCTCTTGGAAATTCAAGTTTTGATGTGACCTTAACAAGATTTCTCTCTAATTTAAGAGTAGAAAAATCACATTCAATGGCACAGATCTTTAGATTGTGCTATAAATGAAATAGTTGACCAAAGAGGATCGAAATGGTTTTCATTTAATTTAAAATTGATTTCTATATTTAAATTGCTGGGTCATTTATGACTCTTCCCAATTCAAATTATTTTGAACATGTATCAAGAATGAAGTTTATAATATAATTTTGATCAAGTCTTGAGTTTGGGCTTCCCCCCATTTGCATTAGAGAACTTAGCCTTATCCCATACGGATAGTACTCACGTCGAATGAAAATGGGCCTCAAATTGATACATGGATCAAGGCACAAGTTTCGTTGCCAAAAATTGAGTGAGTTATGAATGGCAATTAGCAAGTTTTTCTTGTAGTTTAAACTTAAACAGTTGAGCATATATGTCATTCTAATTTGAATAATTGATAGCGTGTTAGCGGGGGCAGCCTGAGTTTTAAGACTAAGGTGTGTTCACGATGTGTAGTCTCCGTGGAGACCAAAAGTGAATAATAGTGTACAATATGTCTTAGATTTAGGAGCTCAAATTGTGAGATCAGTCAATCGCATGTTTTCAAGACCATCATTGCATGGTCGGTAGGTCTAAATTTGCATAAACCCTAGTTTAAGCATGATTCTTGGAAGCTTGGTAAAAGTTGTTCATATAGCTTACTGATCTTGGATAACAATGTAATCATTGTATAGTTTCAGAAGCACTTCAGTTTTGGTCCCTGTAAATCTATTAACGTGTACTCTTCGCACAGTTTTGTTTGGTAAAGAAAACATCATAAACCAGCTAAGATAAATTTTACACAGTTGAATAATATTAGCTAATTAATACTTGTTTCAGTTCTTTTATTCTTTTCTTGTACGTTGGTTGCATGCTCTGGAACTTGACCGAGAAATCCTGCGGCAGGATATAGCTTTTCTTAGCTCACTGTTTACTGGTTTTTCAACCTCGCACGGCTGTTCTCTCTGTATCAAACCCTAATTTTGTTTAGCTATTTTCAGTTTTCTTATATGGTATTATATTCAACCCGTCATACATATAACTATCAATAAAGATAGATTGTGACCTCATGATTAGAAATCACTGATTAAGTTTTAAACATAAACTTGCAAATTGTTGCATATTTCAATGCACCTGCGCATGAGGTTTAACTAAGAACTGCTTACCGGCTTTCGGTGGATTGAGACAAAAGAAATGCCCTATGGAACCCACACGGTCGACGGACTTTGCCTGCAGGCGATTTGACAAGACCTTTGAATTGTCTCCAAACATTTGCATGCATTACTCCCTTGAAAATTACAGCTGAAAGTCCCATATTGAATTCAACATGTAACTCTGGCTTAATTTTCTGGTACAAAATAATTGCTTATACCATCAACCTACCAAAACTATAATCATTCTTCACAATTTCTCTAATAAAATTCGTAATGATCATGACTAGCAAATTAGGTGGGGCACAACTTCTGAAGAGAAGTTCTCTTCGTTGAATTTATTTACTAAATATGCTTCCCCAAATAAACCTGCAAAATTTATAATCTCTTCCTTGAAAATACATAATGCTTCTTGTAATCTTGTTATAGGTTTATTGAAGAAGAGTCATGTCATTATAGTTCAGTTTGGTAAAACTTCTCTTCACTAAAGAGAAGTCATCTTCCATTTCCATTTATTGACTCATAATTTATGAATAATTTGGGTCGATTGACATAAGAGCTAAGCAATTTCTTATCACACCGTCTGCTGTCTATGCTTTTACGTCGAAACATTTCAAAAGAGACAAGCAAATTTATGTTATGTTTTCGGTCCAATCACTCACCGTTGATAGCTAGGGTTTCATGTACCTGTGAAATTACTTGGCGTGAGTCATTAGACAACGTAGAAAGAATCGTCCTCTTTTTGATTTCACTTTTTCGGGACTTCAGGGCCGGGGCTGAATAACTTTTGAAGCATCTAGAAGTAAACACATCTTTCAGGAAGTCAGATTCCTGAAAATTCACTCCAGCAATAGATCACTAAACAACCAAGGCTAATTTGCAAATTTTCCAAACCTATGTTGATTAATTGGTCCATGATTAAGTTTGTTTTGTTTCACATGTTAGTTAATGCTTCACTTGGCCTTGGGTTAATATGTACTTGGGTTTTATGAGCTCAGTCAGATGGTCAAATTTGTCAGACTTTCCTTGTTTTCTTGTATGGAAATCTCTAGGCAAGATCTTATCTTCATCCCTAAGATACATAAACAACATGATCAAAATAATAAAATCCTGTTGCATTAGTGCAAGTCGCATAAGCAAGAGCATCTGGGTTAATTCATCATGCTCCCCACTTTTGAAGACATGATAACATATTTGCTTTAATTTCGAGATGGGGTATTAGCTTTTTCGTCCTAAAGTTTGCCGAAATAATAAATCAAGACAACGTTTGCCAAATTGTAACATTTCCATTCATGCCATTCTATATAGATCTCATTTAAAGAATCAGTAATTACTTATATGATTTCATTCATGCCATTGTATTCCTTCTCCTTCTCTGTTTCCTTCTCTCCTCTCTTTTATTTCTCTCTCTTCTCCATCTTTCTTTCCTTCTTCTTCCTTACGTTTCTGGAAATGGATGGCGTACAAAAAGAACCAATGGGGTTGCCATTGAAAAGACCGAAATACTTACAACACATGTAACAGTGAATGACGGAAGGTAATGGCAAGGATGAGTTTCTTAAATCCTGATTTTTGTTGATTCTAAAATATTAAGGGACCAAAATGTTGTCCCATTTTGAGATTGTTAAGTTTCAGAAAGTAGAGTTTGCGCTCTTCGTGTAAACCCTAATTTTGTAAAGGAAAATGGTCAAACTTTTAACTCTTTTACTTTCGTTCTGGCCTTAAGAATTAATACAGATTGAAGGAGACAGAAATCCAATTTGTGCATACTAAAGGTGATCATATTCTTGTAAAACTATGGGTCATTTAACTGTGACTCGTAAAGATGTTTAAAAAAAGAACTTCTCCGGTATAAGATGGCTGTAGAGAAGCTCTTTTAAGCCAGAAGAACTTCCATCCATACCGCTGCCCGTGGAGAAACAAATGAACTATCTACGGCCATAATCCTCTGCAAACCCATGTGTGTACAAGTCGTTTCACCGAGCAGTGTGCCAATAGAAGTTAATTTCTAACTACGGGCTGCCCCTATAATATTAAAATTAAAAGCATGCTTGTGTACTTGACGTCCAAAACAAGTATTGTATATGGATGGTAACCTTCCACCCTCAATTCTCCTTCGTGTACTCAATTTGTTGGGGGGAAATGCCTGCATATACAAGCTTCTTACTATAAAGACAACGGCTAAGTTAACGTGGGTGGGCTCATTCATGAAATTTATTACTATTTTTTTTTCTTTTTGTACATCTTATATATAAAAATCTGATACACTTAATCAAGAGAGAATCAATTAACTTTGACTACTGAAATGAATTAAATTAATAGAAAACTTGTCATTAATTATTAGAATTATTCATGCACTAGAATTAGTGGACCTCAATTAACGATGTATAAGGTATATGTCAATGTCAAAGCACTCACTCTCTTGATGTTACCTGCCTCCTCCAAAGTGTCGATCATTCAATATGTTTTTGAAATGAAAATAAAATAAAATTTGAAGATTTCTATTTGGCAAAATTTTAGTGGAAGTAGGTGTGTTACTTCCATAAATTAATTTGATCCCTATCTTGTCAAGAGTGATGTCTATCATCTCATTAATTAAGATTAATTAGTATTAGAGGGTGGATTTATGCATACATTCAATTTGTTTCCATAAATTCAAAGGTAAGCATCTATATAAAGTGTAAAATTTTAAGATAATTAAGAATAAAATTACGTTTATATTTTATAAATATTTTAATTTTTTAATTAGAACGAGTTTTTTTTAAAATTTTTTGTTACGTATTTTAGATATTATTTATCATTTATTTTTTATATATTTTAATAATTTTTTTTATTTCAAATTTTAATGCACGTAACATAACCAAGTCCTTGACATAAACTAAACTCTAGGATAACATAAGTACGGATACACAATGAATCCATGTGAACTAGTTGTGTTAGGAAAAAAAAATGAACAGGTAGATTAACCCTAATCTTCTAATTAATTAATCAATGTAGACTATGTGACATTGAGATAAAACTTCATGAAAGTTCGAGCATTGGATGTAGGTCAAGTCAATTCATATGGGTGCAACATAGACTTTTTGTACCAAAATCACATTTATTATGCTTTAATTTTTAATCAAATTTGATTATTTAAAAATCTCAAATCACATGTAAAATCTGTTTTTTAATTTAAAATTTTTTAAAATATTTATTTTTTTTATAAAATTTTAAATTTAGTAAATAAAAAGAAACTATTGAGCCGTCCATGATATCAATATGATAAAAATTAAAATTTGACCAATACGATGTATATAAAATCATTACATTAAGGTTTCCAAATAATTTTCGTTATCAAATTCATTTCTAAAATTTAATGCTTCTTGTCAACCACCAAAAGTATAAATGAAAATGAAGATAGACTGTTGACCTCTTCACTTTGAAGGAGAGAGACCCGTATGCATTTTAACTATTTAGAGAATTTTGACCAATAACTTAATAAATATGTACATACATATGTAATTACAGGTACATCTCAATCAATTATAATAAAATTAGAATACATATGCTAAAATATATTGAGAAAATAATGCAACGCATCGAAAACACTCAAGACTCTTCCTTAACTGTATATTACAATACTTCACTCTTCCTTAATAACATTGTTCTTATATAATTAAGATATGTAATTTGTATCTTTTCAATGTGATGAATTACTTGACTTTATCATAGAATATGATATATTAAATAATTATTAACTCTATTAATTATTGTGATGCTTTTCGCGCGCATGTATATATATATATATATATATATATGCGCGCACGATATCTATTAACAAGATTACGCGTTTTATTAGGTATGTTTGAAATAATTTTATTTGAGTGTAGAATTACTATCATAATAGTTGGCAAACTTAAAACAAGAAAATGAAGAAAAAGAAAGAATAATATTTAATGATTCATTTGTTTGAAATTATATCAATTGTAATTCAATTTTCTCCTTTCCTCCTTATTAATTTTATCAATTAACCATCAGCAGAAATACAATGAAGCAACTAGATTCATCAGTGAATAATTTAATTATCAACCCCAAACTAATTTTATACACTAATTCATTATTAAAATATTAATCACACCTTAATCTACCAAAAGATTATTTGAGATTCTTAATTAAATGCAAGAAAAAGAGAGAGAGAGAGAAAAAAAAGAGGAGTTAGGCAAAATATCAAATTGAGGTGGGCCAAAAATCTCTTATAAAACGACGTATTTGTCTGCAAAATCTAATGTTTCTTCTTTGGTGGAACCCTCCTAGATTATCTGTCAAATACTTCATTTTTTTTTCTCTCTATTTAACACCTTCCACTCTTCTCTTTCAGTCCCCTTCTCCCCTTCAAACTTCTTATCAATTAAACTTTTTTTTTATTTGATCCTTCGTTCTTTCAGCCAATCAAGAGACTGATTTTTTTTTCTGAGATTTCGGACCAAAGTAATATTTGTGTCCATATAAATATTGATTGTTAATTTGAAGTATGAAGGAGAGTGGAAGGAAGCAAGGATCACTGTCGCCATGCGCCGCATGCAAACTTCTTCGAAGAAGATGTGCACAAGACTGCGTTTTCGCCCCATATTTTCCGGCCGATGAGCCGCAGAAGTTTGCCAGTGTGCACAAAGTGTTTGGTGCCAGCAATGTTAACAAGATGTTACAGGTTCCACTTTCCTCGCTAAATTTTCTTCCCAAATAGTAAATTGTTGAAGGGTTTTCTCTTACACGCTTTCTTCAGTTTGATAATAACTTTATAATTTATTTTCTGAAAATAATCATGATGTAATTTCCATTATATACTGGTTCATTAACACTTATCCATGGTGGTTTTCCGACACAATCTTCTCCATAACAGAAGTAAGAATTCATTAGATATACTGTAATTTAATAAACTGAATACTTTGGTACCTGATTGGAAGCAGTAAATGGGAAATATTTTGTCGGTTTCTATCAGAATTGACAAATAATACGAGGAGTTTAATTATTTCTTTGAAGTTTTACAAGTGGTGCTTCCATTTCCTTTTCTTAACTTTTATTTCTGTTACGGTGGTTAGTTACAGTTAGTTTATGAGTAAAATAAATATAGTTTGACTAGGATTCTCACTCTTTCTTTTCAAAAAGCAGGCCATTAACTTTTATATCAGGTGATTCTCAGTAAAATTAAAGGGAATAATTAAAGATGATAAATTAGGTTTACCCACTTGAAGCTTTATCCACAATTCTCTCTTACAATGGGAAATGGATTAAATATAATATATGATTTTGCTTTGCTCTTTATGACCACTAAATAGCTTTTAAGAATTGAGCCAAAGATTTGGTCTAAAAGTGCTCATCCCCAAAGTGATTTTGGAAAGAGAAAAGTGTGTTTATGATTCACCTGAGCTTCATGCTTTATGACCATAAATGTTACATTGATAGAGACCTTGTTCACACACAGAAGAGATGTGATTGATACTACAAGCAAAAGTAAAGATTGAATTATAATATAACTAAACACGTATTAGGGTGTCTAAGCATGACTGACATCACTATTAGCTATGCTAATTGACCATTAGTTATGCAGGAACTACCAGAGCACCAACGCAGTGATGCAGTGAGTTCAATGGTGTACGAAGCGAACGCTAGGGTTCGTGACCCGGTCTACGGCTGTGTCGGCACCATCTCATCTTTGCAGCAGCAGATTGATTCTTTGCAAACCCAGTTGGCTCAAGCACAAGCTGAAGTTGTGCACATGAGACTGCGGCAATTTTCCCCTTCATCTACCAATAATTTGCCTGGAAATTCTATGGACGTGGTCGATCATCAAGCCAGTATTGGAAGCTCTTTGTGGTAATGCTAAACTAACCTGGGATGCCAATTTGCCATCGCCTTTTATTTTTCAGTTACCTATTAGCTATAATGAGCTTGCTTTATTGTCTGCTGCATGCCTCTCCTTTTTTTTTATAATTTCTTTCCTTTTTCATCTTTTCTTTACATCTTTATTTTATATGCAGACATCTCTACTTGATCTAGAGATGGTGATGATGATCATTAACCATGTTGTAAATAACAATTAATAGACACTGTATAATTATTAATAATTATAGCAATTAAGAATTTAATTAAAAACTCTTGGGTTAGGTTGAACTAGACACTTCTTCTGCCCCACATACTATCGTTTTGTATTGTACGAACATCTGACAACAACATCAAATCAAATGAATCTTTGTTGCTGAGTTGAAAGTTCAAGTTGAACTACTTCCCAGAAAATCAAACCTCGGAGAATTAAATCGGAAACTGGGATCATTCAATTCTTATTATAGGTGGCAATATGCAGAGAGATCGACATGAAAACATTGGTTTAATTTGTTGAATTTCAAGAGTAATATTAAGAATCTTTGTTCATTAATGTAAGCAAATGAATGGTGACAAGAACAATGAGGAATTCTGAAAGGAACAACAAAGCAGAGAGAGTGGGGTCAATTATTTGAGTTTGCTTACAAGTGAGAGGCTCATGAACATCAAGTCATGTATTGATTAATTCATGCTTAGGAAATTAACATCATCTTTTTCTTTTTAATTACTTTTATGTGTATTTTATATTATAAAAATTTAGCAAAATTGTCCTATTGGTACTTTAAAAATAAATAAATAAAATAAAATAATTTCAAGAGCATTAAAATTATTTTAAATAATTAAATTTCAATTAATATATATATATATATTAAATATCATATTAAAAAATATTTTATTCATTTTCAAAAAACAAAGATAATAATAATAAAAACTTGTGGAAGACAATACCAAAGGCGGCCTTGAACAACATGTAATCTTTCATTCATTATTTTTGAGAACAAATAATGGACTGCAAATACAGAAGAAGAAAGCATCATACTTTCTGGAAAATATCACAGCAAACCAGGCGTGTTTCAGCAAAGGTACAGAACAAAATGAAGAATCCATTTAAGGCATGTCCTGTAATTCATTTAGAGTTCAGATTTATCAAAATGAAACATTCTGCCATATGATTTTTTTTACCTTTATGATCATCCAAACCCCACATAGTAGTTGTCAAGAAGGAAACTCCCGTCTTTCAGGATTTTCCAAAGTAGGTGGCTCGGAAAAATCAAACCTCAAGTATTGTCGAAGCAAACTGCAGACCTCACCATTTGCCACATGCATCCTCTGAAGAATTTTCCATTTCCATTCCATAGTAATTACACTTGACATCAGGCGGCTCTTGGAGGGCCAGAAACAATTTGCACCTAATGTTGGCTGCTCAGACACTTAGGTGATGCAGGCTAAGGATCAACATTGCTAACTGGTAACGCTAGCCCGAGAATAACTCTCTGTTTCCGGAACAAGCTTTTGATGATGTCCAATGCAACAGAATAACTCTGTGTTTCTGGAACAAAGTTTTTAATGATGTCCAATGCAAGAGAACGCGAGTTGCAGCACTTCATTCAACTTCACCAATGTAGGAAAGTGAGGTTTGGTTCATAGAATTCCAAATTTGATTGAGTACTTCAGCAAGAGACAAGGGTCCAATGTCAAAACTGACATTTAAAATATTCACAAAATGAAGAAAATAATAATGGTAATAACAGTGATAACAATGATTAACCATAATGACATAATTGTATTTTTCCAAATAGTTCATTCCTTTGTCACCTGTTCCACACACTCCACATCACCACAGGCTATGGTGAGCCCTGATAAAAAGTTAAAAGGGAAACTTGAAAAGAAAGATTCCAATAATTTTTTTTAATATATTTTCTTCGGGTTCTTACAAGTAATTTCCCAACATATGCTCTCCATCAACTAACACGGCTGTTGAACGCTTACTATTTGGCATCTAATTATGGGTGCACAATTACAAAGATAGAAGAGAATAAATTAACATATAACATATGTATAGAATGAACAAGTTTATTGAGGTAAAACAGAAGAAGAAATACAGGAAATAGACAAATGAGAAAATAAAAAGGAATTATAGGAATAATTATACCTTCAGCTTGCCCCTATGAACTCCAGCGAGATTCTTATCTGTTTATATGGTTTCATATGAAACAAGGATAATATCATATGGAGATTCTCCTCAACCTTCTTGACAAGAAACATACACTGTGGCCAAGGTCTGCAAGTTAATTTGAATAAAGTCAGGCACTATAATTTAGTATTTCCTAAATTTCAAACTCAATTCAAATAATTTATTTATTTTCCCTCTGCAATTCCTCGTTACTAAACCAAAAATAAAAAATTCTCCATTTTTTCCTTCTTTTGGTTTTGGCAAGACCAATTAATTTTGCTTTGAAACCTAAAAATCGTGCACCAATCCAGCTTGAGTTAACCATACAACTATTCACTCACTAATTGTGAAAAATAAAAGGTAAAACAATATAACTCAAGGTCAAAACCATGATGGTGCTAATCTTCAAACATCAATTTGTGCTCTTGATCACCCAATATAGTGCTCTAGATACAAAATGACACACATCCCAATCATTCAAGTTCTCTTGAAATACAAAGCAAAGAACTCTCATCTCAGAATACTAATCCATATCCCACCATCTATGGAAACATCCTGCAAACGTTTCATCGTCACTTCTTTGTACCATGAACAGCACCACAGCTATAAGCAGTTTTTGCACTTTTGTGCAACGATAAAATTTCTGCAGTTTCAGTACAATTCCATCTAGTAAATAAACAAGGTATAGAACTCTAGTAAAGAACAAAACAGAAACAAACAGAAAGTTCAGAGCAACTACCGAGTAACAGAGCATCGGAAAACCTAGACCCAGCAGGTTTTGACATCCAAAACCTCCTTTATTTTCTATCAAATCAAGAGCTCATATTAAATTACATTATGTTACTAGTACCACCGAGCCATGATAAGAAAATTCCTAATAGGTTCAACAAAAGTAATACTACAAAAACCTTGGCCAGAACAATTATTAGATTATTTTGCCAGGCAGAATAATAAGAGATTTTATGTTTAGCTAGAAAATTGACTCACCAGCCTATCATTCCACATGTGATGGGCAATGGAAGAACTGATGAAAGAATATTATTGCTAAAGTCATCATTATCTGCAATCTGCATTTTAAGAGATTTGCATTTCCTCTCAGGGTAATTCAACAATCATAAATTTACAAAGACATATATGTGGCATAGCCATAAATGAAATTAATTTTTTTAATAGGAAAACATAACAATATGCAAATGGGCCAGAGAGAAATTTAAGGGATAAACCTTGAGGGTCTCCATATAATTAATCTTGCCGTCTAAGCATTTCTAATTTGTACGTACATCACTGAATGGCATAACACACCATTATATCTCTTAGCACCTGATTTAACAAAGGTTTTTGGTCCAACCCACTGAGACCTGACATGGTGCTTAATGTCAATGTTGCAATCTCCTGGCCTTCAGTATGCCACGATGCAATGCTGACATGGTATAATCATCAGCTGGTATCCCCTTAATTGACATTTCATTAATAAGGGTTACAACCCTATCCACATCTCCCTTTGCCAGGTAGCCACATAAAAGAGCCGTGTACGTGACATTATCAGGTTCCAGTCCATTATCAATTATTTCATCAAAGACTTTAATAGCATCTTTAAGGTTGTTTGTCTTGCAAAGCCTTGCAATCAAAACAGTATAACATACGACATCTGGTCTTATTTCCATTTTCTTCATCTCATTCCAAAAAACTGAAGCATCCACTACCCCTTCTTTATGTTGCAAAGCATCTGGAAAGGAAGAAGAACTTTTTAAATTCATTTTTGAATGAGCATCAAATAAAACTGTATAAAGTACAACATCAGGTTTGATCCCTCTCTGCTTCATATCATTGAAAATATGACAGGCTTCCTGCAAACAATTTTTTTTGCAATAACAATCTATCATTCTTGTATAGGTAATCAGATCAGGAGTTAACCCTTTCTCAATCAAAACATCAAACACCAACCTTGCCTTTTTCACTTCTCCTACTTGGCATAATGCACCTATGAGTTTATGGTACATAGTTTTGCTGGGTTCAGTATCCAGAGTTAACATTGTCTCAAGCAACATGAAAGCTTTGCTATTATCACCTTCCATAAGAAGCTTAGTGAACAGTTTACAGCAGGAATTTTTTCCCACTAAGACTCGCTGCCTAGACAATCTTGTAAATAGTTGAAAGGCCTTTTCCAAATGATCTGCTTCACAATAACCATTAACCATCGCACTATAATTTTCCAAACACTTCTCTTTCAAGCCACTGAAAAACGCTTCAGCTTCCTTCACCTTGCCTCCCATACACAAGCCTTCAATAATCATGTTGTGTGTAACAACATTAGGCTCTAACGCCTGTGTCTTCATATAATTTAAAAGATCAGACACCTCTGGCAGAAGACCATATCGAGCAAACCCACCAGCAAGTATGTTATAAGTGACAATATCAGGTTTATGTCCCATCTCCTTCATTTCCTTGAATAAATTCAGAGCATCAATAAGTTTACCTTGAAGATAGTAACCATAAATCATAGTGGTATAATTGAAAACATCTGGAACTATCTTCTTACCATTCATCTCATTGAACAGTCTCATGGCTTCTTCTACTCTCCCAAGTTTGCATAAAGCATCCAAGATTACATTGTAGCAAACATTGTCAAGGGAAATCCCTATATCTTTAAACTCCTTAAATTGATTTATAGCTTCAGAAGCCATGCCCATCTGACATAAGCATTTTAAAATCAAACTCACAATCACACAATTGGTTTTGATACCCCTCGATGTCATTTCATTATGAAGAGCCAAAGCTTTAATTGTGTTCCCAAATTTGAAATACCCAGAAATCAAAGCATGGTATATATGCACATTGGGAACAACCCCTTGTTTTTCCATGTCAAGTAACACACCTTCAGCTTCTTTGAGTTTGTTCTTAGCACAAAACCCACGTATCACAACACTATAAGCAAAGGCACTCAAAGGAATTTTTGCTTCTCCCCATGCCAAGAGCAGTTGATAACCCAAATCTAACCTCCCATTCATACAAAGCCCTTCAATATAAGTGGAGTAAGCATATGCATTCGGAGTTACCCCGGCTTTATCCATCTCCTGAAACACCTCAACCGCTTCTTCTAAACTACCTTTCTTACATAGGGCCTTAATCACAATTACATATGTATATTCGTTTGAGCTCAATCCCATCCTCCTCAACTGTTGGTAAACAGCCAAAGCCGTATCCACTTTTCCACACTCAACTAACTGGTTCATGAAAAAGTTACATGATAATATAGACAAAACAAATCCACGACAATTACTTTGGAATAAAATATCAATAACGTCATCAAACATTTGCACACTAACATATGCCTTAATCATTGCATCGGATACTCGAACCAACAAATTCGACCCTTTGTCACTTAGAGCCTCAAACAAATCAGTAACTTCAAAATTCCTATTATTCTCATTCCTAATAAGTTCCAATAGCAGAGACTCCAACCTCTTCTGCCAACCACAATAACACAATATTCTCACTATCGCCGCATATGTGTAAACATTATGGCTGAACCCACTTCTTTTTAACTGTTCAAATAAAGTTAATGCCCTCCTAGGCTCTCTTCTCAGACTATACAACGTTTCAACAACTTCACTTAAACTTAACTTACAAATTTGGCTTTCGTGCTGCTTATTTACATAGTTTTCTTCTAAATCAGAATCTGATGACATTGTTTTCAAATTGGGAAGAGCTGAAATCGTACGGCAGCGAATTAACCGAAGGTATCTGATGTATTGTCTGAATGAAGCTAGCTTAACAGCTGATACCCACATGAAAGTAAAAAATATAAAAAGCAAAGAGTGAACAGAAACTAGAGTTGAATCAAAAGTGGACATAGAAAAAGCTTACTTGACACCAATTTAAACGGCGGAACTGTCAAGAAGCAGAAGCTGAAGCGCGTTTTGGGAGGCGGGGGCGCGGTGCTTCGTTTTCAGTCATTTTACTAGGCCTTCAAACCCCCTGGCCGATAAACACCCCAATACTTGACATTCGACCTAATCGGGGGCCCGTCGCCCGACTTCGGGTATATTTTTAACCCAGTGAACAGTCATGGGCCGCGATTATAAATTAAAATAAAAATTACATTATTTTTAAAACTTTATACATAATTACTTTAAAAAAAACAGTAAGAATACAGTTAAGAGTTGAGATCGTGTAATATAAAATTATTATTAATTAAATATAAATAAATAATAATAATTATTATTATTAAAATAAAATAAATATTTAACGTAATAAATGAAGTTATTTAAAATTATTATTTAAAAATATAATATTATTATTTTTTAAATTATTATTATTAAAAATATTATAATATTTTTTTTAAAAAAATATTACATAAAAAAACACATAATACAGTTTTAATTTTAAATAAAAGGGAAATTTTCGAAATTAACCTTATTTTTACCTCTCTTTACATTTATAACCAACCCTAATTTATTCTTACCAAACTAACCACTTTAGACAATTTTACCCTCAATCCCTAAAACACAAACCCTAAAAACACAAACACACGTCATTCATTTTCTTCTCATTTCTTTTACATTGCGTTGCTGGTCACTCTCAAGTTTCATCTCTCTGCCTGTTGCCACTGCCACTGCTACTACTGCTGCTACTGTCTTAGGCCCTGATTCTGACGAATAGAGAGAGAGAGAGAGAGAGAGAGAGATATTTTAAAGTGAATGAATGAATGAACGAGAGTTTGTTTGTGTCTGCGTGTGTGTTTGAATCGTCTAAGGGGATGAGTGAATCTGTCATTAATCATTGCAACAGTGGCACTGAAAAACATGGTGTTCTTGCATTTACATTTATATGAAAGGGACCAGATACTGCAGAGAGATAAAAAGGGTGTGCGTGAATCCTGTTCTCTTCTTTCATTCTCTCTCTTTCTTTCTTTCCTTGCATTTGCATTGATAGATAGATGTGATAGATCAGAAGTTTAGGTTTTAAATACAGGCTAGAACTATTCTTCAATACTGAAGGGAACGGGTCACCTCCAATTTTTCTGACCTCTTTCAGACAAAAAAGGATCTTCAAATAGTCCAAATAATCCAAACGCAACCAAAAGTCAGTTGCAAGAGAAAGATCGTGTTTCTCTCACCTCATTCAATGAAATAGTAGTAAATTTTTCATTTTGTAATAACCTAACAGAGAACAGTAATTTTTTTGTATCGAGATTTTGATAACAACCCACATTTATTAAACAAATTAATGAACAAAATTTTGCTCTGGGTCCTCGCGGACCCAGAGCAAAATCCCTCTGGGGCCCCGCGGACCCAGAGAAAAAAACGCTCTGGGTCCCCGCGGACCCAGAGCAAAATCGCTCTGGGTCCGCGGGGACCCAGAGCAAAATTGTTCTGGGTCCCCGCGGACCCAGGCAAAATCCCTCTGGGTCCCCCGGACCCAGAGCAAAATCTCTGGGTCCCCGCGGACCCAGCGATGTCTGGGTCCTCGCGGACCCAGAGCAAAATCCCTCTGGGTCCCCGCGGACCCAGCATTTTTGGGTCGCGACCCAGAGCAAAATCCCTCTGGGTCCCCGCGGACCCAGAGCAAAATCCCTCGGGTCGACAAAAGCTGGGGTCCCGCGGACCCAGAGCAAAATCCCTCTGGGTCCGCGGGGACCCAGAGCAAAATTGTTCTGGGTCCCCGCGGACCCAGAGCAAAATCCCTCTGGGTCCCCGCGGACCCAGAGCAAAATCGTTCTGGGTCCGTGGGGACCCAGAGCAAAAATCGCTCTGGGTCCCGGGGACCCAGAGCAAAATCCCTCTGAGGGTAGATATGAAATTTTATTTTAGGGTTTGGGGGCAAAATCGTCCAAAATGGTTAGTTTGGTAAGAATGAATTAGGGTTGGTCATAAATGTAAAGAGGGGTAAAAATAAGGTTATTTTCGGAAATTTCCCTAAATAAAAATGCATAAGGGAAATTTAATGCGTACTGCCGAAGAAGTAGGGTTTTAGAGTTTTCCAAACGAAACGCAGGGGGCTTTTTTATGCTGTTGTCGTTTCGCAGGCGACTGCTCTTGTCGACTCATTTACGCTCTGCTTCAGTATCTTCTTTCGCTGCTTTAGCATCGTCGTATTCGCGTTCTTCTTACGGATCATCTATCATGGTAGGCATATTCGCTGCATTCACCTGATCATAAAATCACATTTACTTCGTTTTCTATTTTCATGCTTAATTTGCTTTTTGAAAAATTTCTGTTCTTGAATTCGTAGGCGGAGCCTGAGAAGAAGATTGAAACCGCGGAAGACATCGAACGAAAAAAGAAGAAAGAGGAAAAAGTGTTTTTTCTTTCTTTATTCATTTATTTTTGTATGTGTTTTAATGTGTACTGATATCTTTTTTGTTTGGTAGGCGAAGGAGAAGGAAATGAAGAAACTAAAGGCTTTAGAAAAAGCAGAGCAGGCGAAACTTAAGGTGATTTTCTCTTTGTTATTGATTTTTGGAATTTGTGTTGTGTTGTTGGTACTGCTGATTCTTGGTTTAGCTGATTTTTTATTTTGTAATTTGAAGGCACAGCAAAAGCAAGATCAGGGAGCGACGAAGAAGAGTGTGAAAAAGAATGCAAAACGAGATGATGGAACAGACAATCCTGAGGATTTTATCGATCCAGAGACGACGTCTGGTGAGAAAAAGAGGTTGTCTAAGAAAATGGCTAAAGAGTACAATCCAAGTGTTGTTGAGAAGTCGTGAGTGTCAATCTGTTTGAATCTCAGACTTCAAATTAAATTAATTGAATGAATTTGAAATTTACTATTGATTCTATGACCGGATTTTTTCAAGGTGGTACGCGTGGTGGGAGAAATCGGGATATTTTGTGGCAGACAACAAAAGCTCAAAGCCGCCTTTTGTGATTGTAAGTTTTTAGTTTTTTTTTGTCTTAATAGATTGCATTGATTTTCTTGTGCTGTCTTTTATGTGCTGAAAGTTTAATATTGGTGAGAATAATGAATTATCATGGACAGCTAATTGTGCACACTGAGAATTTGAAAAAAGAAGAAAGAGCCTAAAAAATGAGCATCGCGAGCCAAAACTGTGATCTATTTCTGTATTGCACATTTCTTGTTATTGACTATAGAATTAGCTAGTATAGATGCCGTTGAGTTGTAATGGTAATATGTGTTGAAAGAGGACCTTGTATATTTGTAATTATAGACTATATTTGAAATTTTTATTTTATCCTTCCTTTCCAGCCTAGCTTTGTCAATCAAATTTATGGGCCATCATATTTTCAGATTGCCATGTAGTAGTTGTCAGTATGGACAGTGATAATTCAATATATATTGGAAAACATTTGCGCCTTTTCCATTTTATGTATCTTGATCTTGATACTTTTTCATTTCTTGATGTGTCTTGTGTGCATCTTAATTTTTTTTTCCCTTTTTTTATGTCTCTTCTTTCATATTTGGGCATCCTTCTTCAGGTTCTTCCCCCACCAAATGTGACTGGGGCCTTACATATCGGGCATGCCCTTACTACTGCTCTACAGGTTTTGTAATAACATAATACTTTTCTGTTTTGCAAGCTTTGGCTTCTACACTGTATATTTCATTGACCTTAGATTTTACCTAATTCAGGATACAATCATACGTTGGAGGAGAATGTCTGGATGTAATGCCTTGTGGGTACCTGGCATGGATCATGCTGGGATAGCAACACAGGTTATTTTTCTTTGTGATTTGATTGGTCAAGTTAGTGACTTGTGCTAAAATTAAGTTCATAGTTATCTGTCAGCATGTCCATCATAACAGCGTGAACTCAACGTCTTACATATATTCTGATAGGGGCTGTGGTTATACATGCCTCATAACTCCAGTGACTGTCCATCTCTTCATATACTTGCTATGCTATCCGCGTGTCCATCATGAAATTGTGAACTCTTGCATGTGATTTTTCATTCATGGTATAGATTCTGATCTATTATGCGTAGTGCATCCTATCATTTCGTGCATACTTCCCCATACTAGTTGATCTTTTCACACTTTTAACTGTGCAACATATCTATAACCTATTTGAGCATGTAGATGTTAGAAATTGCCATCTATTGAATAAGCTGCATTGAAGTAGGTTGAGTATTCATGATTTGCTGGCCCTTTGACTGACCTGATGTAATAATCTGCCCCATAAATGCACTGAAATAGCTGCTCTGAGAATACAGTCCCCAGCTGTAAAATTCTTCTCCAGAAAAGCTGTTAATATGGTTATGATGTATTGAGTATTATGAAGTTTTTACCAGAAGATTGTGCAGTATGTTTAGTGATATTGTTTGTTAGTGAACTAAGTTTGAGTTTTTTTCTCTAATGTATTACCTAGCTAATTGTCACATTCCACATCAAATAGAACATCTAGTGGTCATGGATTTACATGGGTGAGTGGATAACACCACCTAATGGACTAGTTGTTTGGTTTGATGGCAAGCATTTGGCCAGTGACAAATAGTATCAGAGTGGACCCAAGTTCTTATTGCCATGCAAGTCTCCGAAACTTATACCTTGCCAATAAGAGATTGCCATGTTAGATGTGGAGCCTCCAAAGGTTTTAGAGATGGGCAATACAGGTTAGGTAGGCCTATGACAGATGGGATTGGTGTGATGAAAATGTCATGTGATGGGTGGGTGAGAATGTCACATCCTACATTGGATAGAACATGAGTTAGGTTTAGGTTTATAAGGGCAAGTAGACAACACACCTAATAGGCTAGTCATTTGGGTTGATGCTAAGCTTTCGGCCTGTGACATAATACTATGTTGCAATGTAGTTATACGGGTTGCGGCAACTATGTTATCCTTCTATATTCATTACATGACCAATTTTACCACATGGTAGGAGTAAAATCAAAATCTTGGCTATTATGTACCATCATTTTTTTAATTTGTGTAATTTTGTCAATCTGTCATCCTTGTTATGGTTGATTTTGTTATTCTATTCGAGACACTTCATCTTCAAATACATATTTCTGGCTGACTGGAATATTTGTTTGCCATTTGGTAGGTGGTTGTGGAGAAGAAGCTAATGCGTGAACGAAAATTAACCAGGCATGACATTGGTCGTGAGGGATTTGTATCTGAGGTGAACTTTGGTTGTCATATGCTTGTCCCTAGTTTAAGGTTGTTGACATACTGACACTTTTTTATGAAGTTCATACATCATTTCTAACAATCTGTGGTGTTGTTGATGTTGTGGTGAAAAGGTTTGGAAATGGAAGGATGAGTATGGGGGTACCATTTTAAGACAACAACGTCGTTTGGGCGCTTCTCTTGACTGGTCTCGAGAGGTGAAAATATAACTATCTTTACTCTAACACAGTAGATTCTGCGTTCTTGTTTGGTTACCTCCTTGGATTTTTATTTATGTATTATTAAGATTTTTTTCTTCTGTCTTATTCTTTTTCATTTTTCTAGTGCTTTACAATGGATGACCAAAGGTCAAAGGCTGTGACAGAGGCCTTTGTGCGGTTACACAAGGAAGGTCTCATATATAGGTAAGTTTGTCAGAAAATTACTATTGATATTTGTATAATTTGTCATTTATGTTGATGAAAACATGATTGAATTGTTCTAAGCACGTATGTATAGAATAAGGCATTGGTTGCTTTTTATTGATGCTTGGTGCCAAATTTTTTGGTGGCTATATTGTAATTTTCAGCTTTTGTGTCTTCCATTTGTAATATTGTATATGCTTTTCCAGGTAGAACTTATATGTGGTTTTCTTTTTTCCTGAAGATCTGTTAAAAATTATTATGATTTTCCTTCTTTAATTATGATAAGTTCTGGATAATGACAGTATCGTTTTAGCAGGAACATAGGTGTTAAAAATTCTAGATATTTCAAACTAATTTGTTATTGTCAAGCTTTTTATTTTTTATAAATAATTGGGAAGTAGTCATGGCTATGAGTGAATCTATTATATGCTGGATTAGTTCAAGTTTGTAGAAAAGGTTCTTATGTTAAATGGAAGAGGACTCTGTGGAACTCACTACTTCATACCCTTGGATGAACAAAATCTTTATTCTATCTGGTTGTTTATACAGTTCTTTTCAGTTTGGTGAGGATTGCTTTAAGGTTTTTACCATATCCTTGCAGGGATCTTCGGCTAGTGAACTGGGATTGTGTGTTACGAACAGCTATATCTGATATTGAGGTGAGCCAATTCCTTTGAGTGCTGTAGTTACTGGATTGTCTCCTGCTTGAGTTGGAAGTTACTTTGTGTTTGTAGGTAGATTATATTGACATCCAAAAGAAGACATTGAGAAACGTTCCTGGTTATGAGAAACAAGTAGAATTTGGTGTTTTGACATCATTTGCTTACCCTCTGGAAGGAGGACTAGGTGAGATTATTGTTGCCACTACTAGAGTGGAAACAATGCTTGGTGACACTGCCATTGCTATACATCCTGACGATACAAGATACAGTCATCTTCATGGAAAATCCGCCATTCATCCATTTAATGGGAGAAAACTTCCTATAATTTGTGATGCAATTCTTGTTGATCCAAATTTTGGGACTGGAGCTGTTAAGGTAAGAATCTCATGTTTAGCCAAAACTTCTAAAAGCAAATTTTTATTCTTAATGCTGCTTTAGTTAAGCCACTATTTTACAGTCCTTCCCTATATGCTTTTGCAGATAACTCCAGCCCATGATCCAAATGATTTTGACGTTGGCAAGCGGCATAATCTTGAATTTATAAACATTTTTACTGATGATGGGAAAATAAACAGTAATGGTGGTCCTGAATTTGAGGGGATGCCGCGATTTCAGGCTCGTGAGGCTGTGACTGAAGCATTACAGAAGAAGGTGTTATTGCTACACCATGCTTTATAGTCCTTTTACCCATATTTTGTGATACAGATTTTTTTGAAGTAACCTTCTTTCTTATGCATAGGGGTTGTACAGAGGTGCTAAAGACAATGAGATGCGCCTTGGCGTTTGTTCAAGAAGCAACGATGTTATTGAGCCAATGATAAAGCCCCAGTGGTATGTTAACTGCAAAAGCATGGCAACACTGGCTCTTGATGCAGTTATGGACATTGAAAACAGGAAGCTTGAGATCATCCCGAAACAATATACTGCTGAATGGAGAAGGTTCTCTGTTGTCATCTAACTTCTCTTCCTCATTAATAATGATGTGATCAACTATTGGGGGAGTATTCTGCTCCTTTGATTTTGCCTGTTGCATGTTCTTTCTGGTTGGAGTCTGTGGGTCAAAATGCTTTGCCAAAGATATTTTCAGATTCTTAATGTGTGGACTTCAACATTGTCTGTCAAAATTAACAACTGATAAATTCTGTCAGTCTGAAACTTAAGAGAAATTTAGCTGTCATCCATATGATAGCAGGGCTTAATCAATTGTGTGTTTATCATTTCAATTATAGGGATTTTGCATTGCTGTCTTACTAATTATATTTTATATTAATATGACTGCATGATCAGTCTTGCTGATTTCAAGTTTTGAATGTTGTAGGTGGCTTGAGGCCATTCGTGACTGGTGTATTTCAAGGCAGCTGTGGTGGGGTCACCGAATTCCTGCATGGTATGTGACATTGGAAGATGATGAATTAAAGGAGCTTGGTTCGTACAATGACCACTGGTTTGTTGGTAGAGACGAGACAGAAGCACTAGCTGAGGCTAGTAAACAATTTGCTGGAAAGAAGTTTGACATTTGTCAAGATCCTGATGTACTTGACACATGGTTTTCGTCTGGTCTCTTTCCATTATCAGTGTTGGGATGGCCAGATGATACAAACGATTTAAAGGCATTTTATCCAACATCTGTTCTTGAAACTGGACATGACATTCTCTTTTTCTGGGTTGCTCGGATGGTGATGTTAGGAATTCAACTGGGAGGAGATGTACCTTTCAGGAAGGTAAGTGAATGTTTGCGATAATATTATCAAATGCATCCTTTATATTTTAGGTACTATTTACCAAGCATATGCCTTTTATTAGGAGGATGTCAAATATTTTAGTTGCTTGGTGATATCCGTGCTCATAAAGAAATTGGTCTTAAATTTTTTCAGCTGTCCAAGGCTAGGGAGAAAGTGGTTGAATTGTCTTTTTCAATTTTAAATTTACATGGCTTGTCTTTATTATTATCTTGTTGGAGGTAAAATAGGGAAAATTTTATTAAACGGCAATGACTGCTTTATTTTTGGCTTTTCTTTTTCTTGCTTAAGACCTAGGAAGGTAAACACATTGAATTAATCTGACCTTTTCAATTTGTTATTTCTATTGATGCATGTTGCTATGTGCTTGTACACTTTTGTTAATTAATTAAACTTCTCTGGTTAGTAACCTTGACTTGTATGCTTATTCATTTATTAAACTTTATTGAGGCATCTTTTTCTTTTGTTTTTTGCTTTGATAGAGGATGTATTTAAGAGTTTAGGATCATTATGTCTCTCATATAATACTAAAATTCCTATGCACCAATTGAGGTTTTGCTTGTCTGAAGAAAAGAGAGGCATTTTTAATATTTTTTACAAAATTCTGGCAAATTGATGTAATATTGTGTCAAACACAAAGACTTTCTACAAATTACCTTTTCAATTTCATAATCAACAAAATGAGTATGCCTTGCACTGTAAATTCTCTCATTTTGGTGTTTATTAACAACAAAATGCATTTTAATAGTAGCTGCCAAGTGGCCGCCATGGTTCTTATGGTATGTAATACTTGGACTGATGATAGAAGTATCCTCAGAACACATACAAAATGTTGAATTCTCACATGCTATATTTGTAGCTTGAAGTGATAAGTGAAGGAAGCATTAAGTTGTTCATTCCTTAGATTCTGTTAATTTTTTCTGTTCAACTGTCATAAATAAGGAAAAAAAAATAGCTTTATAGCCTGCTTAATGTCTATAGTGAAGTACATGAAGCAGATCTGTAAATGCATTTTATGCCATGCCATGCAGGTTTATCTGCATCCAATGATCCGTGATGCACATGGACGTAAAATGTCAAAATCCTTGGGTAATGTTGTCGACCCTCTTGAAGTTATAAACGGAATTACTCTTGAAGGTCTTCACAAGAGGTTGGAGGGCAGTAATTTGGATCCTAAAGAGTTGGACACTGCAAAAAAAGGACAGAAGAGTGACTTCCCTAATGGTATCGCTGAATGTGGTGCAGATGCTCTTCGATTTGCACTTGTTTCATACACAGCTCAGGTTCATGTTCTACCAAATTTTTTATGATTCAAGTCTGCAACCTAAATCCTTATATTCCCTCCTTTTGGTACTTGAATGCGTGTGTCTAAATTAATATTTTTCTTTAACTTCTCTTTTCAGTCTGATAAAATAAATTTGGATATCCAAAGAGTGGTTGGATATCGTCAATGGTGTAACAAATTGTGGAATGCTGTTCGATTTGCTATGAGCAAACTTGGAGACGATTATGCCCCTCCATTGAACATACATCCAGAAAACATGCCATTTATCTGCAAGTGGATTCTCTCAGTACTGAACAAGGCCATTTCCAAAACTGTAGCATCATTAGATTCATATGAGTTCTCAGATGCAACCAATGCAGTGTATTCATGGTGGCAATATCAGTTCTGTGATGTTTTCATTGAAGCAATAAAGCCTTACTTTGCCGGGGATAATCCTGCATTTGCCTCTGAGAGGAGTTCTGCACGAGATGCACTTTGGGTATGCTTGGAAACTGGCTTGCTGTTGCTTCATCCCTTTATGCCATTTGTCACTGAAGAATTGTGGCAACGGCTTCCTCAAGCAAGGGGCTGTACAAGAAAAGAATCTATAATGTTGTGTGAATACCCAACAGCTGTAGAGGTAAGTTCAAGTTTCAGTAATTGAAAGAGAATATTTGAAGTGAGTTCAATGTAGAACTTTTGACTCGGAAAGCTTCAATAGTTCCACTATTGGTGTTCTTTGCAGTTAGGGATACTTAATTGCACTCATTGAGAAAAACTTGACAACTAATGATGACAAAAGTTTGTATTAGTACATTGATTGATTTAAATTTTTTATTTCAGTTTTTGTCTAACCTCTGTTTTATTTGATTCTTTGCAGTGCTGGACAAATGAAGGGGCTGAATTTGAAATGGATCTTGTTGAGTCCACTGTGAAATGTCTTAGGTCACTCAGGGCAGAGATACTTGGAAAGCCAAAGAATGAAAGGTGAACACTGGAGTGATTATCATCTTTTTAGTCTGTTGTTTTCCTTTTATATTCATCTACTAAATATGTAAATTGCTTTTTTTTCTCAAACTCTAAATCTGATAATAATTGGAAGTAGTAAATGAGTATGGTTGCTATACATTGAAAAATCAGTGTGTGACTGTCTCTGAACTTGAAAGAGTTTTCATCTACTCTTGGCTGGAGAGAAAAGTGGGAGGGTGGAATAGGTTTGGGAGTAATGCATTTCCTATTCTTATTCTCTTTCTGATGTCCTCAATTTCTGTGGGAAAAAAGGGGAACCGTTTTTGAACAATGTTGGAAATGTTTTTGAGCAATGTAATAATTTACAAGTTGGCATTCATTCTTCCTCTTCTATTTCTCCTACCAAGCACATTGAGGGAAAAATATTATTACCTCCATTTTTCCTTATTTTGTGTGCTTGGAAGAATCTAGATTGATTTTTTTTCTTATATTCAAAAGAATGTTATTAATAAATAATTGGGCAATTTTATCAGCCCAATACACTATAATGAAACTTGTTTAAGAGAAATGGTGATTATTCTTTCTTTTGTTATTTCCCTAGATCAGATCTTATTATTTTTACTCTTAGAAGGGTAAAGATTTGAGCAAGAATCGGAGGTTTTCCGTTGGAGGAATCTGTCATTGGGTTCAAATTAGTTTGTATTCAATTTGATTTTTGTGTACTGACTTGAGGGTAAAGTTCATTTATATCATGCCAAAATCTTTTTTTTTCATTGTCTTTAGGTTTCCGGCTTTTGCATTTTGCCAAACTGATGCAGTAGCAGGAATTATCAGAAGTCATGAATTGGAAATTTCAACTCTTGCCACTTTATCATCTTTAAAGGTAATACTATATTTCAGGTTATTGGTGTCTTTTTCTCTCTCAAGCTGAAAGTTTTTATGTCTGGTCTATATTGTGCTGCATATGCATCAAATTTAGGGGCAAGAATACAGCGTCCATTTTTATTTCCATTAATTTTTTCATCTTTGAATGATGTAGAAGCATTTTTACTTGTCAATATTGCTTAACTTTTCTAGTTTGAGGTCTCTTATTTTCTTCTTTAAAACATCTACAGGTTCTATTGAGCGGAACTGATGAAGCTCCAACGGATTGTGCCTTTGAGAATGTGAATGAAAACCTCAAAGTTTACCTTAAGGTTCAAGGAACTCTCGACTTAGATGCAGAGCGTGAAAAGATAAGAAATAAGTTGACTGACATACGGAAGTAAGTGCTTGCTTACTCAATTAAACACATTTTTTCCGTTCTGTTTTTCTGTCATGTTGTAGAGTTAATCAGTTGTTATTTCATTGCAAGATTGAATAATATATTTCCCTCTTAACAGGCAACAGGAAAAACTGGTGAAGCAAATTAATATTCCTGGTTACGAAGAAAAGGTTCCATCTCATATTCAAGAAGAGAATACTGCAAAGCTGGCCAAAATCCTGAAAGAACTTGACTTCTTTGAAAAGGAAAGCAACCGTATGGGAGTTTAACTGAAACGGTGTCAATGACATTGAACAATGTTATTGGCAGGTTGTGAGTCTGATCACCATACATACATAGACCACTGGGGGCCTTGCCCCCAGTCACCCATTGAACTGCAACCTTTTGGGTCTCTATTTTTTTGGTCAAGAAATTATTTTCAAAAACATACAAACACTGATATTAGTTGATTACTTCGATCATGTGTTATAAAGTTTGTGTTCAATTTATGATAACCGTTCACTTTTAAATGATACCTGATTCGTGAGAGCCTAAATTAATATGATAGTGCTATTACAAGTAAAATTTGTGCAGGAATATGTATAACTAGCAATGCTCATCACTTTTACACAGTAGAATTGATTGAGCATCCAGAAATTTGGATATCATAGCCCATGATAAACTGCTTCTGAATGAAAATTTATATAGAGTCGTATGCTTTGATCCAAGTAACCAACTTCTAGAATATGCGAACACTGTCCCCTTAACAATTTCAAACCACATAACTTAGAGAGTCTACACCCAAACTGCGAAATATGGAGATGGACTGGGCCATCTTTAAATCCATTCAAATCGTGCACGGTCTTCTTCTAGTAAATTGGTTGTGTGGTAGGCATCTAAATTTTGTGCCATTTTCAGCAAAGCTAGGAGTTTTGATGTTCAAATGCTATCATTGCGACATGGATATGGCATTGTATCATGTTAATCCATTTGAATAAATGGACAAAAGAATAATTACTGTACATATATGTGTGGTGCCATTAACCCATAGCGCTTTTAGCCCCACCAAAAGAACCAGACGTAGCTACACAATTTCACTAACCAGAAAAGGAACTTTGATTTTCTCCTTTTAGATTGCTTTCAATGATTTTCAACCTTGCAGAAAAAATGAATTGTCTTCAAATTCTAGCTTCAAGTATTGAGTATACACATGTAGGTCAACCTATGCATAGTTCCTTTTGCATTTCCATGGGGCCGTAGCTGAAAATTTGTGGCAAATTCTCTGCCTATTCCAAGTTTTGTGGGACAGAAGAGGTAGCAAGATAAGCCCGGTGACGCCGACAACTCTTATTGATCCGAGTTTCCATTTGATTATGAAGGGCACCAAGCAACAGTTGAAAATGATTGATTTTATATCAAATGTTCTATGTGGCTTGAACCCACTAAATACTCTTCTTATTTGATACACACACACACTTGCAGCCCTAAATTCCATTCAAAGGACACATATCTATGAATTTCAAATTCTTGTGTATAATGTTATTTATGAAGGAATTATATACATATATATCATTATATTTATTTATTTTAATTTTTACGATAATATTTTAAATATTATTTATTATTTATTTCATATATTTTAATATTTTTATTATAAATTTATAAAAATTATTGTAAATTATAATTTTTTTAAAAAAAATTAAGTACAAAAATACATGCATATATCATAGCCGTTCTCACTTTTAAATCGATTCCACTGTCATTGTCAATTTGTATTAAATTGACAAGGACTTCTCCGTTGTTGCCAAATGCAGAAAAGGGAAGATATTCAAACAGTAGCAAGTGGAAAAATAGAACACAATATTCAACATGTTTATCAAATTTCAATGCCACCAATCACTGCTACTATCTTCTTCATTGAAAAGAAATTTGAAGATGCATAATTGTCGCTCAAAAATATGAATAAGAAACTAAAGCAAACTCATCTCAAAATCATACTAATTATAAGTATATTTAAAATTATTGTATGTTAGTCACGTCCTATTTTATAGTAATTATGAATTAAAAATTACATCATCTCAATATTAAATGCATAGTATAATATAATCTTGTAAATGTAACATTTTTTGAACTATTTTTCTTTAAAAATTTGAACAAATTATTATGTCTATGGTCTATATATTTTGAGTAATCTTGACAATACGGAAAAATTGTTATCAATGAAAAGAAATAATACCAAGTTAAAGAAAGACATAATGAATCTTATCTCTAATTGTGTGGTTTATATTTCTTATATATATATATCAAGCGTAGGAAAAGAAAACAATTTTCAAACTAATTTTCCTAGATGTTCATCCATCAATTAAGCGAAGGAAATTCACTCTTCCCATGTCTTGAATCATCAGTACAAGGCAATGAAAAGGTCAAGAACCCAATGGAAAATGAAACTAAAAGATTTTCCTATAAATGAAATTACAAATAAACTAAGTTTGCTAATTGGGGTCTCCATATTCTGAGTATGAATTGAGTTGGTCTGAAGTCTCTTTCAGATAGTGCATTCTTACGACTGTAAGAATGCCTGCTTGTGGCACCCATTTGCATAATTTTCCTCCTTATCCCAACTTCTGTTTTAATAGAAGAAAAATGGTAACAAATTATTTAAAAGCAGAAAAAATGAACAGTATTTCCCATTGCTTTGTCCATGTTCATGTTGACAATTTTCAGCAGAAAAAAGAAAAAAAATACCCAAATTATTATTAATAATTAATAGTTGATGCTCACCTTGTCTTGGGTTGACTTTGGATGCCTCGGATAATTACTCAAGTCTACCCTCTGTCAAATTGAGTCAACTCGTTGCTTCTTTGAAAATTGTCTGGTTTAATTTTTTCGGGGTCCATGGAGGTAAAATCTTCTAGCGTCACTGAGTACTGCTACTCCATTCTGCCAAAAGAAGCATCATCTTAAGCGGATTGGAATAATATTCCCTGCCCGCTTTCAACCTCTAATTTCAAGAACCCTAGTGTCTGTTTGGATTTATTAAGATGCCAAGAGGTGTGCACAACGAAATATAGCAAAATTTTGAGTTACTATCAAGATTCGATCTCTCTTGTACAACTCATAACTTTTACTGGGATTTAGTTCTTCATTTATGCATGTAATATATCATATATGCATTCCAAATTTGGATCAACTGAACATAAACAATTATAAGATTCCAATGGATGGGATATATTTCTGGCCATAACTTAACGTTCAACTCTTGGATGCATATATATATATATATATATATATATATATATATATATATATATATATATATGTCAGGCTCATGATTGTGGGCTGAACGAAAGTTAAATTTGAATAAGAAACATCTAGATGATGAAACGATGTTAGAATTTTTTAGAAGTGATGCACAATAACTAAGATGAAATCTCAAGTATTAGCAGAGAACTGGTCAGATCTTCTGTAACGAAGTTAATTCCTGGGTATCGGTCGATTATGAATAGCTTGCTGTACTGCTCTATACTTTCCATTTGATACTAAAGCCTGGTAGATAGCTAATAGAAAGCTTTATTTAAAAAACAAAGATGCGTTACAAGATTTTAAGGTTAGGCCAGACAAAAGGCATCACATTCGAAGATTTAGACAAAAGAGAACCTTTTTCCCCTCCACTCATTCCTAACCTAGCTACCTCCTTGTACTTAATTACATGTAATCCTAATTAACCAACCAATTAATTAGCTAACTTCAAGAGTTGCCTGTGTAGTGGTGACAAGAATCTATAATCTTTTATAATATGTTGGGTTTCTTTCAAAATTATTAAGGTTTAAAGTGTATAACATGTTCTTGCCTTCCCTTTTATTCAAAATTTGGAAAATTTTTCTTCACTTCATTATCAAGGGATTTTGACCAAAATGTTTGAAGTTCTTACAAAATCATGATAATCATGATATAATAAAAGAATTCCAACACTGAATTGAGAACATGAGACGTTAATGTCTAACGAAAGGACTAGAAGATTATCAGATTAGCCCCACTAGTGGACAAGATAAAAAGTAGCAGGCTAGGGTTACTTTGATAATGGCAAAGGAATGAAATATATGTGCTTATTAGCACAAACGAAGAGACATATTGCGGCTAGTAGACGTCCGAAATTATCCCGAGAACATGTGGACAATCCAAGGAAGAAGAGACAGAAGACTTCAAAAGGCCATGAACTTATCTGATCATAATAAGATTTGATTTGGATTGATTAAAGATAATAAAGTGGTTTTGATATGAAATGGGTTCCCAATAAATAAGCTTAAAGGAAAATAATAATAATGATAATAACTAGCAGTGAGAAAGACCAGTCAAATATTCCCATTTCAGCATCAAACTTTACTCACCATTCATTGTTTCATCTGAAAGCAATTTTCCTGGAGACTTAAAGTTCTGATTAAAAGAAAGGATATGATAAACATTCGGCATCTATCTTTACTACATACGTACATCTTCATTGATTTGTTTGTTCCCTTGCGCACATAAGGTATAGGACAGCAGTCATGCGAGCTACTCCGTTTTTGTTCTCTCATCTTAAACGCGAGAGTTGCACATTGAAGTGCTTTTCAAAAGCATTTATCCTTGTGATAGGGATCGAATTAGACAGACAAGATAACAAGAAACTTTCAGCACT
Source organism: Xylocarpus granatum (assembly GCA_019650275.1). Classification (NCBI taxonomy): domain Eukaryota; kingdom Viridiplantae; phylum Streptophyta; class Magnoliopsida; order Sapindales; family Meliaceae; genus Xylocarpus; species Xylocarpus granatum. Next base: position 237,930 of record BNST01001003.1, read on the forward strand.
TTCTAAATCCAAATTTTACAGTTTACATGTTAATTTATTAAACCAATAAAAGTTAAAATTGACTAAGAGTTTAATTTATATATATATATATATATAAGGAAGTCAAAATAATTATAAAACACAACTCAAAACTTCTGTTTAAATGATTAGAAGCAGTAGCAAAAGCAACCCACTTGCTTTTCAACATGTGTATTCATACGCCACGTATAATTTTAAAAGTAGATTGTTATTATTTCCCCCATAGGGAATGATGGAAACATCACCACCTTAATTAGTTGTTAATGATGATTAGCTTCGAAGAAACCTTATTAGATTTGTTTAAGACTATGGATAATGAATTATTAACAACCTTAATTGCGAGATCCCTTGGATTTCATCATTGATTTACGGCACCTTAATTAGTTGTTAATGATGATTAGTTTCAAAGAAATCTTTTGTTTTGGAACTTCAATAGAAACTAAAAGAGCACAAATTTACAACCGAAAACAACCCCAAATTTGAAAGCAATTGTTACGAGGAGGACAATAATAACATTAGATAGCTTTGGTCAACGATTAGGGAGAACTATTTAAGCAAATTAAAGTCCACTTCCTCTTCAAACATAAAAAATTCCTACATCATATAATGTCGGCTTAATAATTGTGGATGTTGTTTTGTCCAGAAGAAATATGTGGTAAATACATAAGACTTGCCATAGCTGCTTGCAGCCACTCTTCATCTTGTTTGATCTGAAACAATAATATCGGAAATTGGGAAGATCCATCAGGGAATTAACTATATGATATAGCGGGGCAAGATCTCTGGGAAAACACAAGCTTTAATCAGTTTTGAATTGGCATAATGTTAGTACCTGAATGGAATCAGCAGTAGAATATAATTCCTTGTCTTTCTGAGAATTTTCATTGTTCTTCATCACCATTTCTTCTTCACTCAGTTCATTGTTTCTCGCGAATCTCCCGCGAACACGAACCCTTCTGTCTGCTAGGGTTTTGCGACATGCATACTGCAAGTATATAGACAGAGGAAATGAAATTAAGTGACTAAGTGAAGGAAATGCCTAGAGGCGCCTTTAGAACGTGAAACCAGAGAGAGAGAGGAAAAAGAAAGTTTCTTCTGCAGTGATAGAAGAAGAGAAAAGGGAGAGATACAGAGCAAACCTTGATTGTCTTGTTGAAATTCCTTCGGTTTTTCTTCTTCAGATATCTGAGAATTCTGTCTTTCCTTTCTTCTACAGAATAGCGACCAACCTTAATAATTCTGGTGTCTTCCATTGCTGTCATTATTTGATTATTCTGGATTCCATGAGTTAAAAAGAAAAAATCAGAGAAAATAATTCGTACCCACAAGTTAAATTTTGGCAAAATATGAAAACGAAAATTATTATATTATTCACTGTCCTAAGCATTAATTTCCATGCAGAAATCACTTTCATTAAGTGAAAAATATGATACCCAATTTTCTGCATAAGCTGGATAAACAGGCTTCCAATCATGCATAAGTCCGCAGCAATCATCCACGAACTTGCACAATTCTAGGGGAAGCTGGAATCTGCCACCCGAATTCTGAACTTCTGAAATGCCATACAACCCCATATTGTTATACGCCGGCGCCGATGTCGGCACGACTGAGTCATATATCCCCAGCTGTTCCGGGAAAGACATCATTGGAGAAGGCGAGACGACATCGGATTCCGGTGGCAAAACGTTGTCGAAAGCGACAGGAAAGTTCTCTTCAGCATTCCATATTGCATCACAGCTAGAAATTGCACACCTTGAAGCTGCACCACCACGGCCACTAGAAATTGTACCACTGGACACTGTTCCATCACTGCAATTATTATTCTCTCCGGCAGCCGCAGCTGCCACCACCGGAGACGAAAACTGGGGAAAATCAGCACTGGAAAAAGAACAATCAGGAAAAAACTGAGAAATAAAAGCCATTGCAGCAAGATACAGAGAAATTTCACAGAAAGAAAAAGAAAGTTATTGATTTCTCTTCTTTCTGCGATACTTAAACTTCTTAGCCATGAATGAATATAGATATATATATATATATATATAGACACACACACACAGAGGTACATGGGAAAGTGAGATAGTGTTGCAAGTTGTTTTGCCCGTACTGCCCAGAAAACTGCCCACATGATTGTTTAAGACATAATTAGCAATGAAATAAGCTTGGATTAGCAAAACCAACTTGGCAGTCACTGTGCTGTATACTGTTTTCTTAATATTACAGATCTATTTTGCTGTAAACGCGTTAAATATTATATTTAATTATCAATTTTGCTATACTTAACTGTTTGTTAATTTCTTAACCAAAATTATAAAGTTAATTACTGCTTAATTTTACACGTGAAAACTAGAAGAATAGGAAATGACTTTTTTTTTATAATATTAGGCAAGCAAATTGAAAGCATGCTCATAGAGTAAAATTAAGCTAATTTGATCATCCCCTAAGATTATTCGTTTACTTTGATCATTAAGATTAATATTTAATACAGTTTCTCAATTAAGTGATGATTATTTGTTGTGGATAATATAACCATTCCCAATCGATTCTTAGAGAAAGAGATAATGCATCTTGATTTCGGTTTCATAAGTGTATGGTTATCATTTTCCATTTCAAGTAGACACATCAACAGGTGCCTTATAGTTTTTAAAAAAATAATAATAAATAAAAACTTTTTAAACACTCATAATACAAAAAAATAAATCTTTATATAAAAATATAAAATCAAACTTATTCCGTTATTATCCAATTATTTAATTATATAATAATATGTATATATTTATTATTAAATTTAAATTTATTATAAATAGTATGCATAGATGACAATATGTAATTAAATAATTAAATAGCCATAGAATATTGTAAATTTGATCTAAGACTTTCTCATGTATAATACAGAGGAGGATTGTTTTCTTTCCATTTCTTTTTTGTACGTTTTTAGTATTATTGCAAGTGCAACAACGAGGAGCTGTTGAACTTGCTCTCTGATGAGTTACGGTCTTGAAGTCTGTAGAAGTATTCATTTAGACTTTTCAGAATTTCCAAAAGGGATATATAATTAAGCAAGAACACATGCAACTTCGAAAAGACAAGCGGCATGAGATCGTATAAAGGTAAAATAAATAGAGGGGCCTCAGGTGAATACCATTCTTCCGCGGCGTTTAAAAAGGCTAGAGCTGTAGACCAAAGTGCTTCTTCTAAAGATCCAAACTACTTGCCAGAGAATCTAACACATGGGTTTGTTGGATTTGCATCAAAAATCCAAGTACATCATATATGCCCCCAACATTTCAACTCAAATTAACCCAACATTTTTCATCCAATACCTACTAATTTGATTACCGCAACCAGGTAAAATAGCAAATTATATATCCTTCGCAGCAGCATTTTGGATTGGAGTAATGCTTTGAACAAATTCCCTTTAGAGTGATTAGATAAATGATTCCTTGGAATGTTAGTCTTATTTTCCACTGGATTTCTACTTTCTTTCTTTCTTTCTTCCTTTCTTTCTTTCTTCTTCTCAGACTTTTGAGAAGCAATGGAACATGGATTGCTTAAAATTCCCATTTATCTCCGTATGCTCAAATTTGAGGCAAAAGAATTACCCAAGTAGTTTAAAATCATACAAATGACAAATTGTAAACCCAAAACATTTTGAAATTATTTAATTTACTTTATAATAAATATTTAAATTTTGACCAATAAATGTAACTTATGAATTTACAAATACTTTGATCTAATTTTTATTGATAAATATTGATACCCTTTTGCTAAAGATTGAAAATATGTTAATACCTTTAGATTAATTATTTAAAATAGAAAAAGTGCCCCGCATGTTTTATTTGTTGTCCAAAAACACTTTTGACAAGCAAGTTTCTCCCTCAGTTTGAATGGATATCTGGTTCAAGATTTCTTAGGAAAGGGTTGGCATATATACATTTTGTTGCGCCTTTTGTTATCTTAAAATATTCTAGTAGTTTTCATGTTTTCTAATTCAATTCCCTACAATTACAGGACAAATATTGGAAGGGGAGAACATAAATTTCTATCATAAATTCTTGAAGAGGAGGCTTGTGGCTCAAATTTTTAACTTTGCTGCCAAATTCGCCTGAAAAAGTTGTGAAAAATAGACACAGAATATGCAAGATTTTGTACCTCAGTATCTGGTGCTTCTGATGATAATAATCCTCCTTCCTTTCCTTTCCCACCAACCAACTTACAAGCACCATCCTGTTAAAATTTCCCAAGCAATTTCAGTTAATCCATCACTTAACTTGTAAATTTTATAAATTACATGCCTAATATTAGCATTTGAATTCAAAATCAAAGGGCATCAAATAAAATTGACATAAATTCCAATACTATAAAATCAAAAATGAGATTTTTTATAACTCACAGCATGTTAATTAATTGTTTGACCTAAAAATTTAAATAAAGACGTAATATTAATATTCTAAGTCAAGTCTAACAAAAATTATGATGTTATTTTCATTTTGATTAGATTATAACTAAACCAGATTAGAGAAAGAAATCATCACAAAACTGGCATTAGATGTTTATACAGCTAGCTTCCGCACACACAAGAGAATCAAAAGTTGGCATCTAAAAAAAGTTCAACACTTTTTAAGACCAGTTGGAAGCACAAGTAATTCTACCTATAAAAATCTTCAACAAATAAATAATTAATTAAAAAATAATAATTTAATTAAACACTATCCTATAATCTTTTTAAGTTAGTATTGAAACAAACAGATGTGTACCTAATCAACTAGTAAGCATATTGATGAATTTGATGAAATGCTTAACTTTTTGATCAAGCAATAACTTAAAAGCTCTACGGAAACAATGATCTGACATAATTCCCATGAGATATATCCTTTTATCTTGATGACTCAAGTGGTTGATATTCATACATAGTCCAACAAGCCCATGAGCAGCATGTTGCCCAGATGGAAATGAATCTTAACCTGATATCTTTTTTATTGCATAAGATCACTTCAGAACCCTTTCTTTTCTTTTTATTTTTTTCTTTTTCTTCATTTCGCATCCTGTTACTAGGCTTGCTCTATGTATATTATAGGCTTCTCTTTGCGCTCTCTAAGTTGGCAAAAAACCTGAGATTCTTGTTCAAAGATTGATAAGTTCAGCTTTTTCTCTACCACTTTCATTTCTCTTTCATGCGTTGAGCTTTTTCTCTACAAGTTTCATTTTTCTTTCATGCTATCAGGTTTTCATGCCTCCCCTATTCTTAGTGACTGAGAAATTACTTTTCTTCCTTCATATCTGATCAAAGATACAAATGTCTAATCCAACTGGAAAAAAAATTGCACATACATACATACACATATGCCAATAGCGACTTCACTTTAAAGCATTTGCCCCCTCAATCCTAATTAGACTTTTCACCTTAGTTTTCACAAATATATATATATATATATATAGAAAGATAAGGTTTGCACATTACCCTTTAATTTTTAGTTCTTATTCTTTTTTTGCAAAATCAGCTAAGAACTACAGAAAATGAATGTTATGATAACAATCAATGAAAATTTGGTGGGACTATGAACCACGTTGGCGAACAACATCTTCAGGCAATTATTTGTATTTTGTTGTCCCTATTTTCAACAAATGAACAAATTGTGTCAGCAAAATCAACATCACAATCCATATGATAAGACTTTCATTACATATATATGCCCAGAAAATGGGAAAAATTTGAAGATATTCGGATCATTGACACATACTCGACAAATATTTATTGTAATAATTCTCGAAGTAAACAAATATTCCACAATTTCACAGAGAAGATGACAAAAACAGAAAAAAAGAAATAACGTGTTTTTAGACACCATTCTTTATATAGATAAGTGTACCTATGGGTGTATCTCATAATCATAATATTTACACAACTAGTAGGCAGAATCTGATGCATCAACGACTTAACCACGAAATGAATACCAAAACATCATTTTAGGTGCATATTCAAAAGCTATGACATATGATGTGATGCCTTAGATTTGGCATTAGGGCCTGGAAAGATCTGCCACCACACAAGCACAAGAAAGTGGAGACAGGGAGTGGAACAAAAGATGAATTGAAGAAAAATTTCCTCTTTATAATCTAGCTCAAGAAAACCAAACCTTGCAAGGCTAATGGCAATTAGTACCTTCTCAGAAGGATCAAAAGCAGACGATAAAGCAACTATTTATGGGGCTTACCTTCAAGAATGAGGAGAAAGGAAAAACAATCTCAAACCTAGTGCGCTGGAATATAAGTTCTTATGTTGAATGCACTTTGACAAGTTATAATACACAGAGAACAAACTACAAACCATTCACTCAGAGCAGCTGGGAACAAGTTTGATTTGCAGCCGGCTGAACAATACTGGTCAAACTGACCCAGAATTCAGATTATTCAGAAAAATGTAGACAGTGGAATTCTAGCAAATATGGTAAGAAATTTTGATGCTCTTTTAAAACATTAACCAAGTAGACAGAGTGGGATTCTAGCTCAAGTCAAACATAAATATATTAACCAAAAGTAGATCAAATGAAACTACAAAAAAGATGCTCTACTCTCCCTAATTCCAACCAAATAAAAGGGCAGCAGTCTTTTGACTCACGTCCTATTCTTGATTTAAGAGCTGAGGCAATACCAATATATAGTCCTATACCTTACAATATGAATGAGTGTCCACACATAATTCTTATTGAAAATGTTCTGGCCATTATACCAGCAAGATGTATTCCCAATACCAGCATTTGTTATTTCTTAAAAAAAGAAATAAACATCCTTTCAATAGATATTTACTATTACAAAGATTATAAGAGTAAACTGGCAGTGTTTATCATAGCAGCTCTTTCATAAGTGCATGAAACAGAGTATTTCATAAATTTTACATTTTCAACTATTATAACCATTGCTGTGAGACAATATAAGCGTACATGAAGACTGCCACACATTCAAGCACAAAAACACACACCACATACGGTAATTAGGAATAGAATTGTGGTAATCCCTCTCAAGCAGAGAAACTTCTATAGTCTAGTGTATGTTACAGTTGAGCAATCCTTGAAAATATAAGTAAAAGTCTTTGTTATCTGTCCCAAAATTCTTCTGCTTTTCTCAAGGTTTCCTGAGTGGTGATAGATAGAAGCCAGTCCACAAATCAAACATTAGGTTTTGTTTTGCATCAATGTAGAAAATAACGGAATAATTCAGCAACCCACTACCTCTCAGGTTCGTTTTTGCGCGTTTAATTCCTTGATGTTAGCTAGAAAAGCACTGACTGTTCATATGATATGGACTCCTTAATTGCAAATATATCCTAATCAGTTAGTCAAGAGCCTGAAAACTGTTACAGCACATCAGTCACCAATTATATACAAGAAATTGAATGGTAGAACTCACCTGGCTTGACAAAAGAACTCCCTTCCATCAATTCAAGGAGTGTGCCCTCCTTTTTTTTTGAAAAAAACTGAGATTATTTGGATGGAAAATTGAAGTAGTTTAACAATTAACTAGAAGGTGACTAAATGTGCACCCAAAAAATATACTTGGATTTTCCAGGTGCAAGAGAAAAGTGGTCTATCAAATACCAAGATAAGACTCTCAAGCAGCAGTTAAATGAGAATTGAGCATTACAAGCCTGGAAGTGAAAGCCCATGAGGAGGAGAAGTTGCCGCAGATGACTGTTGGCTTGATGGATACCATGAAAATATTGAAGTCTGTCCATCGTATCGAGGTTTTGTAGGAGATGTTGCACCAGAGGTTCTCTTGGGAGATCCAGCAAGAGAATAACCTCTAGGGGACACACTTGTAAAAATAACTTTCAGAGTTCCAGTTTGAGAGAGCCGTGGTGTGATATATGGAGTCAGCAAAATTCTTTGCAAAACATTTCCTGAAGCTGCTGACCAAATAATCAACTTAAATTAAAAAGAAAAAAAAACCTCTTCTTTTCTACTTTTGTCAATTAAGCTTAATATGCTGAGAAAAACAAATAAGCCAGTCCCTTATCAACTAAATATAATAATGGGACTCCAAAACATACATGTGGACTTGCAGGTTGTCTAAATATGCATCCAATTATTGAGCTACATACTCCAAAGAAACTCAGAAGGATCACTTTTGTTAAATCCAATATAATGATATATAATTCTTCACATTTGCCCCTGCATAAATATAAGCTAGCTCATTTATCTCAAAATTAATCATTTTTTTAAGACTGTAATTAAACTATCCACTTATATTTTAGATTTTCAATGCGAAGGTTTTAGTGAAGTTCACTTTGAATTATATGAAATTATGAAAGTTAGTTAACCAACAGTGATATAACTAAATTTTTTTTGGGGGTACATCAGGACGTCAATGTTTTATAAGCCTTTGAAAATTGTATCTGGATTCCGACCGTACTTGAATGTTAATACAAGTATTTAGCTAGGTTTCTTTTGTTCATATTAAAATAATGTGGGAAGTCATATGCAACGAATAGAAAATAGCAAACAAATAAAAACTAATAACAAGGGAGAACTACCCTCAATGAGCAGAGGAGACTGTTCCAATTACCTTCATCAGTTTTGCTTCCCATATCTGTACAATCACTGCAGGAATGTTCTGCTGTATAGCCATTGGTCCCCTCATCTACGAGGTCAGAGGAATGAAAATTGATTAGATGGTGATCACCAGGAAGACAACATGAAAAATAAAGTTAGAATTCTTTGAATGAGGAAAACATAGTTACTACTTATAAGCATCATTCATTCAGAATGAAGATGACACTGTATAAAAAGCTTTTTCAAGTTAGATTAATAGTACCTTTGTCAGGATAGGCTCTTGAAACCGACTGGTCAGAGGTCCCAATATCAACAGTTTCCGTCTGCTGATACCAAAAAATTCAGTAATAAATAAGTCTTTTGACAACAGGTCAAACAGAAGTCAGATACTAGGCACAGAAAGATACCGACTTCCTCGTCAAAACAATACCTCAAAATTTCTCACCAGTTTACCGACTTCCTCGTCATTCAAAGAATACAAAAGCTACCAAACAACAAAAATACCAACTTAACTAAATTTAGCAGCTAAAAACGAACGCCAAAATTTCATTTTTTTGTCCAACTTTCTCATCCACCAACTGATCAAATTCTTCATTTTCAGTTAAAAGTATAATTAATTCACAAAATCAAACCCTCTTACACTATCATCAACAATAATCTTCAATTTAAAGTCAGCTTCCTGGTACGCTTTCTGCTCGTGCGACAATCTCTCTTCCATCTCGCATATCACACGATCATTTTCGTACACCTTCTGTCGCATCCTTTCCATCTTCGACGCGCGCAAAGTAATTGCCGAAGACGTGCTCTTACACGCCAGATCCAGCTGGTCTTAAGGATCCGCAGGAATCACAGTCAGTATATCGTCCGGTAAATGGGATTCTGGCCTGCCGCCGGCATTGCTACGCGACATGCCCGATTCTCTTCCACTCTCTGGTTGTAGGTAAGAAGTTTAAGCGAGGGACAGAGGAGAGAAAGAAACCAGTTTGCTTTGGATAGAACAAGATCGAACGAATTTTGAAATTGGTTTTGTTTTGTTTTAAAAATTAAAGGATTTTCCCTCCAAAACGCGGCACTTCAAGTTACAATCTTACAATATGTTTTTCCCTTTCTTCAAATTGTAATGGGCCAAGTCCTCCCCATAAGCCCACCATAAGCCGGGTTAACTTAAATAACAAAGGCCTGGCTTTGCAGCCCAAAAGTTACAAAACTTAAAAAGAGAGAAACTTAGTCTGACAGATAAAAAGGAGAAACGATTGTTTTCCAGTTTTGTTTCTTTCACAGCGATTTTCTCAGCAACCAAACACAGATAAAGAGAGAAGGCTACAACATGTCGGTGCTAATAGTAACGAGTTTAGGGGACCTAGTAGTGGATTTATTCGTTGAAAAGTGTCCGTTGACCGCGAAGAACTTCTTGAAGCTCTGCAAGTACGCAATCGTATACTGCATTCATGTTATTCTAACAATCCAGTTGAATAATGATAATATTTTGTATCGTAACTTTGTTTTTTTTAATTTTATTTTATACAGGATTAAGTACTATAACGGTTGTCTATTTCACACGGTTCAGAAAGATTTTACCGCGCAAACCGGCGACCCGACCGGGACTGGAACCGGTGGCGATTCGGTCTACAAGTAAGAATCTTTGCAGTTCTTCCGGGCAAAAAAATAATGTGTATTGCGATTTATTGATTGTGTATTGATGTTATGCTTTTAGGTTTTTGTATGGTGAGCAGGCTCGGTTTTTCGGGGATGAGATTCGCGTTGATTTGAAGCATACTAAGTCTGGCATTGTTGCCATGGCTAGTGCTGGAGAGAATCTGAATGCTTCGCAGGTTTGTTTGTTTAGAAAGCTGCGTTGTTTGGTATGAACCATAAATAAATATGATGTTTTGATTGTTTTTTATTAGCTTCGTTTGGATTTAAAGTTGTGCTCGTGCATCGAGGTTAAGGTGGAATATGTGTATTTGTTGTGAATGAGACAGTTTGAACTTTATTGTATTGATCCATTTTGGTGCTTATGGTATTTCGATTTTTCTGCAGTTTTATATCACTCTGCGGGATGGTTTGGACTATCTTGATGAGAAGCACACTGTGAGTCCCTTGATCCTCAATTTATCTTTTGATGTGTGCTACTAATCTTTGTTTTATTAAACATCTGAAGAAACAATTACTTCTGTGATGTCATATGCACTTTCAATTTTTGCTTTCTTTTAAAAAATTCATAAAATAAGAAGTTCTGGTTTGTTTTTAGATTCTGTGCATTTCTGGGCTGCTTTCTCCATAACTCTCTTCAAATTCTTTTGCTTTTGGATGAGACATTTTTTTTGTTGCACTCTGTAACTGTGTCAATTGCAATATTTGTACTTCTAGATATACCGAGGAAGCTACTTTATCCATCACATTCTTAATCATTTTGCCATAGGCAATAGTCTCTTTGTGAGGTTTTGCTTCTCAGTTTCTCTTTCCCATGGAATTTACAGAAAGTGTTCTTGGATGTCTTAGGATGTTCATCCAGTTCTTAAGACTTTAGTATAGAAAAGGAAATATATAGATGAGAAATTGTTTAGATAATCTGGAAATTTTGACCTAGAGATGTGGCTTTCTCCATTTTAGTTCATTTTTTTGTTGCACTTTTCTCAGCATTTTTGTTATTTAAGAATGAGTTTATTGTTGCAGATTTTTGGAGAGGTTGCTGAAGGCTTTGAAACTTTGAATAGAATTAACGAAGCTTATGTAGATGAGAAGAACAGACCTTACAAAAATATCCGGTTTGTTCTCTTTACCACTATACAAGTTATTATGTTGAAGTACTCACTGTAGATAATCACTATGTTCACTGATGTTAATTGATTTTAATACTCCTTACCTGTTGATTGGTGCAGAGTCAAACACACATATATATTAGAGGATCCATTTGATGATCCTCCACAGCTAGCTGAGTTGATTCCTGATGCCTCGCCAGAAGGCAAACCAAAAGATGAGGTATTGACTGATTTCATATATTCCTTAGTTATTTATGAGAAGGTGTGAAATGAAAATTTTGATATTAGTAACAAAAAAAGCTTGTGTAACTTCAAATTTTCAAATGTTTTAAATAATTCCACTTTTCCAATGGTTAGAAGCGGAATTCAAAACCCAAAGCCACTAGAAACAGAAGTTGATTGATATTTCAATTATTTTCCTTAAGTTTTCCAAGGACTTATTATTCATTGCTTCATTATGGAGAAAAGTAAGAGAGGAAGCATTTGAACAAGAAAATGCTTGATTAACTTGAGGTACCTGGTATATAGCATCAATTTGGCAGTCCATGGTTAATGCTGATCACTGCCAATATAATATTATTTGAACAGTTTCAGTATAATAAAATGGGCCAACCTGGTCAAGTTTCGACAATGTGTAGTTTATATTGGGTTAGTGGACCTTTGGGCAAATTTTTGATATTGTGACTAGGTTGACGATGAAGTGCGGCTGGAAGATGATTGGGTGCCCCTTGATGAGCAACTAAGCGCAACTGAGCTTGAGGAGGTTCTCCGTTCAAAGGATGCACATTCAAGTGCTGTTGTACTTGAGAGTGTAAGTATTCTGTACTTATATTATGATGCCAGTTATTTGTGTCTGGCAGTGATGCTCCATCTTTATAATGTGATTCATTTTTACTGTCTCATATGCATTACAGATTGGAGATATCCCTGATGCTGATGTAAAGCCTCCTGAGAATGTGCTGTTTGTTTGTAAACTGAATCCAGTCACTGAAGTGAGTACTTTTTTTTTACTATATTGAGTTGACATTGTTGCCAGGATCATGAAAGTATTGCTATGTTTCTTTTGAATTTTGTTTGCTTGAAATGCAAGAAGGAAAGGAGGTAACAATGAAGGGAGAGAAGGAGAGGATAGACTTTTCCTTTGTATAGTCGGTAACTATAAGTGAAAATGGAATGAGATGGAATGCCACTTTTCTTTCTATCATTTCCTCTACTTATTTTTTCCTTCCCTTCTAGCAAAGAAAGTACTGTAATCAACTAGGAAAGATGAAAGTGCTTGGCATGCCCCTTGTAATCTGGTTTCTTTACGTTGTTAGTTTAGGCATGTTTAATCTTGAATTCTTTAATGCAGGACGAAGACTTGCATACAATCTTTTCACGTTTTGGAACTGTTGTGTCGTAAGTGATAAAACCTTTTCCTTTTAGATGATAATTCTTTAATGTGAGCAAGTTTGAGTATCTAATTAAATTTCTGGTTATAAATGGATTATGACAGGGCTGAAGTAATACGTGATTACAAGACTGGAGACAGTTTATGCTATGCTTTCATTGGTGAGTGAAATTTGTTCTATTTTGAAGTGAAATACATATATTCTGTTATGTGCATAATGTAAGAAGCTAAATTTTGGACATCTTCCTATTTATGGTGTCTCTCCAATAAGCTCTGACCTCTGTAGTTGTTGCTTTGATTTTTAACATAGATCACTTATAAGAATTAGTTTTAACCAGATACAATTTTGAAAGTTTCAATAAGTTATAAAAAAAATTCTTGTAATTATGTTTGGGTCTTCTTTTTCCCCAAAAGTAGTACTGATCTGAATCTCTCAGAAAAAGATTTTGTTTTTGATTGCCAGCTATGATGAAATGTAAGTTGAATATGAATCCTGAAGAGGCACCTAAACAGAGCTAGGTGGGAAAGGAAAATTCACCTTGGCTAATGCAAATGGTTGTTTATGGAATTGCTTAATGAATTCATGCTTGGTTGTTGGACTATTGTTATTTTTATAAATGAAAATAAGCATCCTATGAAGTTCTGATTTGCCTCAATTGATGACTGAGAATTTCATTGAGCCCTGTAAGAGCGGTTTACATTTTACTGCTGGGCAAAAGGTGAGTTCTTAGGTATTAAGTGTACCTGAGTGTATGTCTATATACACATGTGGATATATGACAACAGTATGTAGACAGATGTTGTCACACTGTCTATTAAATCATAACCCCTGCAGGAGCTAAGTTCTCCTATACACGCGCACACACATTTTATTTAATAGCAAAGTGATGTACTCATTGGTGTCATTAATGGTTTCAACCTGATATTAATCACTTACTTTATTTCCTGCCAGAGTTTGAGAAGAACGAGGCATGTGAACAAGCATACTTCAAGGTAATCTTAAACCATGGATGTACTTCTTTCTTTTCTCTGATCTTGGATTTTTCAGCTTGCATATATGATGACTGGCTTCATAAATCTAGTTCAAGTATATGTGCATCACTTAATCTTTCAACTTAACTTGGCTATGTATTAAACAGAGCAAGATTTTGTATAGTAATATAATATATTTACTTTTATGAAAACACATCATGCAGGTACATTTATGTACTTAAATTTGGCATAACTTTTTTTCTGTAAAGATTGCTTCAGATTTTGCTTTCTGTTGACGTAACAGTTTCTTGTGGTTCCATAATCATCAAAAACTTTACATGATTTCATTCTTTTCTGGGCCGTTGCATGAGTTGGCACCTAAAAGAATTGGAAACTCCTTCTAGCTGTAATTTGGTAGAGTATATGCAAATGCTTGACAATGACAACTGCAAAATGCGTTCTGAGGTGCTGGAACTGAACTCATATGGCTCTTTCAACATTAGTCTCTCAAGAACATTATTGCAAAAATAGATAGTGAACATGCAATTTGTCAATCATATTCCTTAGTAGCTTTCATTTCAGTGCTTTTGCTGAACTTGTTTAATCTGCCTTTTCATGATAGATGGATAATGCGTTGATTGATGATAGAAGGATACATGTGGATTTTAGTCAAAGTGTCTCAAAACTTTGGAACCAATACAGGCGAAGAGCTAACCAAAGTGGTAAAGGTAAAAGTTAAAACATCATTTCAGCAGGACATGGATTATTGTTGTTTCAGGCAAAAATGTATGCAACTTGTGTGTTTGTTTGAATGTACAGAGTATTGGGTTCCCTTTGCTGCATGCTTTATTAATTTCAGACTTCCGTTTTGTCTTGCTAGGTTTTATATCTGTTTTTCCTCCATTCAGATGCTATCATTGTTTATTTGCTATGACCCTAGCTTAACGACCAGTGATTTACTAGAATAGTGAAAAGAGATGAAACATGGACACTGTTAAACCCAGCTTCATGAAACATGTTCTCCTTAACAATTGACTTATGGCTTTGATATGGTCGTGGATGGTTGGAAACCCCCTGAAAAGGCTTTGGAAATTAAATAGCCTATATTGCTTCATTCTTTGTTCAATCACGATTTTAATTCTCTTTCCAGGACTTCATCTAGTGTGTGAAGAGAAGACTCTTACTACTTGGAATCTTTGAAATTAATGTACAAGTTATTCATTCGTTATTGACTGCAGGAAATGGTTGCTTCAAATGCGGCTCTTTAGATCACATTGCCAAGGATTGCACTGGGCAGCAGCCTCCAAAATACATATTAAGGGATGACAACCGACAGCATGGTGGATATGGCGACTCTAGGTTGTTAAAACTAAAAGTGTGTGGTTTTCTGTTTCTCAGTCTCTCTCTCTTGCTGACTGTGTAGTAATTGTTGTAGGTATGAAATGGTATTTGATGAACACGCTTCTGAAAATTCAAGAGGTGGAAAAAAACATCGAGGCAATGATCCAGATGGCCGAGTTGAGAAAACAAAAATGAATCGACAGAGTTCTGACCAGAGAGATAGGGGGAATCAAGAAAGGAGAGACCTAGGTAACAGACACAAGGAAAGCGACAGAATGAGGGAAAACAGAGAAGAATGGATCAACCGGGATGGTAAAGCAAGTCGACAACATGTACAGAGACAAGAAGGGAGAGATGATAACGGCAGATATGAGTCTGATTACCCAAAGTGTTCAGATTCTGATCGACGCAAAGAAAGGAGGGATGATGGAAATTATAGGAAGAGAAATGCAGAAAATGATAACGGTGCAGAAAGGAAAGATAATGGAGATCATAGAAAAAGAGAGAATGAGAGTGGTCCAGATAGGAGGGATGATAGGGGCCACAGAAAGAGCAGGGCAGATGATGATATCCACAGAGACAGGAGGGATGATAGAGATTACAGGAAGAACTCCGGTCATAGCGAAAGAAGAGACCCAAGAAAGGAGCCAGATTATAGAAGAAGTAGTGAAGACGATAATAGCCATAGAAGGCGGGGAGAAGAGGGAACAAATAGACGTCGTGGTGCGGAAAGTGATGATCATGATCGTGATAGAAAGCACCACCGTAGTGACAAAAGACGATGAAGTCTTTCAAATGCACGTCATGGCACTTAGAATATTGTCTTCTAAAATATTCGGAGTAAGTCGCTCTGTCCTTAATGCAGTCTTAAGTTTTGCATATGTGTTTTCACGTGGGAATTTTCGCTTTAAGTGGGACTTTTTGGTACATCGGAATGCACCGTTTAATTTTTCAATTTTTTGGGGCTTTTTTAAGTCTTTTTTAAAATTTAAGAATTATAACAAAGAGAATTGTGTATTACAAGCAAAGAATTGCGCATCATGACCCTAATAAATAAAAAAGGGGAGGGAAGAATAAGAATAAATGAGCACATAAGGATTCAACTTCATAATTTCACCATTTACTGAGAATATATGTTAGAAGATTTCAGCAGTAATGCATGTTTCTTGCCTAAAGCGGCACAAAATTGTTAACTACATAATCACGATTATCATTGTACGGGAACTTATGTTCCAATTATATGAAGAACGAGAGCAGGAGAAACAACACTTTTTAACATATTTCCCCAAAAATACGAGGAAGGAGAATTTAGTGTTGCCTGAGAAAGACCACGCCACAATCCTCGATAATGCGTCATAACAGTACGCGGAGAAATAAATCCAGACAGGATTAAGCTTTAGACATGATTTTCCGGTACATGCCTCTTGTGATCCCTGTCCATGAGACCAAGCCGGCTCATCCGCTAACGATCTTCTAAATAATCATAATTATGACGGTGGGATCCATGGCCATGGTTGTCCGTGACCTCCCCCTTCTGGTGCTCTCTCGGGTGGGCTCCCAACTTTTTGCTTCCAGTTGCTTGACTTGGAAAAACGCGAACCCTTACCAAAGATCATTGGGCCCTGACACCTCCCCTTCTTCTACATTCTCCAAATCCAATGCATATGACTGCCCCCTCATTTATTGGGGGCCTTCTCTGACATCCTCTCAATGCCTTTCATGATACGAGTTTTCACTCTCTTGTTAAATACCATTTTCTACTTCCCTCTCGATAAGATCATCCTCATCCATCAAGCCAGTTTTTTGAGTTCCGTACACACGGGATTTCCTCTGTTTCTCTACTGCCGCCTTTAACTTGTCTGTATCAAGCTTCTTGATAGCTTCGCGGGGTGACTGGCCAATTGTACCTCCTCTGTGTTCCAGATTTCAACCAAAACGCTTGTCCCCGCTTCTCACCACAGTCCTTCCTAGATCCTCTTCAGCCAGTGTATCTGACCCAAATTTTGATGTTCTTTGACATTTGCCCTTGTTTTGTTATGGAGACATCTCTGATTCATGGTGTATCATGTTGAGATTCAGAGCATGCATTGTCATTGACAGCATTTTCATCTCTGCACTTTCACAGTCATTATA
This sequence comes from Xylocarpus granatum, assembly GCA_019650275.1. Lineage (NCBI taxonomy): Eukaryota > Viridiplantae > Streptophyta > Magnoliopsida > Sapindales > Meliaceae > Xylocarpus > Xylocarpus granatum. The sequence goes on from BNST01001003.1 coordinate 255,092, forward strand.
CCAACTTTGAGTAGTTCTGGGGCCTCCAAGTCGATTGTCTGCCAATAGCTGGTCAGAAACTGGATTAGCTGTTGAGGGCTTTAAGGGTCCAGGTCTTAAAAGTAGTGATACTAGCCAGAGAATGACTACTAGTCACAGGGTACTCTTCAGTGATAGACAGGACTTTTGTTGATGCCCTATGAATACCTCCCGATGCAGTAATTTCTTCAACGTCACCCTGGGAAGGCAGCAATCTATTTTGTTCATAGAGTTCCAACATCTGATTGCTAACCTGTGAAAGAAATAAGTGTTTAGCATTAGAAGTGATTCTAACATACTAGCAAAAGGATGAATTACAATGCTACAGAGTATACAATTAATTACAATTACATGAATGTAACTTTCTAACAGAATTTTTGGTCTTCTTTTAATTAACCTTGTCAACCTTTCTTATTTATTTTTAAAACAAAGGACCATAAAATGGGAATGCATTAATATACCATAAAGGGGGGAAAAAAACCTATCTCTTATTAGCAGTAAAAGACAGTGGACAGGACAAAAAGGGGGAAAACCAACCCTCCAATTGGCGTGGGGTGACTTCAAATTCTTGCCTCCACGCCCTGTCACCATCTGAAGGAAGCTTTGCTTTCAGGAACTTCACAGAGAGAAAAATGGCTCCCAAAGCATTGTGGTGGGGCTTAAACTGCAAGCAGAGTGAGGTCCGCAGTCTGCACGCAACCCCTAGTCAAGAAACCATGGAAAAAGGCCACAAATGATGCACAACATATGAGAAAACAATTGAGCATACCCATCATTGACAAAGTTCCGTGCAACGTGCACAAGGGCATTCTGAGCAATCTTAAATTTCTTAATTGCCTCAACAAGGGGTTTGTATGGATGCTGCACATTTAGGTCGACAGCAAGAGTTGAAAGTACGAGTCTTTCTCTAAGTAAAATTGACTCTTTCTGTCATTCATATATCTCCTGTATGAAATGCATGCAAACAAATTAATTAGCTTGTGGAGAAAAAAATAATTGGAACAGAACAGAACAGACAAGAAATGAGATATCCATAATTTAATGCTTATGCCAGAAAAATATGTTATGCAATTAAATTATGCATCCTTGGACCATAGTTTAATCTTATGCAAGAAAATATGCCAAACACTGACATAAATACATCCTTAGACCATAATTCAATGGTTATGCCAGAAACACATGTTGGACACTGACATCAAAACGAATAAAGATCAATTATAAAGCAAGATGACCCACAATCCTCAGCCAGTACATAGCCAAACAGTCATTACCACCATTACAAATAAGTCATTAATCCTCTTTCATAAACACAACTGACAAAGGACAGCTGACAAACTTAAGATTAATGGGAAGGCAAACATAATAAATCTTACATTTCCTTTTTAGGAAAACAAAAACAAGTAATAACATTCTAAACAAAATTTATTAGCTATATCGGATATACAATTTAAACCATTAAAGTATTTCTCAATATGAGTTATAAAGACATCAAAGAAAAGTATAAACAAACAAAGAAAAGTATAAAACATAATACAAGTAATTTCTAATCTAAGCTCTCAATTAATTAATGTGACAATGCACACTTGGGTCAGCTTTTCTCCAGAGGATCAAACGAGTTGGCATCAAATTATGGAAATGTAATTGGCACACCATGATAAGGAAATAAAAAAACGTAAAAAAAAAGACAAGAATAATAGATGCATATAATGACAAATTAACAAGTTTGTGTAAGATAAAATGGAAGTCAATAAAATATCGAGACATGTAAAGATAATACCTTTTGCTTGATCCTAAGAACTGCATTGGGATCCTTATCCTTTTCATGAATGATTTCATATGAAACAAGGATTACATCTTTCAGCGGATGAGGAGTCTCTTCAACCTTCCCACCAAGAAACTTATATACTGCGGCTATAGTCTACAAAATATTTTATTGAAATTGTAATGGAATTTGTCCTTAATCAAATTAAAAGCTTTTCATAAGAAACTAATTTCTTTTTTTTTCCAAATTTAACACTCAATTAAAAAATTTTCCCTCGCAATTTTATTTCTACTGCAAGATTCCCTACACACCTCTCCCAATCACTCAGCTGACAGAGTTGCACAAAACCAATCTCTCTCTTACTTGCATACACCACAATTGAGTGAGAAACATGGAGGCATCTTTTTATTTTTATTATTTTATTTTTTTGACTCTTTTCTCTTGGAAGGAAGGTTGAGAGTGTAAAATTATCTTCGACTTATAGGAAATTCAAATGCATAGCGCTTGCTGGCGGTGATTCCAAGGGGCAAATCACTCCAGTCAAACATTCATTTAGTTATTACACTACCTAGAGATTCCTCAGAGAAATACAATTTCCCATTCAGTATTGTGAAAAAAAGTGAGATTACACAATGTTTATGGTGGTGTAACCGAGCTCTGGATAGCTATTGGCGCTCTTAATCACGCATTATAGAAGTATAGATATAAAGTGACACACAAATGAAAATTATCTCGTATATGTCTTTCCATCTTAGAATACTACCTCATTTCCTCTCCATTTACGGAAATTGTTCTACATGCCAAAGCCACAACTAACATTTGCATTTTGCTATTAAGCAAGGCCTTAATATTTCTTGAAAACTCAGTAGTACAAAACGAATCACAAATCCTTGGACCAAAACCATCATGTAGTTTCTTAAAAATATACTAAAGGGGGAACAAAGTTATGGGCAGTCAAAAAAAACACCAATACTTCAGTAATTCAGCTTCAGTATAAAGTCATTTACATTATGAAAAAGGTATGAAAAGTGAGCAGAGTAATAAAACAAAAAACAAACAGAAAGTTTCAAACAATTTCCACATAACATTACATTACATGTCTTTGTTATACTATGTTGGGAATTCCAACATAGTATAACAAAGAAATGAAACAACTACATGAAACAACGAATACCACAAAAGATGAAACAACTAAGCGCCCAAAAGATGAAATAAGATTTCAAGTCTTTGTTCTATTATGTTGGGAATTCCAATTACATTACATGAAACAACTAATACCACAAAAGATAAAATCAGAAACTTTATGACAGATTACATTAAAAGGATTTACTATCCATCCATAAAAATGGTATTAGCTACACCCTGCTAGATTGACACTGAAATTTTTTTCCAGGAAAATACTTAAAGAATCAATATCTTGTAAATGAACAAAACTCACCCTCTTATCATTCTTAGCATGCAATTGATGAAGGAAGAATCAGTGACAGAATATTATTGCTATAGCAATTGCTATCTGGGGTCTGCATTTTAAGAAACCCAACATACCTAACATGGTAATTGAAAACTATTAATTAAAAAGGCATATTTGAGATACAACTATAGATAACAGCACTTCAAGTACAGTAGAAGTAGAAGAGCAGCAATAAGTTCACCATGCAGTAGGAGAACAATCCATGCTCAGGGCTGAATAACTGTTTAACAACTATGCTACTTTACCTTAGCAATAATCCGTCTGAGAAGCAAAAATCAATATTTTTCTACCTTTTTCTTTTTAGTTGAGAGAAAAATAAATTATGGAAACTAACAACGTGCAAATGAACTTCAGAAAAGATTTAAGGGGCAAACCTTCCCAGATGTTTCACACCAAATCCTCTCAAATTGTCTCTCTTTGTGTCACATCAAAGATGCAATTATTTATTTAATCAGACAAGGGGCAGAAGAAGTTAAACACATCCAACTGAAATGCATAGACTCACACTTTAAGTCTCATGCCCAAGTGTTGCAGAAATGTACAGTATGACTTGCACAGATAAGTCTGCTTTCTCAAATCAATGCCATCTCATTTAGATGGGGAATTTTCTTAAAGTTCTTTCCTACAAAAATACCAACGGCCACCATCCTGCACTTCACCTTCATTAATTCCACAATATGAGTAATCACCGGGAACAGAAAAGCCATTTGTATCCTTGCTGACCAGCAGGGTCCAATACTCATATAAACGGACTATTTGGTTGCTGGATGTAATGACAGCATCACCTTCCTACCAAAGCATGCCAAGATACATCACCAACAAAAAACTAAAAATAGTATGCTTAAAAGAAAATAATAACTAATAATTTCAAATCATCAAAATCAAGTAAGATGTTAACTCATGGAAAGTAGGATTTGAACACAAGACATTAGATTTAGGAAACAGTTCAAAAAAACTGAACTAGTAGTGCTTATTTATTATATTAGATAAGCTTGTAAAGAAGAGAAAGTTTCTATGTATATATACATATATAATCCCAATACATGTTTCTTTCACATACTCTCATATCATACGGTATATTTAAAAAATAACAATGACTAATTACTTATAAGTCAATCTGTAATTGATACTCATATTCTTTCAAAAGAATAAGGATTATAAAATTCGAAATCATAACTTCACTCTGGCAGGAACACAAAGTACATTCAGGGAAAATGTAAGGCAGCATTAACCCTTTCTAGTATTATCTCAAATAAATTGCCGACTAAAATCAACATATTTAAGGGACTGCTTCTAATGTCGTAGGCCTAGTTTATAATTTTCCCAGAAGGTATGCATTTTCACTGTTGTCCAAGCGTGTATGTTTGTATAGACATGAAAATATACGATGATGATGATATACTTATCAAAAAGCTTTATTAATAATTTTATACAAAATTTGGGAAAAAAAATAAAAACAATTAAACACATCTAGTTAAAAGTGCTACAATTCTAAAAATTTCCATGAGAATTACTCCCTTTCTCGCAAGAACCAACCCGAAAAAACAAAAATCCTGACTTCATTCGAAAATCCAAAATCACATAGAGCAGCAAAAAAATCTTCCGGCAAAGCAAATTTCATCAAAACAAACACGAGCAAAGACCTGAATTTAGTTTCGCCAAAATTTACCATTAAACTTCTCAAGCAAAAAGCAACGAGAAGAATTCCATGAATTTCAAACACAATTGAAACTGAAAACGAGAGAGATGGAGAGAATGAAGAAGAAGGAAGAGGATTGCTTGTTAATTTTAGTGTTAGGGTTTATAGTTTGTACGACTGAATAGGAAACTTAACCGTTTTGCAATTGAGGCCCCGAAGTGAAGGCCACTGCTTTCTGCCTGCCTGAGTCACCGAGAGAGATGTATTTATTCAATATTTTGTGTTTTACATCTACGAAAATCATAAATACAAATTCACCTTTCATATATAATAACAATTATTAAAATAATATATTAAAAATATATATATTTATTAATTAAATTAATTCAACACTTTAATTTAATTTTCTACCATATTTTTAATAAATAAATTATTCATATTATTTCAGTTTAATTTTATTAAATAAATATCAAAATTTTCATAATAGTAGGCATAGGCATCAGGTTTATATGGAATTTGAATTTTATAATTAGTGTTTGGACCAACTTCTTTTATCTAAATGACTGGTTTTTATTCTAAATAAAGATGAGAACCACAACTTAGTTCCCAGCAGGATTAAGATCTTCAACTGCATGTATGCCTGCTGCAAATTCGCTTCTTCCTAATTTGAACTGCTGTCGAGCACCGGCAAAGCTTTGTATAGAATTTCAGCTGCATGGTTAAGCTCTTGTTCCGTTATGATCAATGGAGGTACTAGTCTCACAACGTTACCTTTTCCGGCGGTGAGGATAAGGAGACCTGATTCCCGGCATGCATCAACCAGAGGCGAGGCCTGCACGTCGAGCTCAATTCCGATTATGAGTCCAAGTCCACGAATTTCTTTCACGTGTGGATTTCCTCCCAGTTTCTGTTTTAGAGATTCTTTGAAGTTCTGACCTTTCTTGGAGACGCCCGCCAAGAAACTGGGTTTTGAGATTTTGTCCAGAACGGCAAGGGCAGCATTGCAGACAAGCGGACTGCCTGCAAAAGTGCTTCCGTGTTCACCATAATTGATGGCAGTAGCAACTTTTTCCCTCACCAGTACAGCACCAATAGGTAGACCTCCGGCAAGAGGTTTGGCAAGGGTCATTATATCTGGGAAGACACTGTAGTACTCATGAGCCCAAAGGTGTCCAGTTCGGCCAAGACCACACTGTATCTGCACTGTCAGAAAAGAACTCTTGTTAAAAGGGCAACTTCAATCGGTCATACGGAATTAATTAGGGGGAGAAAATAAGTTTTGAAATCTTCCACCTTCGGTTACCACCTCAGAACCGTAGGCTGTCTAGCAGTATTACAACATCTTTGCGTGCATCATCAACTAATACAGGTCATTATGTCAATTGTGTTCAACCTCAACATATTTCTATTTTCTGAAGAATCAGGCAAAAGGAAAATGTATGTAATCTTGAATTTGTTGAACAAGTGGAAAAGAATGGTAACTTTAGTAGCTTGGTTCGAAGAAGCAAGGGAAAAATTCATTGAGTTCTATAAGCAGAGTCTTAGAGGAGGAAGTATGGAAATTCAAGTTGAATTTTCTGTGAACAAGGGGTCTTTATTTTTGAATTTTGATAACCCTGACAATGACCAAAAAGTGCTTGATTGAGAGCCTTGTACTTTTCAGAGGAGGCCCTCATTGTCCAATTATGGCACCATAGAAAAAAGAAAAAAAAGATGGTTTAGCTTTTATATTTCAGATTGATAAGTGGTCAAAGAATCTAATTATTACCTAGGAAAGAAATCCAACAGTGAGAGAAAGACTGGAATTGATCCTCAATTGCACAGTGTTGCCAAAGCAACACCATACACATAAATGAACTACACATCCATGCAAATGCATGGGCAGGTAATTATTTCAAACAATGTATATTAAATCTAAATGCCCAAGAATATTGCAAAAACAGCAAAAGCAAATTTTGAGCAGAAGGAATGATGACAAGATTCTGAGTTTAGGCATATCATATTACATTTCACATGGATAGTTTTACCTAAACACAAAGTTTCCAAGTTAAAACGGCAAGGTTAAAGGATATGGTCATTAAAGAGATTGGAGGACCTAAAACTAGTCATGATTTACAAAGTAGGTCCAAAGGTCTTATTATATTTTTCCCCCTAAGGATTGATTTTCAACAATTGTTGATACTAAAACTGGTGACACTTGTGTCTAAGTGAATAATCAATTGACACTAACATAGATTTTGGAGAAAAACAATCTGCAACATTATGATCTAAAGAAATGATATTGACCTCAAATCCAGTACACAGTTAGTGCATTTATATGTAGCTATAAAGTGGTAAAAAAAGGCAATTACCTCATCAAAGACCAGGAGAGCCCTGGCTTCATCGCAAGCACTACGTAAAAAATGTAAAAATTCTTTTGTTGCGCTAAGTATGCCTCCTTCACCTTGGATGGGTTCCACAAAAACTGCTGCAGTTTTACCACACTGAATCACCTTTCTGGTAGCTTCTATATTTCCATACTCCACGAAAGTGACTCCAGGCATGACAGGCTCAAAAGGCGATCTATAGTGCACTTTGCTTGTCAAAGCAACGGCACCCATGGTCCTCCCATGAAAGCTATTCGTGAAAGATATGAACTCCGTGGCTGGCTCTTTCGCCTCTGGATTTATATGTCTCTGATATTTTCTAGCAAATTTTATAGCTGCTTCATTTGCTTCAGTACCAGAATTGGAGAAAAACACACGGTCAGCAAAAGAAGAAGCCACCAGAAGCTTAGCAAGCTCTACCTACAAAAAAAATAAAACCAATTTCCAACTGACAAAATACTCAACAAACTAATTTAAGAAAGTAGAAAATACACAGTTGACTCAAGACACGCCATTGGTAGTGTTAAATACACAATTTACTAAATAACATCATGAAACATGTGGAGCTTGTTTTTGCAGTAATACTTCTTCATCCAGTTGCCAATTTTCATCCATTTAATCATCTTTTCTAGCCCATGAAATATGCAGGACTTCTTAGCTCCTAATGTTCACATTTCTAGATGTTTTCAATGACAAGAAAAACACCAGTTTTTTCTTGAAAAGGTCCCTGATGAATTGAAAAACAAAATAACATATCATTCAATCTTCACTAAACAATCACATGCGGGCAAATTCGCAACAAGCCACAAAGCAAAACATAATAAAAGGAATCAAGAATAGTTATAAACCTGAGGGACATTGTAATACATATTGCTGATATGAGTCAAAACATTTGCTTGATCAACAACAGCTTTAAACCAATCAGCATCACCATGTCCAAGCGCATTCACAGCAATGCCCGAACTCATATCCAAATACTCTTTCCCTTCTACATCATACAATTTACAACCATTTCCACTAGCAAGCACAACCGGCGCCCTCGCGTAAGTACCCACCAGAAGCTTCTTCTCCGCCTCCATCACTTCCTTACTCTTTCCAAACCCCACACTAAACGGCGCCTCTTTCGCTTCCACGTTCAAACACGACACCACTACCGGTCTCTTTCCGCCGTCGATTTTGTCTAATCTTCTTTGACTCTCTAGATTAAACAGACGACGGACGTTGCTCGATTGAGAAAGCGAAAGCTGTAGGGAGCTTTGCATCGAGCTCATTGCGTTCGTCATGTTTTGGGATTTTCTACAATTCAAGAACTAATCGCTCAGGAATTGTTTGGCTCCTAACAAGTTGCAGGGATAAAAAATGAAAACTACAAACTCTCCAAAATCCAATAGCCAAAACAACGAAAAGATCAAGCTTTTCAGCTTGCTTGAACCGAAAACTTGATACAGAGAATAAGACTTTAATAAATTATTTACCTTGAGAATTCAATTCGTCGCCGCTTGGAGAATTCGACACTGCACAACTTGAGGTTCGGTGGCGGCGGGCGATTGCGAAATTGTCTAATGTGGAAACACGTGTAAGAAAAATATCATATAGAATACCGATATTTCTACCGACCTCCAGAAGCCATCCTCTTAAAAAAATATTCTTTTAATGTATGGCTCTGATTTATAATTTTGATTTAAATTTTAAAAAAAATTATTTTTAATTAAAAATTAATATTTATAAAAATATATATATGTAATTATAAATTTTATCACATATAAACTGAAAATTTTCATTTATTCTCGAAAAGCGAGATGAATTCTAATTTGTCGAGAAAATTTTTTTTTATTAATATTTTTTAATAAAATAATTTAACACAAAAATAAAATAATTCAGCGTAAATTTATGGTAATATTTTATATTATAATTAAGATAAATTTGGTATTTATTGTTTAAGTTGTTTCATAAATTTTTTTAAAAAAATATTTTAATTTTATAGAAAAAAAAACAATATTTACATTAAAGAAAAGGATAAATATAAATGATTGGATAATCCTCTGGCTTCTATAAGATTTATGGTAATGCAAGGAAAACAAGATAATGGGTGATCATGGATCCATAAAATGCCAATGTCTAGGCATTTTCCAAGCTCTTCATAAACCCTAATATGGCAAAAAAACTTCTGGTGTAACAATGCTTAATTCATAAATATCCAACTTGGAATATCTTCATCGTTCAATGCAAAGATCACAAAACGATTTGCACTATCGTAATCGCCATTGTTCAACTTAGCAGTTGCAGTGGATAAATTCTTTCGTGCAGGGTAATAACCTTTAAGACAGTATTTGCAAACAGCAATGAGCTTTTGGTCAGAAGGATGTTATTAATACAAAGAAGTGGATGTGAAGAGAATTAACAAAGATATGATTTAGTGGTAATTAAGAGCACAAGGTGATTAGCTAGCTTTATCATGATTATCATGTTTTGATACCATTGATTAACGATTAATTCTATATAAAACAAGAAATGAATACTTTTCTTTCCTCACAGTGCACCTAATAAGAATGTGTATAAAATTTAAAAGATTTTTTAAAAAAATAATAAAAGAACGTGTATTAATACCAAAAAAATTAAATAGATTAAGATTCGTTTTTAATTATTTTTTTTTAATTTTTAATAAAAAAATACATGATATAATTAATAATAATTCGTTTTAAAAATTGTATTTTAATAAAATTTATAAATTAATTTAATATTTTATAATATAAATTAAAAAATTTAAAATATAATTTAAACCATTCATTATTAATTATATCATATATTAATAATTATTTAAATTAATAAAAAAAATGAGAAAAAAAATCCTAATCGATGTCCAACAGACATTATTTTTGTTCCACTAAGAGATGATACACTAAACACATAATTGGGTTGGTAGGTCAGGACTGATGCCACAAAATTGTAAACAAGTTCAATTTTGGTGAAATTTTAGTTCAGTATTATGCATAAGTTTGGCTGCATTAATTGAAGAAATAAACCAAGAGAGAGACTGAGAAATAATAATAATTTTAATAAATTTAATTTAATGGGCATATTATAATTTTTCTTAAACAAGGGCTAACATATCGTAGGATAGAATTATTACATAAACATGCATTTCCGAAGATCAAGTAGTTTGCTCACTTTATTCTGCCCATGGCTATATAATCATGATATGATGGGTGGGCTCAATTCTTTACCTGAGGAATGAGTAATCTGATGATCAATCTTAGACATGGCACGCTCCACAGGATGAAATTTGATGTAATCAGCAGTGGGGATCAACTATGATGGTAACTGTTGTTTTTAACTCAGTTGGGGCACTGTGATTACAGGAGCATCAAGTGGCAACGATAGGCAGCGGGTGTCTATGCAATCATAAAACTAATTTCTGCATGAATGGATTCTAACTTTTTCATCTTAGTAACTTCTTCACTTTCAGACATTTATGCATTTGATTTTGCTCATGGGTTTCATCAATGAACAGAATAAATATTGAACAAATTCTTGAGAATGAAAAGCGGTGATCTCAATGGAATTGCTTATAATAGCTTGACTTTTTGTTAGTTCTTGATCAGGAGTGTTAGAGACCAAACAGCAGGGATGTGATTTTGAGGTCATCGTTCACTGCTTCAAACTTAATCGCATTATGTTGCATTTATTAATTGCCTATAACTTTAGACCTCATCAACCACTTATCAGAAGTATTAATTTGAAGATAACAAAGTTTTACCAGCAGGGATGTACTCCCTTGTCGGTTTGTTTTCCTCCTCAGATTCGTGAAGAAGTAGAGTTCGCGTTCACCGGTTTGCTCGAGATATTTCATCCATTCATTGTTCCCTTTGTCGTAAAGATCGCACTCAATTACCATACCAGTAGAAAGCGGTTGATTGTCGATCTTATTGTAAAGACAATGAACAAGTATCTCTCCATCGGTAGGGGCGAACCTCTAACCGGTGGATGCTCTTTCGTATCTTGCCATATCTCAAAGCTCTGAAGAAGACAATAAGTTCTACAAGTTAAGTTCTGAAAATCATACGTATAGCATCAATTTGTAGAAGAAAAACATTCCATCTCCAGATTGGTAATCCTAATTTACATATAATTAAAAAACTATCAATTAGTTTTTTGATTTTGTAAATTGGTTGAACTCATTTAAAACAATTTTTTTCAAAAAAAGGTCTTAGAATCACGCATACATACGAAACCCTAAACAACAGAATATTGTAAGAAATATTATCATTGGGAAGGAATGCACCAGATTCTCCTAGTTCTCCTGTTGACAATTTCGAAATAAGATATCATATCATACATCAAATATTTCAATAGGCATTTGAAAAGTTGCTCGAAATAATTGGACACAAGATGCAGAAATGATGATCGACTGTTGTCACAGTAACATGAAACCGAACATCTTTTTTCATCGTCAGGTTCAAAACCTTATCTGGTTTTACAGGTTATAATCTTAGACAAATATGGCATGTCATAAAACACTAAAGGTTGTCTTTGGAATCAATTGACAGCTGTGAGATTTGATGCGATGGGATGGGATTTAATTCCATCTCCCAACTGCCAACCAGCATTGTCTTTAATAAATAAAAATATAAGAACAGAAATTGACCTTCAACAAAGTCATTGTCCCCATCCCTTGAAATTAAGCTACAATACAATGGCTGTCACTGTAATATTACATACAATGGTAATATTTCTCTAATTCATATGAGCGAGATTTGAATATCAAAAGTCCTGTAATACCTCAAAAAAAATTATCAGTTAAAATAATTAACACCCAACGAAAAATGATATAATATAACTGAACCTAAAGTAGCACAATCGTGGACGCAGAAGGAGCACAATTGAGAGGTAGATGGTGGATGGCATTTGACAGTGCAGGAGTTATATATATCTTGTCACAATAACTTCGACGGCCAGTATTTATCATCTAAGCTTGGATGTTGCACACTCACCAACTCAATAAATACAGCTTTAATATCAAAAGAAGGATGACCATTCAATTACAAATTTAAATACTGGTGGAGTCAATGACAAAGTCTTCCTGATAAGGATAGTGAATTCAATAACAAACTTACAGATCATGTCCCTGCTCCCATTCAGGAACCTGGCAGTATTCTATTATATATGTAAGGCTCTTCAATGTAATCAGAAAGACCCCATATACTTCAATTCTCTGTTTGCTCTACATCTTTACTCTTCCCTCAGGTTTTCTTCATTATTCTTTCTCGAAGGAAAGAACCAAAGCTGATATGAATTACTTGTCTTTGTTAGCATATTATGTATTCTTTAATGCATTTGAAGTTATATATTTTCTTTCTCTGCTAGTTTTGGCTTTGTCCCACATGTTTTTGCATTTCAAAAGCATGGGGAATTTTCAGGAATTTGGAGGTTTTGTTTGCGAGGAGAAAGTCAGGAGGAGTAATTTGTTCTGCTTGCAGTTTCAAGGGAATTACGCAGCTGCTATTGCTAATTATAATAATGTTTCCAGCGCTTCACGTTTATGAAGTATCAGTGCTTTCATGTCTCATCGCAAGAAGGTATTACTCACTGGTGGCAAGCTTGAAAGACTGCTGATTACGAGTACCTAAAACATGCTGGGTCTGTCGAGGAGGTTGAAGCTCTTAAAAGTTAGTTATGCTGGGGCTGGTTGAAGCTGTTAAAGTTGGTTATTGATAGTTAGTTACCTTAGTTTACCAGCAGTATTATTATTAATAAGAGAAAGTTTGTTTGATTAGTCAGACAGCAGTCTAGATGATTCTAAGACATGGAAATTGAAAATTTTAACAAGAAAGAAATAAAATCTTCGTAAAATCTTTTCTCTAGCTGTTTCTCTGAGTTCCTTCATTTTCTGTTCAACCAAACGGAATTACTTTGATTCTTCTCACATTGGACTGCAACCAAACAGATTTTCAAAGATTTTTCTGCCATCTTTTTAACAATTTTTTTTTCTTTTAATCATTTAACAAAAAAATTATTTATGGTATCAATTAGTAATCCAACATCCAGAAAAAATTTTGAATAAAATAATTAATATAATAAAATGATTAAATTAATAAAACTAAAAAATTATTTATTAATATTAAATAAATTTTAATATTAAATTAAAAAATATATAATTTATTTAAATTTTTTATTTATTATTAATAAATAAATTTTTTTATTTCGTTAATCAAATAAAAATACGTGTGTGTTGATTTGAAAAATGGGCATCATCCTTAAGAAATAAAATGTCATGGGCTTGTTAATAAGAGGTTTACATATGGAGCGTTTGGGCCAAGAAGATGTTAGGGTTACATTTGTCATTCCGCATTCCAGAATTTGAATCTCGTAGCCGTTACAAAAGCTTTCTACGCTCCCGTTTTAATACAACCACCGCCGTACGGGCATTTCCGTCAAACCACAATAGTTTACGTTTTTTCCCGATTCGACCGTTAGAGCCAAAAGGCCGTTTAAAAAACAGAGCCCACAATGTTTCTGCAATTTCTTTCGCTATCTCGCATTCGTTCGTCCATGGCTGATGATCAGAGCGCAAAGTCATCAATAATGGAGGCAAAACCACCACACCCGCTTCACCAAATCGCCGAAACTCCGACGCACAAGCTTCTCCTCAAGCAATGGCTGAAAGAAGAAGAGCTAATCTTCAACAGAATCTCTCTGAAAGAAAGCCAAATCGATTCAGTCCGCAAAGAATTAACTCAGCTTTACATCTTCTTCTTCCTTTTTCACTCCATCACCCTGCTTCTCCTCTTCAACGCTTCTTCAACCGGCGATCCAGTCGAGAAATCGTGCCACAGATCCTGGATTCCTTCTGTATGTTCGCTGCTATGCTCTTTGGGACTGATCTGGGCCGTCAGATACAAATCAGACGTAGAAAACCACTTGGAGAAGTTGCTGGAAAGAGAGAAAGAAGACGGGAAATTGTTGGCGAAGTGCGTCGAGGAATTGAAGAAGAAAGGCATCGAATTTGATCTGTTGAAAGAAGTCGATGCGTTGAGGAGGGCTAAGAGTTTACGAGTTGAAGCAAAGGCCGTAAGAAAATGGTCTGCAAAAGATTTTGTTACATTGTTTTTCTTTACTGTGTCATGTTTCGTTCTTGCTTTGACAAGAATTATTTTGTGTAATTAGGTTTGTTTTAGGAGATGGGTTTTTGATATTTCGGGGGGTCATAATGATTGGACAGAAGATTTCTTGATTTCTGTCTCTAGATTTGGTGGGATGATATTGATTTTGGGATGTGTGAAGCAAATGCAGAATATTGTATTCTGCTTTGGTAATTTGGTTAGTTGTATTGAGAATTATGCAACAATAATTGATTTTTCATTTTGTTCAAGTCTGTTGCAGATGTTTATTTTCTTCCTATCTATTTTTCTTTAGCACAAATGAGCAAGCTGCCAATTTGTCGGCTTCGTTTTGACTTTGTTTTCTTCATCCAGAACAGCTTTCAGCATTCTGAGCGACATTCAACTAACTTGTCAAAAGAATCAAAAATCAAATTCCACCTTTACATTCATCAATAATATTGCCAAAATTAGAAATTTACTGACGAATGATTCACATGAGTTGTGACTTCTGTAGCAATCCAAACTTTTTAACAAAAAGACTAAGCAAAATTGAACATTTCTCGCCTACCTTCTCCACTGAGGTCATGGAGAATGGGTTTATGACCATTTCTATTTCCTGGCAAATGCTGGGCTTCAGCCACCATACTCGTGCTCGACGATGAGGTGTAATTGCAAGTGTCATTCCCTTTTGTCGCTTGATCGCTTATGAAGCTCGTTATATCAGCAAATTTCCAATCAGTCAAGTATCCCGGCTTTGAAGTTACTCTGCTTAAATTCCATATCATCCAGAGAGCATAGCAACCACGAGAGACATCGATGGCCGCAGTGTTGGTAATGACTGAGTGCACGAAAGAGCTACTCCTATCAAACATCTTACTTCTTCATCCCCGAATTCCGATAGTTTGGAGTCCACCAGTTTAACTTGTCGGCTGTTTTCATGTAGGTGCCAAGCCTAGGAAGCAGGAAATGGTAGAATCTCCAGAGCCAGAACTCCGAAAGCAAATATGTCAGTCTTCTCTGTGAGTTGTCCATGCATGGGTTACTCCGGTGCAAGATTATCACTATGTTAGAAGAGAACATATATCAAAGAATGCAAAAACGAAAGACCTTAAAAAATTCGGAAAGAAAATGAAAATGGGAAATTGTCGGATTCTTACATTGTCACTGCGACACGATAATTATGTGGGTTTTCCTATCATCATAGAGTTTTGCCAAGCCAAAATAGGAAGTTTTGGGGACGAGATTAGCGTCAAACAGGAAGACAATGACCTTACATCTCTGTGTACGATTCGAATCCTCGCCTCCTCGTGAAGAAAAGCTAGACCTCGGCTACTCCAACACAAATATCAAATCGGGTTGAGATTCACATTAACTTTGTTCTCCTGATTCATGAAAACCGTATAAATCGTCGACTGTAATTTCAATATCAAATAATACTAGTCTTCTTGCATAAATGCCGTCATCATGTTAAATAATGCTTGATCAAGACTCTTGTTCTCCCAATACTCGAAAAAAAAGGAGTCCTTCTGCATCCTCGATGCAACATCCATGCAGTTTCACCATGTACGTTGCAGTGCTGCACAGCGTATATAGTAGCAATCTCTGACACAAACTGGATCTTCCCTTGCCGGGATGCCACCGACAGTTGTTTCGTATATGACAAATATATGATGTTCAAAAATAGTAATCTTTTTTTTAAAAAAATAAATAAATAAAGAAGATACAATTCAATTTAACTTTTCAAGTCACTAGGATTACTAATTTGGTAAGAAGATAAGATATAGTTAAACTCTTCTAAGTCACTAGCATTACCAATCTAGAGATGAACTGTTTTTTCTTTCTATCAATTGATGCTATGCGTATGAATTGCAGAACCTAAACTTGTAGAAGTTAATTTTTGTAATTTTTTAGAGCTTTGAGATATGGAAAGATACGAAAGAGAATCTACTAGTTACAAGTTCGCCCCTACCGATGAAGAGATACTTGTTCATTATCTTTACAACAAAATCAACAATCTACCCCTTTCTACTGGTATGATAATTGAGTGCGATCTTTACCATAAAGAGAACAATGCATGGATGAAATATTTCGAGGAAACCGGAGAAAACGAACTCTACTTCTTCACGAAGCTGAGGAGGAAAACCGAAAGGGGCTCGCGGGTGGAAAGAGTGACGAGTTGCGGTACATGGCGGGCGCAAATGGATGCTAAAATCAACTTCGAGGGCGACGAAGAACAGCATATCGGGTCTAAAAGGAATTTTTCGTTTGTGCCCAAGGAAGGAAGCGGAGTTGAGGGAAGATGGGTGATGCATGAATACCGTCTTGACGGTCTCTTCCGCAACCCAACGAATGATGTTGATGATTATGTTATCTGCCGGGTGAAGAAGAAGCCGTCCAATGAAGAGCCAAATCAGCAGATGACTGATGCTCCGACTGTAAGCAAGGATGTGTCGACCGAGGTTCAGTCACCGAATACTGCCTGGAATACTTTGCAAGATTTGGAGAACATCCTCTTGGATTCGACTCTCGACGAGGATGAAACTGACTTTGATTTCAGTCTTGGCATAACACCAGAAGAATTGGAGCAAAACATTGCTGGATTTGGTAATTATTTTCAGTACCAGTTAATGTAATGTAGCCAAAAGTTTTAGTGTTCTTGTTTCGTTCCACTGGCATTTTAGGGTTTTGTTCAAGGAAAAACTGAAAGTTCTAGATAGATATGATGCTGAGATTGTAATTAGGGAATTTCTTTAATTAAAGAAAGCAACTTCTCAAAAGAGTTTTAAAAAACTGCTTCCTAACCAGATTGCAATTAATTCTTTGATCTTCATTTCTAGTATTAGTTTGTATCATCGATTAATCATTTTAATTTAATCCAACTGTAATCATTTTTCCTGTTCAACAATAATAAACACTATGTGCTGCCTATCGCAAGTCCCTTGTACCATGTACATAGCTGAGAGATTTTTAAAAAAAGGAAGAGTACAATGAATCTTAGCCGAAGAAATTCCCACAGAAAGTCAGACTTTTGGTTCTTCTTTAATCATGCATGTGAGTCGTCTGTATTTATCATGCCCCTTCACATGCATTTCTCTCTCAGATTTTCCCGTCATTACTAAAATTTTCACGAGAAAATTGATTATTATTATTAAAGTTATAAGCTGGACCGAACAAAAGTCAATAGCTCATCAGCACAGCTACCTTCGGATTCTCGAAAACTAATCAGACACGTCAAAGTTTGACGATGTTCGTGAAGAAAAACGAACGCGAATCTGCGTGCACAGGAGCAGCTACCATGTGCTTGTCATTATTCCACAGCTCGGCCACGGGTCAAATAGTCTGTCCTGAAGTCATTTAATCTGATAAGCACTTTTTAATATCAAATGTGGTGTCCGCAGAATCGCTTTTCTTTTGTATTATTCGATAGCCGTCTGTCAATAGGTTTTATCTAGCATCTTAATTATACGTTTTATACAAGTGTTTCTTGAAAAAGCGCCCCCCGCCCCCCAATCACTCCTGAAACCCGAAAGAATGAATAAGTTCAAAGACTGTTGCCATAAGTGCTTTTACCGAATCACTTGTCTATGCAGTTCTATAACATATTCTTTTTAAGTTTTGGCGTTTCGATGAGCTGTAACCCCGTACATTATAATACACGCAGAACACACACATATATATCTTAATTCTGGCCTACTCCCATAATTTGAAGAAGCCAATCATGAATTAAGGCCGCGTCGTCGGACTACATATATAAAATAGAATCGCACAGCTATGATCATCTGCTGTGAACAGCTAGCTAATCACTATTATTCTGCAAGAAATATTATCCTTCGAATTCTGATATCCTATGATGATACGGACCAAAGTGATCAGTTTCACACTGCAAACACTCCGAAACTGGTTTCAAATTTCCGTACGCGTAAAATATTTACTACAGAATATGCGACAGTGCATAGACAGTTACTAAGGAATAAGCAGAAGCAGAAGAAGAGGAAGAAGAACAAAAGAATATTGGAAATGGCTGCTTCCTCCACTTTTTCTTTTCCAAAGTTAAATGTTCTTCAACAGCTGTCAACTCATTGGAAAAGATTTTGTATGCAAAGAATAACCCAAAAGTCTATGCTAAATCTGATCGGCTTATGCACGCATCTTAATTAATTAGATTGTTTGGTGTTTCTGTTCGTGGACATTCACATCTTTTAAAATATAAATTTTGTCAATTAATACTAAATTATGTAAATTCCTTTTAAAATAATACAAAAATTTACATAAAAAATTCTTATAAAAATTATTTGACAAATTTAAATTTGTTTTAATTCTTTGTTCATTTGATAGAATGTTTTTTAATTAAAAAAAATTGATCTTCGAGAAAATGCTCTAAATTCAAATTAACAAATAATTATATTTAAAAATCAAACGTATAATTTTTTCTATCTAATTAAAAATACACCAAACTACTGACTAATTCTTCGATCTTAGTCTATCAATACAAATACATTGATCACAATCATAAGAAATTATAATAAGTACATGAATAATTTTATTTTATATTTATTTCTCATCTTTGTCCGTTCATATACAATATTTATTTATAAATAAATATATCTTTCGTGATTGAAGACTTGTTCTTGGCACTTTCTTTCTTAACCTAAGAATTTTTTACAGTATCCGTGTGATATGATAAACCCTAGCTATCTAGCTTTTGATTTTCATCTTTGTTCTTCCATAAATCTCATTTGATTAGTTTAATTAATTTTTTTTTAAAAAAAACCCTAATTAGTTTAAACTTTGTAGGGAAGTTTAGAACAAGAACAACTACTATTTGTACAAAAAATATGATTTAATAAACAACTGTAATCCATGATTATTAAGTCCCATACTAGGGTTAGTTCGTCATACATTTGGATCGAATTTTGTGCTTGAATTGTCGAGTTTTTTAGGTAGGATCAAGTCTATTTAAAATTAGTACACGTAATTATTCAATCATCTAATTAATTAAATCACGAATCAACTTAATCATATTAATTAACACATGTTCACATTGAGGCAACCCAAAATAACGCCTTGCGGCACCACATTCTACCACTCTTAGCAGCTTTTTCAATCTTAATTAATTAATCAAGCTTAATTGTTTAATTATCCACCCTTATCCCTGCCCTCAAACTAAAGCCAATTAGTCCCTTCACTTTTTTCTTGTTCGGTCGTCGTTTTCGAGAAGGGTGTAATTGGTCTCCGTCATTAATTAATTAGAATTTTATAAATAAACATATAATTTAATTAATTTACATACTTTAATTTTACTAAAATAATAAAAACACCCTTTAACATTAAATTATGTAACGTTTTATTTGACGGTCAAAATTTGATATTTTTATAGTAATTTAATTATTTAAAAATTAATTAAAAAGTTATTTTATACAAATTATTATTTTTTTATCTTAAAGGATTAAAATCATAGAATTTTTTTAAGTATTATTATTTTATTTTATTTTTTAATTTAAAAATATTTGTGTTGTGACGAATGTCAAGCCAATTTTGGTTGTGTGGGGTTGATCTATGCAATTTAAACAATGGAAAGAAAAAGGGGATTCTCCTACTACTTTGTTTTCTTTCCAAATACATCTAAATTGTATGTATCAACTTAACCTACTTGCCATCACATGCATTATCTAGATTAATTTTTTTTAATATTATCATTTTGATTAATTAATTAATTTTGATTGCTAGGGTAAGCTCAACAATGCCATAGTGGAATAAGTTTAGATTTGTCCGCACAAATGTAGAATCATATCTTGTTTAGATGATTTGGATCACAAAAGAAAATTTCATTTCCTTTTTATTTTCGTGCGTGTATTGATTCGAAATCAATGTATTTTAGATAGAAAAAATGAAATTAATTTTTATTTTAAAATATTTATATTAAATTAAGATAGATTGTATTTTCATTCCTACATAATTAAATTTAAGCTTTTTACTATATTTTTAATTTTATCATTTATAATATTACTCGAACATTACGCTAATTATTAAGAAATATTATCCTTTCTCGTAACATATCAAATCATACATGTAACGCACCAAAAACTTACCTAATCAGAAGTAGGTGGGGAGATTTTAAAAAGAATTAAATGACAAAAATTAACAAATAATTTAGGTTAAACGATAACTACTCACCTTTGCCTTGGGTGGAGATTACCCACAAATTAAGCTTCAATCTTGTTTAAAGACAAGACTAAAACATGATTGTAATGTTTTATTTGTATTTTGTTTTAATAGTTTGGATTAAAACAGTTTTTTGACAGTTTCTTCTTCAATCATTTAAATCGTTTGTTTCGGCAGATTAACTGCCGGATCATTAGCTTTTTAATTTAGCCTTGTTCTTTCTTGGGTTTTGTAACTGGTTGTTTGGATAAATTTGATGAATAATATTTACAATAATAATAATAATAATTATTTAATTCCTATAAATTTCAAAAATATTAATTTACTTATTAATCTTTTTGATTAGACGATATTGTATTAAAATTAAATTTAAGATTTGTTTGCAATTAAAGATAAAAAGTGTTAGTGTTGATGAATAATTTTTTAATTTTATTTTTAAATGTCGTAAATTAGAATTTTAAATATTTTTTTATTAGAATAAATATTATTTTATGTTATTATTAAATTAAATTTTAAATTTTTATCGGTTATTTGTAGTAAAACAATGGGTTAAAATTAGTGAAAAAAAGAAAAGTAAATTGTTGCCCTTTGTCGAAAAATAATGTGAGATAAATCTTGTAGTTGCTTTTGCTTTTGTTAGAAGAGGAATAAATAAATAAATAAATTAATTAATTAATAAAAACATGTTTTTAAATGAGTGGTATTTTTCATTATTAAAAAAGGCCATGGAAAAGCAAGAGAATTACACGTGGATGAAAAATAAAAGTTACGAGGACAATAAATTAAATGTGGAATTAATGAAGAGACTGTATATAACATATATACATGCACCTTTACTGATTCTCGACCTGCTTCCCAGCATCAAACGGCACATCCCTTGCTAATTATTGCACCAAATTCCTACATTAATTGACTAACTTACCCTTCTAGTAATTTAAAAATTGCGCTTGTATCCCAAAACCGCTGCAAAGATCACCATTCTGCCCCCCGAAATTTCCAAATTTTGCTGGATTTGAGAGTTAAAAAACTAGTGTATTTCGTAAGACCGTTTGAGGATGGATCTTACCGATGTTTATTTTAAAATGTAATTCCAAACTTGCCCCTTGAATTATTTTTAATTTGTTTCCGATCCCTTAACAAATTCTCTCGGCAACCAAACAACATCAGCTGCCATAATTTCTCGCCAACACAAGAATTATACCAGAAAAAATCAGGCAAAACCAGCGAGTAATTTTTCATTTTTATTTCCTTATCCATTGCTTGGTCGTCGTTTTAGTCTCTAAGTCCCCTCCCTTTACAGCAGACAACAACTAGTCACCAAACCCTTCAATTTCCTCTTTTCAAAGAGAAAATGAAAAGATTCGAGAAGAAAATATTTACAGAAGAAAGAAAAGAAAAACAAAACGACGTCTCTTTGTCTCTCTCTCTGTGTATATATATATATATATATATTATATATGTATGAAGATCTCTCCTGATTTCTCCTAATTTTTTTTATTCCGAAAGGGAGACGTTTATAAGTATCCCTCGGAGACGGAGCTGAGTAGATCGTGAAGGTCCGGTGACTCAAGGCCAAGGCGGAGAGACTCCATGACTCGCTCGAAAACCAGCACGTGACAAGGAATATGAAGAACTCCCCTTTGCTCGTATCCGTACTCTTGAGCCGACTTGTTGAGCAGGCCGACAAAGACCGGGTGGTTCAGAAGCTCAGCGCTGACGACGAACCTCTCCATCTCGTCTCCGACGTAGACCGGAACATGTCCCTGGGGAACAGGCTTGGAAGTAGCATACCGGCGAGCGGGCTTGGCCGAACGGAACGACTGGGCGCGGCGAGAGCAGCGCGTGTGGTTGGAATCGGATCGGAGGAGTCTGTACTGAGAAGAGTCGGCAACGCGAGAAAGGCGGCGGATTAATTGCTTCATCTGTGACTTGAAAATTTGGACAGGTAAATTTTTCTAAAAGCACACTCAGAGAACGTATGAAATGGAGAAGCTCTGGTAGGAATTCCAATTGCGGAAGAGGCGTTTGGTTGGCGAGAAAGTGAGAGCAAATGGTTAGCCTGGGAGAGAAGAGAGTCGACAAGTGGGGGATATATATATATATATATATATATATATATATATATATATATATATATAAAGATAGGAAAAGAGGAATGACACAGAAAGGTGATGATGAGAGAGAGGTACATGTAGGAGTACTTGGCGGGTACAATTAGTGAGAGAAATAAATAAATAATTAAACTAATTAATTTTTCATTTATAACTTTATATTTAAAAATAAATAAAATAATAATTTAGTTATTTAGAAAGGAAATAATAATTTTTAATTATATTAATAGTGAAATTGAGGGGATGATAAAGGAAGGCAGGCAGGCAGGCAGGGTGAGCGCAATTAACGGGGCCGTAGTCGAATTGCGGTACAATTCCGTGACTCGAAATGTTACTTTTTAAAGCCTTTTGCGTTTTGGATCTCTGTCTCGCGCTCCTAACCACCACGCGCCAAAGGGATCGGGGTGGGGGGAGTAGGCATATTCTTATTTATTTTATTTATTGTAAAACAGCATAAGATAAAAAAGGAACCACGAGAAAGATTTAAAAATATTTCTGCTTTTTCTTCCTTTCTTTTAATTAATTAATTAATTATGGAATCTTATCAAGTTGTGCGTTGCAGGGAGGGAGCAAGAAGAGATGATCAAAAATAAATAAAATTATTTTGTTATATTATAATAAATTATATTATTTCCTTAAATAAATATAACATTTTTTTTTGTCCATTTATTATTATTTTTGTTATATTACGGCAAAAGAATGAAGAATGAATAAAATCCCATGCCTCTTGGTGACACCTGTCTGTCTTTTTGATTTCGTGTAAAGTCGCCATTCTTGCATCATTCTTTCTCATGCATATCTATCTTTATTTCATATCATGTTACTAAGTTGGCATACAAATAACTTTAATTAATAAAGTCCAAGACCAGTAGTTCAATGCTGACCAAATATCTTATTTTCAAATTTAATAGAAAAAAAAATTATTAATATTTATTTAATAACCATTAATAACAAATAAATAAATAAATAAATTTTGAATCAACCGCGAAGATGGTGATATGTTCATGTTATAGTGAATGACAATGTTAAAATTTTAAATTCATTTGCTCAATATAAGAGATATATAAATAAATGGTTATGCATGGAGGGGATTGCTTTAATTTAGTCGAAGGATGAAATAGAAATGAATGACGCCAAAACACTCTGGCTTGTAGAAAGAAATTGGATAGGGACGTGATTATTGCAAATTGCAAGTAAAGCAGAGAAAAAGGAAAGGAAAAATAAAAAAGGGGAATTTGAATATCGTGAAAGCACTCCAAAATGTGTGCTTTCATTCAAATTCGACAGCCTTATCTTATTATACATTCATTGTTTAATCCTTTTCTTTTTCTTTTTCTTTTTTTCTTTGTCAAATAGTATAAACAAAGAAGAGAATTTCATCTTGAGAATCACAAAGCACACCTAAAAATTTGAAACTTATTATAATGTCACCTTCATTTCGCATTCTCTTTTTGTATTTTTAATTAACTTTTATTTTTTTTAAAATTAAAATAACAAAAAAAATTTGGTTGTAATAAATTATAAATTTATTATTATCTTTTACATTTACGCATTGTTGAATTTTTAAAAAATTTAAAAATAAAAAAATTTAAAAAGAAAATTCTTGTTCAAATTAAACATGTTGCTGTATTATCCTTGAAGCAAATAAATTAAACAAAGTTTCTTCGCATATTATATGAACACGTGCTTGATTTTATTAGATAATCTTCTAATCAATTGCCATACCAAAATTTAGTACCTTGACTCTATCATTGATTGTGGAAACAACTCTTTGTTCAGTAGCCAAAATTAGGGTTTGTGTGATCTCATATCGTTGCATGTTGACATGCAATTACGATACAAGAGCCAACCCTTGGCTACCTAATACTTTGGCCACAATGCTTGCCGATCAACACAATGAATCTAACACATTTAACTATTTTGATCCATGTTCACATCATGTAATCGACAGAAAACAAGATAAAACAAAATCATGAGATGGTTAGGCATTAAAGTTGATCGGTTTACCCAACGGGGAAGGCGAACGTCAAGGTTAATTACTTTTTTCTTTTTTTTGGGGTGGGGGAGGGTTGGTTTTCTTTTGTTTTATGTAATGGGATTGTGCCACGTTAATGGAAACTAACCATCGGTATAACCTGTAATGATTACTCCATTGACGACGAGCATTTAACGCCTAATATTTTTAATTAATCTTAATAATTAATTACTACTCAATCATGGGCATAGCTGAATCAGAGTTT
The DNA here is from genome assembly GCA_019650275.1 of Xylocarpus granatum. Classification (NCBI taxonomy): domain Eukaryota; kingdom Viridiplantae; phylum Streptophyta; class Magnoliopsida; order Sapindales; family Meliaceae; genus Xylocarpus; species Xylocarpus granatum. Next base: position 279,961 of record BNST01001003.1, read on the forward strand.
GCATGAACGTTTGCCAATTAAAGACCGCAGGCATACACACGTATGTATGTATGTATGTATGTATGTATGTAATGAATTATTTTTTGTATTATTCAATAAAAGAAATTAAATCCAAAATTTATAACCATTTTTTTCTTTTACCATCTATAAAATTTATTAGACACTCATTCAAAATGTATAATTAAATTATTAGATAAAATTTGTATTTTTCTAATACTTCAAAGAAAATAACTTTCACTTCGAATAGAGTTCAAAGCACTATCATTTTTTGGTTAATCATTTTTGGATTCTAAGAATAAGAATTCAAATGGGGTCATGATTCCATGAATTATTCTTAGGAATTGATTAACAATTAGTGGGTACCACCCCACAACTTGAATTCTAAATTCTTTTGCTTGTCCTCAAAGAATGATGCATGTAATGAAAACTACATGAAATTCTCCTTTGCAAGCCAAAAATCATACCAAAAAATTACATAAAATAAAATAAAATTATGTAACCATGATATCACACATGTTTCATAATTCTATATATTTCTTTTCCTTTTTTATTATTTTTATTGTTATATTTTTAATAGTATTTTCGATTTTTGTTTTTATCAATTATAAGAATAGAGATAAAACAAACACACACATGTATGTATGTATATAATGACTTTTTTTTTATTATTCAATAAAAGGAATTAAGTCCAAAATTTATTACGATGTTTTTAATTTTTCTTTCTTTTTTAATGTATGAAATTTATTAGATATTCACTAAAAACATATAATTAGTTTAATAAAAAGTAGAAATTTTTTAAAATACGATGAAGTATTAAAGCAGTTAATAATTAACTGGTTAGATAAACGAAAAAAATACATATATAAACATTCGTCAACAAGAATACTTTTGAAGAAAAAATAAAGATTGCATTGACGTATTTGTTCGAGACAATGACATTTCAATCAAAAGATTATATGTGTATGTATGTAAATGTATAATTTTTTTTTAAAAAAATAGTTTTCTAAAAATTAAAAATTGAAAAAAATTAACCATCTTTTTATTTTGATAAAATAAATTATAATATTATTTTAAGTTTAGAAAGTAAAAGCATATACAAACACAATCTTTACTCCCTGCCTCTCTCTTTTTCATTACACGCCTGCTTAAATTTCATAAATAATTATTTTATTATAAAATAATTATAAATTAAAAATTATAATATCTTAATTTTAAATATAATTTAAACGCGATTAATTTTAAAAAAAATTAATTATCTCAATAATAATAATATACATATTTATCTAATTTTTTAATTATGTAAAAGAAAATAAAGACTTTAATTAATAATAAAACAATGTGAAATTCGTGAAATAATTCCAAGAGTGTATTTTCATTATTCAATTCGTCTCTTTAAACTTTATTCTCGCCCATAGCATGGGCGGCCGATGCTTTCCTAAGTGAAGGCAAGTGGAGTCCTCCGGCGGCACTGTCGTATCCTATCCTGTCCTGGCTCTGGCTTGCCACTTCGCCGTACGGTCAATAGTACAGATGGAACCCATTTCCACCGACCTACCGCTGCTTCCGGGTTGGTTTTTTTTTAACAACTATTGTTTAGTTAATCTTTGCACGTACAAGGACATAAAAGCATGACCTGGAAATCCAACACTTTCAGCGGGCCCCACTATCACCTCCAATAACTATCCCTTTCGGTATTATTAATGATCTATTCGCACGGATAGTGCAGTAGGTGAAACAGTGTTATCATGTCATCCCAGACTCATTCCACGTAATAATATTATTTAATTAATAAAATAAAAAAATTAAATATTAATTTTTTAAAAAGAAATTCAATTACTGTTAATAAATATTTATTAATTTTATTTCTTATTTTATTTTAATTTTTTTCCCTCCGCGCACGTGTGCACATGTACACACACGCATATGCTATAATTTTCAAACTTGAATTTCGTCTAAGATCAACAAAAAGAAAGAAGGAATAAATAAATTAGTCAAAGCTTGACTGAAATTTATTCAACTAAAGAATTAGATTAAATAGTACCACCGTACCACTTGGGGCATTTATGGTTACGAAAGCAGGACAAGGAAGTCGGTATCGGTTGGATGATAAATTTAGGCCATGGTGCCCTGCACTTGAGGGTAATGGTTTTCTTTTGATTATTCAACGTCCCTTCCCAATCAAAACAGACGGGCACATCGGGTGATTATCAGTCAGGACGACGAACAGTAGTCTTGGTAAGTCAGTGAAGTAGGTGAGCTGAGCTGGTGGAGTTGGGAAATTTGCAGGTTGAAATTTTGACTGCAAATGCTTGTGCAGCGCGGCCACGTGACTGCAGTTTCGAGATTATCGTCTTCCACACATTAGGTTGGATGTTGACTCCATATAATATCATATTAAGTTAGCGAGAACCGCTATCATACATGCACGAATATTGCATTTAATTCTTTTTTTTCACAATTTATAATGATATTTATAAAATTTATAATAAATAAATATTAAAATATATAAAATAAATAAGACTTAAAAAAATATTAATACAAAAAATTAAAATAATATATATAATACATCAAAAATAGTAATATATTAATATTTGAATATTTATTGTGTTTTTTTTTCTTATTTTATAAATGTAATTCTTAAGTTAATAAAAATGTACATGTAGACGTATTGCAGTATTGTCCCATCCGATGTACAAAATGGGTGATCGGGGGTCCATTTGTTTTCTTTTCTACGTATTATTTTGGACCCATCCGGATTTATTTGTGTCAAGTAATGGAGCACACATGGTCAACAAAATTGTTTGCGAGAGAGGAAGCTTTTAAGTTAATTGGAGACAATTCTAGAAATCATTGGACTAAAAGATTAGGATAGGCAGAATTGGATTCAAAGTTAGGAATTAATTTACTTCGAAGACGGGAATAGAAAGAAAGTAGGCTATGAGAAAGAAACCGTGAGGAGGTTGTGGTAGGAAGCAACTTCACAACCACTATTCTAACTCTTTGACATCATATTTTATTATATAACAAATGTTAACCCTGCATCTTTAAACTCGAAATCTCTTAAATTCATAAGAGGAAAGCAGAGCAACATGACACGCATATATACTACCCTTCTTGCTTAATTTGCTAACCCATACAAAGAGTGACAGTGCAAGAACAAAAGCTGCAGAAGCTCAGAAGTCCATAACATTGCTGCTACCATTTAATATGTTTACTTGAAAATTTTTAATTTTTTGTTGCTGTTGGTTTTAGGTCTTCCTGCAGCCTTTTGTTTCTTGTATTCTTCATAAAATTTAAGAGACAAGTTTACACGATCTAACTCACCTCTTAATCTTCCGTTTTCCTTGATGTCGCTGAGCAACATGAAATGCTTACCAAGCTTCTTGATTACTTCGTTTTCAGCGATCAAATTATTTGCGGTTGATTCACTGTTTGCCAGTATGGAAGACTCGTTTCCTCTTTTCCTCTTGTTACTTGATTTTTGAATATCACCCTTTGGGTTGAACGACTCCCTTTCAAGCGACAAATCCGCAAAAGCTTGTTGAGGTGAGAGAATCGCGTGATAAATTTGATTTTGAGCAGTGTTCATGCCAGCAATGGTTGAAGCCGTGGTTGAAATAGTTGGATGATAGTGTTTGCATAGAAGGTTGAGCTCCCAAAGGACCGAAGCAAGTGCGCCGCTTAAATTGGGGTCTGAGGCATAGGGCTGATGTTTCTGCAGATAACAGAGAGAATGATGAGAGATTAGATCATTGTTACTACCCGGAGCTTCTGAAGACGAAGAAAAGATAATTCTTTATTCAACCTAAAATAAACGAGTACTTTTATGGTTTCCGCTTAATATTTTTTTATCTTAAAACAGAGTTTTCGAATAAATAGGCACATCATGATTCGGAGTTTTATTAGAGAACAAGACTAGCAGAACTTAACTGCAATAGAACCAGATACTGAGCCACCTCCAGCATCATTTTCCAGCAGATTTCGGCACTTAACATTCTTCTGAAGAAGATTCCTTAAAGTGACCAAGGCTGCAAGGAGTTTTAAAAAGTTAAGACGACACAAAACTTGTGCAAATTGATGAGACCGAATTTTGCAGACTAAGAAATTTTTGCAAATAAAAAACATACCGGCCATGGATTCTGCAGATCCAATGGATAATGAGAAAGTAGCCAACCGTTTTACAAATGCTGCAGCCTTTTGCATGTCATGTTGTCTATCATCACATAACATAATCTTGAAAGCCTCAGCTAACACTTCACCCTGATCTCTGATCATTAAAAACATTGCAAAGAAGTGACTATTTGATGGTAGAAAATTTCTTTCATTGAAACAACATGAAGTTCAACCAACAATGCAATGAATCCAATAGTCAGTCTGAAAATATTTTAAAAAAAACACTCAAACCACTTTTTCATATTCAACAGCAGTGATTTAATATTATGTTTCTTACTAGCAACTAATATAGCATAAGACTTCTATAGCTAACAGTTTTGGATACAAAATACTAAGAACTAACCTTCCAGGTCTGTACTCAAGAATAAGATTGTAAAGCTGGACAAAGAAGTCCTGTAAATCAACATTTAAGGCATCAAGATTATTTCTCATGACTTTAAAAGCAACGATACAGCAGCGGAGGCGTTCAGATACAGTCAAATGATTCAAGCATTTCCGGGAAGCACCATCATTGCTGCTACCTCCACCAGTGAGCCTTTTCAAATAATTCATAAGATCGCCAATGTAATCTAAGTCAATCAAATGAGAGAACTTTCCTAAACCATTCAAAGATGGAGCGAGCAGTGGGTGTGCACCAGATGCACTGGCAATCGAACTGGCATTTTCTTCAGAACTGAGCAAAAAAAAAGGAGAAACTAAGCAAGCACCCATACACATGAAATACCAGAGAAGCTTAGAAATTTTAGTTGAGCATAAATGCCTAGTTTGGACTAGCTGTTGATGGTTATTTATGTAGATTTAGTCAATTCTTCATTGTATAGTGTTGGAACACACCTGCCAGCCGTACTCATAATGGCATGCTTCAGAATACGAAAATATGTCTCAAATACAGCAGAAAGTGTCTCTGACTGCATCCTTCTCCTCTCTGTAACGTCTGGAGCTAAAGAAGCAGCTTTGTATTCAGCAGCAACCTGTGTGAAGGAATAAGAACATCCATACCACAATGAGCAAAAAAACCAGAAAAACGAACAATCAATGAATGCTCTTGTTAGAATAAAGACCTCCTCTCTAGTCTTTGTCATCAATTCTTTCTTGTTTTTCTTTCTTTCATTCTCCTGCAATTGACTTGGCTCCTCAACATTCTTTCTCTTTTTATAATTTTTCTTATTTTTAACTTTGCTATCCCCCTCTTGCACTTCATGCTTCTGAAGATCTTCATCAAATGATAAGGACATAAGCACCTAGGAAAGATACCAAGTCATTAATAAGCCAAGCTCAGTAGAAATTTTTGAATATACTGAATACAAGTGAATAAAGAAAAGCACATGCATCTCATACCTCAACAAAATCAGGATGTAGCTGACAATTATTAGCTTTCACATGGTCTGCAATTAATCGAACAGCCTCAACAGTAGCCTCGCCACCATGTTTTCCTTCATTGGTAAAAAGCGACTTGATTGTACCACTGCAAAGTTTCCTGCCAACATATAGGCAACTTATTTTCAGAAAAAGCAAAAAGCACGATCATTGTTTTTAAAACAAAGAAAGATTACAGCTAATATGACTTCACATGACATGGGAAAAGCAACATTAAGACAACTCTAGCCCCAGGGACCATTTTTAGCAAAGTAATTAATCACCAAGGTGGTTAAGCAAGGGCAAAGATGTTTCCCCATTGAATAGTGACCAGCATAGAGAACATTGACCAAAAAGGGCTAGTCCTTATCAGCTTTGCAAATACGGAAAAAGAAAAATAGGAAATGAACATGCAAATGGGTAACAACCTCATTAAAGAAATAACAGAGGAAAAAGAATATTAACTGGGTTTTGGTTATTCATATTAACAGCTACTCAAGAAGGAATGTTTTTATGCGGTGCTAACGATTCATAATACAACATTCCAACTCAATCCTAACCATTTATAACCCTCAATAGACAATCGAAAAAGACTTGACAATGTAAGTTCCAAAGGCATAAATGTAACACAACCTCACAACATCATCCTGGGAGCCTAGGTTTCTGACAACAACATCCAAAAGGCTCTCGCGGCAGTTAAAGTGGGGAACTGCATCAAGCAAATTGCAAACACAGCGAACAACAACTTGGTGAAACACAGGTTGCTTTTCTGAAGCTATCATCTTCTGTAGGTATGCCTGCGGTTAACCCCAAAGAAGAAGATTAATTCACAGTTCATTATGTTGACCTTACAATATACGGGTGAAAAAAATTAATCCATGGGTGGCATTAAAAGTAGCAACAGGTCAAACCTTGTAAGAAGATAAAAGTGTTGTTTCATAAAATCTCATCTTCTTAACCTCCTTGGAAACCTTCATCTCTAGCTCTTTTTCAGTAGGAAGCCTAATCCGGTAGCTGCCCCATATATGATGAAGAGTAAGAAAACTTTAACTACAAGAAGGAGAGAACAAAAATTGACCATGCACTAAGTATACAGGAAAATTTCAAAAAATAAAATAAAAATAGAAGCTCTACCCAGGAATGATGTCTTTAAAAACAGCCAACAATGATAGCAACCCAAGTTTGGCTATAGAAGGATTATCATCTTTAGCAATTTGTAACATCTCTTTCAAAGATTTAATGTTGGACTCTGGATCTGCAAGCAGTGCCATTCCCAGTTCTGCAAGTTTACACTTCTTACTTTCAAACATTTCTTCAGCAGTGAGATCTTTTCTCACCTCAGCCTAAACAAAGAGTAAATATTGCATGATGGAATATTCACTCCAGAAAAGAACATTATGAAAGGCAGTAAAAAATCTTTAAATGTGAAATATTTATTAATGCAAGCATATGAGCATAATTGCACCAAAGACTATTTCTCAAAAGACTAAAATATTAAGCAATACCAGATAGTTCTTGAAAGGAAAAAAAGACCTTCTGATCTGATGATAAAGTGCCAACATGACAAGGACCAAATATAACTTAATATTTCTCATCCAGTCACCAAACAAAAAACAAAAGTAGAAAAATAATAAATATATGAAATCAAAATTTGAAGTACGATATTATCTTTATCGCTCAATTGTATACAATTTGGAAAGATAATGATCACCAACTAAGAAATTAAGCACATTTCTACTGATATTTGCACCTAGTTGCAACATGTTATGACCACATTGATACAGTCAGTGTACAAGTTTTGCCAATACATGTCTATGGAAGTATGATGTTTACATCTGTACAGTTTCAACCACTAGCAAGTCTATCTATATTTGGTTTTCAAATATAGGTTTGAATTCTGAGGTAAACATTTTTCATTCGGTTCAATTCCTGGCAGCAGAAATGAATATTGGTTTCCAACAGCTGACAAAAATGCATAGCTAACATATCCAGAAAGAAAAATACCAGCACTGATGCCTGTGGGGCTTGTTCTGCTTCTTCAGGTTTACTCAACTCCTTTATTTGTTTCTTTGCCTCTTTCTTACTTTTCTTAAGTTTCGCTCTCCTTTCTGCTTTTGTCATCTTAACTATACCTTTATTGGCACCACCATCCTTTTCATCATCTCCTCCTTCATTTTCATCTTCACCATTTTCCTTCTTAGGTACTGCATCGTAAGAATAAAACACAAACCATTCATGTCTCACCCTACAATCAAACACTCCACCCAAAGTTCAATACAACACAACCAACGAAACAAACAGAAAAACAACCATTCAATACTTGTACGGTAGTAGAGTTGCCCATCCAAGGCCTTTACAGGAAGGGCATCAACAGGATCAACTCGAAGCCCTTTATCCTCATTTTCTTTCACTACAGACTTCTTCCTCAACCGTTTCTCATATAAAGCCTCCAAATCATCTTCCTTTGCGTCAGCTGCACGCGTTACATGCCTAATTGTACACGAGAGAAGTTTATTTAATGAAATATACAAATACAAGCACAGCACAGAAGCTCCCATATAACCATTTTCATATCATCAGTATGTTTTTATATTACTCAGAATCAAAAACTAGAAACAAAATAAATAATAATTGATTAACCTCATAATAAATTATTAACCAAATTCTAACTTCAGAAATTCAAGACATGAACCAACAAACATCATAAATTCATTCAATGCACATTGATTCCGCAACTTCGTTCTAACAGTAAACATTTCATTTCGCACAAATTATGACGAATACAACACTAACATTCAAAACATTAGCCATTATTTTATTCACTTAATTTCCTTCTGCAAAATAGCATGAATAGTGAACTCATCAGACTACGAGTAGAAAACAAATAACAAAAACGCAACGATTAGTACTATGAATAAATTAAGTAGAAATAAATAAAGAGTTAAATAAAAACGGACTTGGTAATGGAATGAGTGTCTAAGCGAGAAACGAAACCGGCGTAGTCCCGGTTTTCGCTGACGAATTGTAAATCTTCATCCGAAACTTCGATTTCGTCCTCCGACACCTCCGGAGGAAGCTCTGGCGGTAGTATCACCTTCTGCTTCTGTTTCTTCCCCATTCCCCGCCCTGATTCCGGTTCCAGAAGATTTCTAGGGTTTAGGGTTTCAAGATTAATAGACAAAAAGCGTTTTTACTGAATTGTCCCCAGCGGGCCTTATCTATTTGCGCCACGTTCCGGCCCGTAAAAATAATCTCGACAAATTAATTCCCATTCATAGTACCTAATCTGGGCCTGATCAAGCTACGTGATGAAACCGACCCGGAAAAAATTTTCCCGGGTCAAAAGTAACCCGGACTCACACCCCATAGCATGTTCAGATATGAATATTCAATTAATAAAAATTACATTTCAATTTTTTTAAAAAAAAATTAATTTACAGTACTTTAATTAATGTGTGTTTATATATATATATATATATATGTATATTTTTAGTTATTAAATATTATGCTAACTATTTATTTTATTATATTTAAATTTATAATTTAATTTTTCATAATAAACTTTAACTCGTAAAATTTATTATTTACATTTTTTTTTCACCGTGAAAAACCATAATTACTTAATCACATAATTTTTTTTAAGCAAGCGTACTTAAACCTTTAAAATTATAATTAATTTATATTATTAATTAATAAAATAAGTTAACTCGTTAACTAGACTGATATCGTTATAACATACAACATCGCAAATTTTTTATATTTATTACCTATTAATATTTTATTTTCATACATTCATTCATTTTATTTTAAAAAAATCACATAAATAAATTGTCACATTCGTTATAAAATATTCCATATAAATAAAACAGTAACCTATTTATATAATTGCATGGTCCCTTCGTTGGAGGGCTTCAAGTAATCCCAAAATTATTGATAGCGATGAAGGCATGGGTTGGGTTGGGATATAAATTTGGTTATGTAGTTTTCATGTGAATGATTAACGTTCAAGTTCATGTAGGTGAGTCCAATTAATTATTATGATAGTGACCAGTCAAACACATTAATTATTTTGGTTAGCCCTCAAACTTTTTACCCACTATCTCTACTACCTTATTTTATTTTATAACAATGTTTCCATACCTTTTTTATTATTTGATAGGTAGCAATAACAATAATAATAATAACACCAACGATGATGACGATAATGATGACGATAATAATTTTTGTTTAATTATATTTAAATTAATTGTTGGGAAAATTAGGATGAATCCATGAAAAAATTGTATAATTTAATGGTCATCTTTGTAGATATTTCTTGTTGCTTCATGGGTCTTTAAATCTCAACAATATTTAGTTACTACCTAATAATTATATACGTGACATGGTACATGTTATAGTTATAGGCTTAGGATTGGCAAACCTAGGCATATTTATTTATTGGGGTGGTGACCAATAATGATGTTGACTCGCTAAATTTTACATTCATTTGCCTGCCTTTTTCTTGTTCATTGTCACAATTTATTCCTTTTATTTAATCACATACAAGTACAATTTTATCGGTAGTGGGAAGAAAAAAGTAGATAAAGCTTCAATTACAATGCATTAATGCATATAATGGTTGCATTACGGGAAGATCTAATTCTATCGAAACTATATGGAATTAGAAGCGATCCATTGATTGCTTACACCCCTAAAATTAAATTCAAAATTAACGTTCAAACTTAAAACTAGCGATGTATTACCATATTTTTTTTCCCGGGCAAGTATTAAATTTGACAAGAGTACATTTTTAAAAAATTTAATAAGTATAAAAGCCAATAAGAACATGGTCATTTTTGTTTGTAGTTAACAAAAAAATAATAATTATTCTAAATAATTAATTAATGGTGTGGAATAAAAAAAAATGATTATTGTTTATAAATTGGTAATGGGAAATCTTAATGGTGTTGTTAATGGGTAGGTAAGGTAAACTACTTGAAAGACAAAACATGTAATAAAGAACTAAATGTGACAATTAATGAAAGTTAGGTGCATAAAGTAAATGTCATAATAATTAATAAACCATATGAAGCAAGCAACAGATAACATCAACTTCCACAAAGTTTAGGTGACTGCTCTTTTCCATTCATTTATGAACAACACTACAACAATTTCTATATTATTATTATTATTATTGTTATATTATGTTATGAATGTTGCTATGTCTTTATTGTTCTAGAAAATTTATTAAAAACCTACCACCAACAACAATTAATTACTTAATTCGTATGTCATATAATTTTTGTATCATATCATTGACATTTAAAAATACTATAAAGACGAGATTATAAGACGGAATTTTATTTTTTTATTGTTGATATAATAATTATATATTTGTGAATAATTTTAAAAATTTTGTTTAAGAAAGATGATTTTTAGTCTCGTTTAAAAACGGTCTTATAGTTGGTTGAATTTTTCAAGTTTGAAATTAATTATGTATTTTTTTTAATGTAATATTAGCTTCGATGAATATCAAATTTTAAAAAATTATCTAAAATTTTCAAAACTCATGATCGCCCCAACTTGGGAGAAACATTTATTCTTGAATTATCGTTTTAAATCTTGGTTTGTAATCAAATATTGATAAAAATTTAGAGTTTAGTTTAGTGTTTTGGTTGCAAGGAAAATAAGAAAACTAAGAATAAATATGAGATTTGCATTTGATGGTTAAACAAAGGAAGAATATGTGATGAGAAGGGTACCGAAATGCATAGACAAAAGTCACAATCTGAAATAAATGAAATTGCTTTTAAATAAAAGGACTTTTATTTTTCTTTTCATAACTAATACTATTAATTTTCAACAATCTAGCTGGGGAAGTCTATAGAAAACAACCTTCTTGCCTCTTGTTTACGCAATTATGAATGCTATTAATTAATGCAGTTGATAGATAATTAAAAATTCTGCCAATTTTATTCCTCAATGAATCACAGTTGTCAATTTGATTGGACGTGTTTGAAAAGTTGAAATGTTAGAAGCACTTTGCATGCAAGAGAAGCTGTGCGGGGTTAAAAGATAAGAAACAAAAGAAAAACCTTGCACGCACGAAGAAATAGTTGAGATCATGCATTAGAATCATTTGAATATCATTGAACAGTCAATAAAAGCGATCAAATTTTCTCAGCAACCAAGCAGGAAATATATTGAATAAATTAATATTCTACCCAATTGTCCTTTCTCTTTTTGACCTTTGAAAACCTTGCACTCTTCATGATTTTGTTTTTAATGAAAATCCAGACTATTTGCATCCCCTTTTATTGCGTTCTTCATTATAGCTCACCCACCTAATTAAATCAAAAGTTAAAAAGGGGCAATCAAAAAGAGATAGGGTCATGGAAAATTAAGGATGTAAACACACATACAAGAGAAGGAAGGTAGGTAGAAGGCTTTAAAAACAGCATGAAGGAAATTGAAGTCTCATTTACTAAGAGTTAGGTAATTTAATGAATTGGAAGAGTAAATGTTCATAATTAGCTTCAAGCGGAGGCCATAAAGTTGATCATTTGAAGCCAGAAACAGTGTAGGTGACTGCAGTTTTCAAACATTTATAGGACACAACCATATTTTTTGTACACCCACTCCCTCTCTCTCTCTCTCTCAAAGTGTAAGTAAGTGAAGATGGACAAACATGATAATGCTTTTTTAACTATCAAAAATTGAAAAAAAAATCTACAGATATTAATAAAGAAATTCAATTAAATTTAAATGCTCCGAGTTGCGATATCAAGTTATTAAAATTATAAAATATATATTAATACATTTTACATTTTCTTTTTATATTTTGATATAAAAATATAAATTAAGATTTGAAGTTTAACATAAATTTTTCAATCTTGACTTCAATTAAGATTAAATTTTAAAAAAAATAATGTCTTGTATCATATTTAATATGAAAAATGTGGCATACCACATTTGGATTGACAATAAGTTCTCTTTAACTACTCCTAACCAACCCTGTTATCTCTTTGACATTTTTAAGTCCTACAAATTAAATATGTAGAATGCAAAGCTTGAAATAGAACCCAACTTTCAACATCTCAGGATTCAGAGCTAACAAGCTTATAACAATTTCTCAACATATTTATAATAATAATAATTATTATTATTATGTTTTTATATGGTTTTAAAAATAAAGTAACAAATTACTCTACTGTCACAACAACTTAATTCCAAACACACACTGAATTGAATGGAGAAATTGGTATATAAAACCAACTACATATTAATTTCTTCTTGTTTTTATGGTCTTAGACCATTGAAAATTCCAATTTACACATGCTCTTGTTTAGCTAATATTTCTATCCTCTTAAACCCCTAATTCATCTATCATTTACAGAAACATTGCAAATACCCAAATCAAACATTCTCTTATCATCAATCACAGACTCTCTCACATAGAGATATTGAGATCAATCCTAGGCTTCTTCATCGCCGGCGTTGGTACAACCGAGTTGCATCTTGGACATTTAGGATTGTTCTTCGTGATCAACACATAACACAAGCATCCGGGGCACCCCGCTGCAATGAGAGAGGATACTAAACTTTCTTCGGGTTCTTGATCTTCTCTCGTGTCCTTGATCGATGAGGATGACGATGAGTATGAAGGCGATAAGGGTGAATTAGCATTGCATATTGAGAATCTCTTCTTGTAAGGCTCCTCCCTTGCTCTTTCTAGCGCGGTTTTGACCTTGTCGAGAGTGCATACACTTTGGTAATTGCCCGGTGATTGTGAGGGTGAGGAGACTAATTTAAGGTCTAAATTGGTTTCATCAAAAAGATTTGACAGAGGCTTTGATGATGGAGACGGAGGGAAATTCAAATCTTGAAGCTTGGGTACTGTTTGATTGGATTGATGATGCTTCTGTTCTGAAGAAGATGGAGAGACAGGTGTGTTGCACCTTTGTAAATACACCTTGCCTGACTGCAATAATCAATAAATTTAAATAAATAAAACGAAACCAATAACTAAAATCCCTCGTACTACCTCGGAAAATTTTACCAGTTGAATCAAATGATTGAAGGAAAGTTTGATGAGAATTCAAGATCTTAACGGTCAAAGATTAGAAAAAGTTACAGAAAATTACTAGCCATCTGTTTGATTGATGAGAAAAACCTGAGAATTAGATAAATCCCACCAAAACTGGGTGAGGCAATTGAGCAGAGTTCCCACTTTTAAAGTGTTCTTAGTTACTAAAAAGGTACGATTTTCTCCAGTTTCCCACCGATCAAACAGATGATCAAAAAAACAAAGCACAGAATGAATTCCAACCAAACAGAGCAAAAACAGGGCACGATGAGAAAAAGACAACCGATCAGAGAAATTAACCAAACAGATGAGAAATCAAGAAAAATGCAAAAACCCATTATTCTCAGTAGACAGTTGATGATGGTTTTTGTATGAATTTTGAAACAAAATCACGTTTTCTTAATTTCCAACAACACTTTCTCAGGAAACAAACAAGGCCACATGAGAAACTTTTACCTTCAAGTCCAGGCGCTTTTCCCACCCACTGGGGACCTGCATGTCCAGGTCCAATTCCTGATACTCATCATTTTTCACAGCTTCACCTCCACCAAGCAAATCTCTAGTGATCAAACCCGAATTTGATTCATTTCCAGCCGCCCGATCATCCTTGTACCGGTTCATCACACGAACCACATAGCTCACATCAGCAGCCATAACAGATTCTTCTCTTCCTCTTCTTCGCCTTCTCCTCCTCGTTCTACAGAGAAGAGAGAAATTGAACAATAAATGTTAACAAGAGTCACATACGAGGGGATATTATATAAGTGAAATAAATACGGTCCGTTTAAAAAGAAAAGAGATAGAGAGAGAGAGAGATATTTTATTAATGATTATTTAATTTTTTAATTATTTAATTAATTACTATTTTTAAATAATTTCTGATTAATGGTTTCATTTATTGTTTCATATTAATTTATGGCAAGTGGAGAGGAGAATTTAAGGAAAAGGAATGGTGTAGTATTAATTGCATGGAAATACAAGTAGACAAATCTCCCTCTTTTTATACATATATATATATATATATATATATCAATAGTTATCCCTATAAATATTGTTATTTCTACTTTAGCCCCACAACTTACTTCAAATTATTTAATAATGAACTATTTTCCATATGAAAAACTTTTACATGGTCCTTTTTCCTTTTTACAATTGTCATAATTAATTGATTAAAATAATTAAGATATTTAAACATGCATAAAGTTGTTATTTAAATATTTATGATTTTTTTGACAATTAAGATTTCAAGTTATAATGTTCTCATTATTTTGATGAACCTTCTTAGGTTTCATTTCTTGAATTAATGTTATGCATTGTGAGATCATATTAATGGTTAACAGTTACTAATGAAGTATAAGAATAGATTATGTATTATTTATATTGAATTTTTGTCTTTATATCATTGATATATATATTTTACCCAAAGGAAAGTGCAAGCATTTAGGATTGCACTTTGAAGCTTTGAATACCACATTTATGAAGGGTGAAACCTCTTCATGGGCTCGCTAAAGAATAATTTATAATTTCCTCATTCCAAAATCTCAATTTGATTCATTAATTGGTTGCATATATTCAAATTTTCCTTTTTTCCTTCTTGTATTTTAACTTTTGACTTGTATGTGGGGATAATAACAACTAGGTCCTTGTGAATCTATGATTTCTCAAGTAAGTGCATAGCTTTTTTATGACTCGTATGGTATATAGCTTCTTATCCATTTACAATTTCCTCGCCCCAAAATCTCTATTTAATTCATTAATTACTTGTATGTGGGGGGGATAATAACAACTAGGTTGTTGTGAATTTATGTTTTCTCAATTAAGTGCATAAATTTTTTATTTATATCATATAGCTCCCTATGCATCAACCACTTATTTACCCAACTTAAATACCCTTTATTGTTAACTTAGACACACGACCATTTTAGTGATTAAAATTTGGTTTTACAAGAATCATTTAATCATCTTAGTAAGAGTTACGTGGGTTATGTCCTTAATTGAAACAATATGAAAGTCCAGATACCCGTATGTTATTATCCTATCCTCTATGAATGAAAATTGAATGCCTTTCGTATTGTCTTCGGTGGGCATTTAATATCTAAATTAAATGCCATAATTTCCTCTTCTATATTTACATGAACACATTAAATTAAGAAAAAAATAAATAAAACAATATATATATATATATATATATATTTCCAAATGTGTGTTAATTCCTAGGCCAAAGGGTGGTGTAAGTATTTAAGATCACCATCAAGTTTTGCAAACAACATTTAATGTTATTTAATCCTTGAAGAGATAAAAAAGTCAAAAAATTTAAATTATCCTTATTTTTTTTTATATTACAAGTAATTGTACAGTAATCTTTAATTTTTTAATTAAAATTAATAAATTTAATTTGATATCAGAAATAATTTAATATCAAAATTAATTAGAAATAACGATGTTTAGTATTCAAACTCTTACAAGCACCGAAACATAAATATTATTTCAATTCAAACGATAAAATTTATTAAATAAAATTAACTTGCACGTCAAGAAAAATTTATCTTTTAAGTTTTTAGGTAAAGTGTTAAATTCAACTAAAAATAGTAATATAAAATTCGGGAACGTTAAAAATTTGAATATTAAAATTTTATACTTATTAAGCTATTGAAATCCTTTTTGAAATTTGATATAAAATTCGAGAATCGGTTGTTGAAAAGTCTTAAATACCCAGTTAATAAATGTAATGGATTGTTAAAAAAAAACCTTGCGGGGGTAATAAGCATATCACAATATATAAATGTCAATTCAATGGATCATATTGCTTCCCACCTTGTGTCCTGTTTCTAGAAATTTAAGCCCCAGGATTGATGACTCCTCTTGGGCATCAAAACCATAAATTCAGTACATCAACCTTCACTCAGTGATATCTAACCTGTACATGTGATGCCAAAGCTGAAAGAATTGTTATTTAGTTTTACTAAATGGGCCCCCCTCAGTCTGGAGTGTGTTTAGCAGAGATACAAGGCCCATTTATAATTTGTTATCCAATTTAACCCATGTGTATGTGTGTGTATATAAAGTTTGAGAAATAAAATTTTTATATCATAATTGATGCCGTGAATGATTCAATATTTTTCAAGTATCATACTTAATGCGTGACAATTTATGACAATATTGGGTGGTCGGTCTATCGGGACACATATTTACATCTTAATTTCATATCGTCAAATTATAAATAATACAATTGGTTATTAATGTAAAAATAGAGGTGTCAAACAGATTGAACTAACTCGAAGTGGTGATGTGGTTCAGTCCCAAACTTGTGACAAGTTGTTGAGAACCTAAGTATGAAGGAAAGGCAATGGGCAGAAAATGGGGCGACAAAGGAGAGCATGGGCCAGAAAATGTGTATAACAAGAGTGGCAACAGAAAGTATACAGTCCAACAGTGAAGCCCAACCAGTATTTGACTTAATCCTAATTAATGTAGGGACACTCATGATGAGTTCCAGTAGTAATAGGATAGTCGTGACAAGAAGAATTCTAAGGACAGAAGGGATATGCATTCAAAGTCCTAGTCCTAGAAGGATAAGCCAAGAGGAATTCCAGCTACTGTAGAAAACAAGATAAAGTAGGAATTCTAGTCTAGGTAGGAATTCAAGAAAGACCAAGAATCCTAGTAGGATTAGAACACAAAGGATATGGTCTATCTTGATAATGTTTTATTTGACTTAGAAAAGTTTGTTGACTTAGGAAAACATATCTTAAGTGGATAAGGAACCTAAGTACTAGTTAAATTAGGATAAGGCTGTCTTAGGACTATAAATACAGCCCATTATTTTGTGAGGAGCTCATAAGCTACGAATTTTGTTATTTTTTCATTCATTAATCAAGAATCAAAGGTAAACATTCTTGCTTTTATTCTTGTTTATATTTCGGTTATCTTTTAAGAGTTGTCTTGAGATAACTTGGGCTTAAGTTAAGGTTAAGAGTTGTCTTCCTTGCTTAAGAGCTAAAGTTAAGGTTAAGAGTTGTCTTCTTCAACCAAGGCAAGTTGTGATAGGTTTAAGAGTTGTCTTGCCTATCCAACATATCTTTATATATATATATTAGTTAACCCGAAGGACAACTTAGGGGATATAAAATAAGAAAGGAACTCAAGAATCAAACGGGACAGTAAGTTAGGAAGGATTTCAGTAGGCGTGCTGACCCATAAGGTGTAGAAAAGTTAGGGAAAAAATCGGGACCCCAACACAAGTTCGAGAGTTGAGGGTTCGTGACAAAGGTGGCCCAATCTTGTGAATTTATGGGGTTGATTCGGCTCATTTAACATCACTTGTATAACTATCAAATTTTCTACTACATGTGTTGTAATTTTTATTTAATTAGTTATCTTAATTATTATAATTTAATTTTATTTTTTAATGTAAAATATTATTTTATTTTGGCATTTTTGTAGAAAGTGAACCAACATATCTATGGAATAAACACTGTAAATTTATGCAACACAAAATATAAGAAAAAGGTAACAATTTGGGCCCATCCTTGGAAAGGTTCCCATTTCCACTTGAGAAAGTTCCAATCTATTCCAATCTTACTCCCTACTTGCTAGCCACCTTTCTATTCTACTCTTTTGTTTCTATCAATCAATCCACATTGAAACACGAATCCAGACTCTCTCCTCCTCTTTATCTTAAGAAACTTAATCCTTCATCGAAGACGGAGAAACAAAATTCCATCCCGATATGCAGATCTTTGTGAAGACTTTGACGGGGAAGACAATCACTCTCGAGGTTGAGAGCAGCGACACCATCGATAACGTCAAGGCTAAGATTCAGGTAGTTTTTCTTGTTATTTCTTGTTTGTGTTACTGTAAATTTCTTTCTGGGTCTGCTTGTTTTTATGGAAAGATGAGGTTTTTCGGTGGAAGCTGTCGACTTTTTCGTATTGGGTTGCCAGACACGATTAGGGTTATTGATGGACTTACAATTTGTGAATTCTAGTGAATAATAAGTTCTTAATTTTATTTTGTTGTTGTTATTAATTACATGTAAATCTTGTTCCATTGAAGGTTAACTAATGCTAGTTTCTTGTTTTAGAGGTACATCAATATTTCTTTCTTGTTTTAGGCTTAATTCTGATGAATTCTTTGAAGGTACCTATATGTCATGGAAGTTTCCAGATTTTAATTTTCAGATTGAATATTTTTTTAGTTATATTTTGTAGATAGGTATTATTGATTGATACTCACAGTTTTCATTATGTCATTTGGTACTTTTTATCACGATGAACTTTTCCGGAAAGCTTTCTTGTTTGTTTCCTGTGTCGACATTCTTGATTGTTGTGGCTGAGCAAATTAGTTTGGAGTTCTGCAGTAGTATGATACGGGTGATGATTTGTTAATAAATTGAATTCTAAGCAATTTGCTTAACGAAACAATAGTTTTCGTAGAAGCAACTTTGTAATATGAGAGATGAGTGCAACTTTTGGCTTATGATTTACTTTTGAGTATCTCTTTTGCAGGACAAGGAAGGAATCCCTCCGGATCAGCAGAGATTGATTTTTGCTGGTAAACAATTGGAAGATGGCCGAACTCTTGCCGATTATAACATTCAAAAGGAGTCGACGCTTCACTTGGTCCTACGGCTCAGGGGAGGAACTATGATCAAGGTGAAGACTCTTACTGGAAAAGAAATCGAAATTGATATTGAGCCAACTGATACTATTGAACGGATCAAGGAAAGGGTTGAGGAAAAAGAAGGAATTCCTCCAGTGCAGCAAAGGTATCCATTTCAGTCCTTTATTCTTTTGGATTTCAGTAACAAGCACATGTAAATGCAGTAATTCCTGATTGATTAGTACCGCATTTGGTGTTTTCTTTATTGTTTTGACTTCTTATTCTGAATCTGTTCTATATTTTCAGCCCATTTATTCTCTTCATTGTCATTTGTAATAACGTTAATGAGCGGTTAACAGTGAGCTCTAGAATTTAAAAGTTGTAAAGGAATTAATCAATTATTCTGGCCTTTAATGATTCATGGTTTGGTTTGTGAAGTATGTGTCATGTGGAGTTGCAATTGATCACTGGATAAAGAATTGCTTGATGAAGCTTTTTGTATCACATTGCTCTCCCCTTTTTTATTTGGATTGACAACAATACTATCATTCTGGTTTATACATAGCAATCTCATTCCTCTCTGTTACAACCGGTTGCAGGCTTATTTATGCTGGTAAGCAGCTTGCAGATGACAAGACAGCTCGTGACTACAACATCGAGGGTGGTTCTGTGCTTCATCTTGTTCTCGCACTGAGGGGCGGCAGTTTCTAAATACTTCTTTTCACTTGAAGAGAAATCTACCCTATTCAGGCTTCTTTATTTGGTTATGCAACTTAATGAACTTGTATGAGTTTGAATGCGGTCTGGATAAACTTATCATGTCAGAGAACATATTCTAAGGAATTTCTCTGGTCATAAATGTTGCTGCTGTGGTCATAACATTGTTTTTCTAATCGCTCAATATACTTCTGCTGCGATGCTCTTTAGTCTTTAACCGGATATTTCTTTTAAGTGTTTCATTTGAATGCCATCAAGTATGAATTTCTGCCGAGAGTTGCGTCATTCAGTTTGCAGTATTTGAACGCCTGATGTTATACAACTAGACCAAATTGAAAGTATGGCAATGTGAGCAGCATCAACTAAGACAAAATTGATTGAAAATATTCAAGAAGCACTTGTTCTTGCTTTTGTTGGGTGTGAGTATTGCTTCGAGATTGAAGGGAGTTTATGTGCCGGAGGAGTAGTAGAGAGGCAGTTTGTCAAAGTATCAAGAACATATAAAACAGGAGAAGTGTTGCCAAAATTGATAAAAAAAATTGTTGCCATCCGCAACAAAAAAGCGTTGAAATACTGTAAGCCATGCAGCAAGCTCTTGCCCTGCAGACGATATGCCTTAATCACTTAGAAACTCTCAGATTCCCGGAGACCAAACAGGCGGCAGAAAATTTCAAGGAAAAAAATATTTATTTTATCAGTTTTTATTGGTAAATGTAAACCCCAACAAATAAGTAAGAAGTACACTTGAGTCCAAATAAACGTCTAGTCCATGCCAATCATCTCGTTTCAAAAAAAGAATTGAAAGGCGTGGTATAAGTCCCCATTTTGAGCCACAACCAAAACTTTTATCAGGAAACACTTTCATGAATTGTTACTGATTCACCGTTCATTCCCTCTGTCAAGAGTCACCAAATATAACCCTTTTCTTGTCAAACTTGAATACTCTACAACAAATATCCAAACACTGAGTGTGTGCATCAAGATAACAAATTATAAAGCTAGGTTAATGTCAAAAGATTGTTATTGAATTTCGACTTTACACACAACGTCGTGACACATGACACCAGGCCCGAGTCAACATGTAAGTCGCTCGTCATGCATATGCTATCTTACACTCGCGCGCGCGCACACATGCACCCTTTCTCCCTCTATATATATATATATATATTTTTTTTTCTTTCTCTCTCTTTAGACTCATTAGTTTGGTAGTCAACAAATAATAAAAAAAAAGTCATTAATGGATAAAGACATCTTACTAACTTGCAAGAAGGTAATGTCAATATTAGACAACAAATGGCAAAAGCATTATTATGTTAGTTTCCCTAACAATGGACTTAAATGCATATTTATAATATTTATGTAAAATTATTATTATTATTTTGGGTGGGGCGTGGGGGGTGGTGAGTGTGGGCGTGTGCGTCTTTGTCAAATAGTTAGACACTTTAGACTTACAAGATTGCATGGGGCAGGGTTTGGCATGGCATTATATTATAAGTTAACTTTTTAAAAGGCCGTGATTGGGGCTGGTGACCTAAATTATGAGACTTAATATAGGTTATTGTTACTTATTATGTGTATTAAATTTAAAACATCTTTGTAAAATTTAAAATTATAAAATATATATATATATATATATATAATAAATATTAAATGACACTTGAAAAATTTAATAAAAAACTCGAAATGTATTAATAAAATTTAAAATATATAATAAATAATACTCAATAGTATATAAAAAATTAAAAAAAAAGTGAATAAGATTAGTTGCATGTGTATGGTAACTAAACCCATTTTATTATAGATGGTTTCGTGAGCATCATCTCCATGAATCTTGAAACATTGCACTTGTTAGTACACTACAAAAGTTTGGTAGGAAAAATTGTAGGTAGGAATTGTGTATGTTTGGTGTCTTGGTTGACTACAAAATCATACATATTCTTTGGTTTATGTGTTAGGGTGTTTGTGAAATATTCATTGATGATATAAAACAAAGAAAGTGTAGTTTCAACTTGTAGTAGTTCATTTTTGATAAGTATAATTGTTCACAGTCGTAATAAATATGTTGTTATGTATATATATATATATATATTCATGAATTAAGGGTGATAATTCAATTATCATAATATATTCGTATCGGGTTAAATAAAAATTATTTAAATTGAACTTTATTTAATAAATATATTAAAAATTTTAATATATCACGAGTATTAAATTATTAAACAGATTATACTAATATATTTGGCTAACATATATATATATATATATTTACATATTTTAATATTTTTCTGTAATACTTATAGTACTATATATTTAAATACTAACAAATTTTGTTTTAAATATAATTAACTATTTTTAAAATTTAATAAATATAATTTTTTTTAAAATATAAAAATACAAATAAATTTATTAAATCTTAAATAATTTAACACATTAAATTATTCATTTAGTTAAATTATTCAATAAACAAGTTTATCTGACAAAAAATCTAAATCGATACTATGTAGTATTATCTATTTAATAATAATTTCATTTTATTTTAATTTAGATTCACAAATTAATATCAAATTCATGTCGTTATGTTCGATTATGACAAAAATTAGCACCCTTAATGTGAATTATTAGATGCAAACGTTTACATTTAATAAACATAAGATTGAAATTATCTAGGGCTCGTAATCAGTACTAATATATATAAGCTTGGTGGATAGCGGTGAAACACTAAACAAACCATATGCATTACGTCCCAAAAAGGCATGGTATGTGTTTTACTTGATTCCTTCAAAGGCATGGTATGTGTTTTACTGGATTCCTCCAAAGGCATGCCTTTAGTTAATTACGTCTTAATTAGTTGCTAATTAGACATCGTTAGGATCACGTATACAATTTTATTCCGGCTAATATGCATACAAGTATAATGAATTGTTTACTAAGACAACATCTTTAGTCGACTTCTTGTTTACGTTAGTAATAAATAACAGGTTAATTTGTGGCTCAATTAGTTGATATTTTTTGAATTTTGAATTTGTGTTTGTGTGAGTTATTTTTAATTAAAATAATGAAGATTTTATCAAAATCTAGAACTATATTTTTTACTAAAATGATAAATATTTAGTTTTATTTTTTTTGAAATATTACATGATGAGAATTGATGATATCGGATATTAAATGACGATAAATTTAACTAACATATATCTCATGTATGAAAATTTTTTAAGAGAAGAAATGTAGTATAAAAAATAAAAACTTGAAACGATTAATACAAGAATTAAAAGAATTGAACGGGAAATACATGAAATGTATTATAGCTAAATACGAAGATGATATATTAACACTTATTTAAAAATAAAATTTTTAAAAATTTTTGAAGCTTGTTTCGGTGAAGTCCAAATTAATAAGTGATCGCAAAGCAAGTAAGAATAATTAAAAATTATAATATATAGTAAAATTTGCTGAAGCTCGGGTCTAACCCACATTAGAAAAACTTAATCCCTCCATCTTCCCCTTGAGAAATTACTTAATTAAATCGATTAATTAATTTAAACCTGGTCAACACTCTGACTAATTAATCAATTAATTACAATAATTAGTTGCTAAGTGTAAATTGGCAAGAAATCCCGTTTAGATCAAATACCAAAATTATAAACAGAAAATTTTAAAAAAATTACATCATGAATTATAATATTTAAACCTGATAAATATGGAAAGTTGATGTCATAATTATGCATGCCAATGGACGGCTCTGATTTCAACCTGAATCTGACAAACACTCCACCCCCTTGTGGATTAAGACATATTTAATGATCTTTATTTGGTTTGGTTTTAAACTAAAAACAGACTCCTTCAAGATAAGAAACTCAGTGAATTTAACAAGACTTTATTAGTACAAGACAACCAATAAAATACAGAAAAGGCTTTTGAAAAATAATTTATGGAATTATTTTATATACTTAGTAATAATCTCTTTGTATACTCTCTATTTATTGCTATATAAGGGTAGCCAAATTCATGGCATGATCCTTGTGGCCATCTTTTCTCTCTCATTTTCGCAGAAAGTTTTTCTACACGTGCGTGAGAAAATTCTCAAACTAGTATTCAGAAAAGGTTGAAAGGAGAGACCAGAAATGGGGAAAGGAAGAGCTCCGTGTTGTGATAAGAGTAAAGTGAAAAGAGGGCCATGGAATCCTGCAGAGGATTTAAGGCTTATTACCTTTATTCAGAAACATGGTCATGAGAATTGGAGAGCTCTTCCTAAGCAAGCTGGTAACTATGTTTTATTATTCTTTCCTTTTTTTCCTTTACAGATTGCGATTTTACTTCAGGAATCTTGGATTTTCCTGGAAACAATGGTCTGCATGCATGAAAAAAAATTCCCGATCTATCAGCTCCCAGGTTTTCAAATTTTCCCAGCTTAGGTCATGACAGAAAATCGATCTTTCATTCATCTTGTTTTCCACCTTCAATCCACTGAAACAACTGGAATTCGAATCCTACTCCCGTTCCCGTCGGGATTGGAAAAATAGTTTATTTATATTTTTGCCTTGAAATTTTTTACCGACCAAGCCGTTGGAATGATCCTATGTCCTTGGATTGTGTCACTGTGAATGTCATTGCTTGTTGACTGCAAACAAAGAGTTCACCTAACAGCAATAACAAGACCAAGTTTGAAACGTTTCAGCCTAAGAAAGTTTGAGATCACTGAAGATTTCAATTTAATTATGTAGTTTTCATACTATTCATTACATAATGGTTGCATGGTACAGTGAACTTATGATCATCAGCGAAATCCATTAGTGTTTTTAATTGTTTTTGGTTCAGCTAAAGTATCCATCTTTTGACAAAGCTTTTGAAATTGTATTCTATTTCTACATTGGCGTCAACGTTGGACACAAACATTAGGTATGAATTCAGACAATAAATGTTTGTCACATCACAATGCCATAATTCTTCTGCTAGCCAAGTAGTTTCCGTCCTTGTTGTGTTTGACAATGGAGTTTTACATGGAGATTAAGTACAATTGCTTAACTTGAAATGACTTTATAAACAAAAGCACATAATGGCTTCAGAAAATTAATCATGTACACAATGTATGCAGGACTTTTGAGATGTGGCAAGAGTTGTCGTCTCAGATGGATTAACTACTTGAGACCAGACGTGAAACGGGGGAACTTCACACAGGAGGAAGAAGACACTATCATAAGGTTGCAGGGAGTCTTGGGAAACAGGCGAGTTCATAATAATGACAATGTGGTTAATTTGGCTGAATATTTTCCGTCAGTTTTTCTTTTGCGGATTCGGTTTGTGAATTATTTAAGCTTACGGATTGTATGACATTGATTTCAGGTGGTCGAAAATTGCGTCTTATTTGCCAGGAAGAACAGACAATGAGATTAAAAATGTGTGGAACACACATATGAAGAAAAAGTTGTCAATCAGAGAATCTTCTTTATCTTCCTCTTTCTCCTCTTCATCTAGCACAAATATGTCTTCAGGAAAAAGAGATGCTGATATTGAGCCTGACGAACATCACAATTACGAGCCCGGAAAGTCTCATGGATCGGAAGATGACGTGACACTATCTGAAAACAATGCGAGCAAGGAGACGATGATTATGAAAGAGTTATCGAGTTCTTCGTGTTCGTCAGATAATTCCAGAGTCTTAAATTCTAGACAAGTTGATGCCGCAATGCCAGAAGAGCAAATGGGTCCATCAAATTTTGCGTTTAGCGAAAATTTTCATGTTGGTACAAGTATGAACAATTTAGAAGAGGCGAATACTTTCTCGGAAAATGGGATGGAAATTCCATTGGAATCTGATATTGATTTCTGGAATATGTTCGATAGCTTAGAATCATTGCAATCAAATGAAGTTGAGGCAAGCCAAAGCTCAAGTTTTGGAGAAGCAGGAAACAAAAACGAGGAAGCTGAATGCAGGAAATGGTTTGAATACCTGGAACATGAGCTGGGTTTGGGAGCATCGGGAGATGAAAACAAGGAAAATTCAGAAAGCATGGAAACAGAAACGGCTGAGGCAGTAATCCCAGAGACTTATGAGATTCTGTTGAAACCAGAAGTTGACCCTGGAAGCACTTACTTTCAACTATGGAGTTCTTCACCACAGAGTTCTGTTGCGTGAATGGTTGAAAATATAGCATCATGTATCATTCTAGCCACTAGTTAGTCTCAAAAAATGACAAAAATTGATGACTACATCGGTATACCATATGAATGATGTCTTTACATACAAATACGAGTAATGTATGATGGATTTGATGCTTTCATCTTACATTTGTTTATTTAAATACTCTTCTGTAAATCAAAGAATGAAAGCAAAATTGTTCATCTTTTCACACATGAGATTCAAACATTTTCTCAGTGGGTTGGTGACGTTTGAGTATAATTTTCCCATCTCTAGAGGCTTGGACTGCACATGAGAAAGCATTGAAAACTTGGAACCCACATGAAAATTAAGTAATAAATTCATTGTATCGAAAGTCAGGAATGGTTTTGTTTGTTTGTCTTTGCAGGAAGAAAATTCATAGTTTAGTTGATTGATGTTTATTGATTGTGAGAAAGAAAACAATGATGCTAAAAGTCTTCCCATTGTTTCTCATCCCTACAAAGATTTGTAACCAAAATTCCCATACGCGTACGTATGGTTCAACAACCATGCCTAGTCTATTTTCCTTAACTTATTTAGAGTCAAAATAACAAGCTCAAACATTTCACATTAGGAGATTTCATCATGGACAGTGAATTGAGCCGTTGGTTTGAGAACTTAGAATCTCTTTTAATCTAATCGTACATTGTTAGTTAAAGAAATATATATATATATATATATATATATATATATATATATATGTATATATATATATATATGTTACGGATATTATCTATTGCATTCAATTTAATTGTAGGTCGAAATTCGAAACTTGATTCAAGTCATACAAGTTTTTCCAATAAACTGAAACTAAGAAAATCTAAGAAAAATTGTGTAAATGATTAAAGGAGATTATTAATCAACTTGGTCAGCTTCATTGATTCAACCGATGTCTATATATATAATCATAGCTAACTATAAGTTCATGAAAGATTATTCATGGGACATTGCCCAAATATCCAATTATCCATCCCTTTCAAACCCTTAAAGTCAATAAGGAAGAAACTCAAGTTCTCCTTTTAATGAATCCTTCATTTCTTATTCAAGAGGTCATTTTATGAAGACAAGTCAATAAAATCTTCACTGTAGAAAGTGTGACCATGCATCAAAGTTAGTGGGTTGGTGATATTCTCCACTAACAAACAACCACCATAATACACACACACACACACACATATATATATATTTGATAAATTACTTTTCTTGGGTCCCCATCCTTTGAAGATTTGAGACTGAGCTAACTTTGGAATTGAATATTTGATTCGCCCTCAAGCAAAAGTTGAATGTGAAACAAAAATGGCAACTCAGAATCAATGAAAAATTTTCCTACTTTTGTGCTTCTTCAACTACTCTTAGATATTTTTATACTGTACTTATTTGATGAATACTTATAGATATTTATTTGTATTCATACTCGTATTCTTATTAAATATTAGATTTTTATTTATTTTTTTTCATTCCTATTAAGTGTCGCCATGTTGGAATCTAACATTAATAGGTTGGCGGGTCCAATTTTTACTGTTGTTGGGCCATGAATTGATTAAATCTAAAGCAGGCTTGACTGATCCTAACACTACCCACTAATACCCTGCTTAAACCCCCTATTTGACCCATGAATAACCCTAACATTTTGCAATCCTAGTGTGTATAGAAAGATGAGGGATGAGTTTAGATTTACTTAGTCAACAGGCTTAGATCTTAGCCCAACACAGTAAGTGGGAGCGCCGACGACCGAATGGGCTCAAAACAATTCCGTCCATTCCACAATGACATTTTCACGCCTATGTGTTTCTCTTAGTTACCATCCTGTCCTTCCTCTGTCCTACCCCTTCCGGGAAACAATTTCACTTTTCGCGCGTCTCCTTTCTCTCTCTCTCTCTCTCTGTGTTCTGTTTGTCAATTCGAAAATGGAAGAAGAAGGGGATTTCCATAAGGTAACCGGTGGTTTCGCCGACGAAGAATCACAGGCACTAAGAAGCAGTTCATTCTCGGAGCTGAAAGCTTACAGTTTAGAGCTTCTGGAACTTCTCCAAAACCCTAACAAACATACTTCTTCTCTCTCTTCACTCCTCAACTTCCTCCAAAATTCCCCTCCCGAATCTCTTCAGCCATTCCTGGAGTATGTTCACTAAATTTTATATTTCATAATCGCTAAAGTTTATTTATTTATTTATTCATTATTATTTTCAGTGTATGTAAAGTGTAATTGTTAGTTTTATTTTAAATGTGCGTGTTTTAGCTACACGCTGTTCCCGTTGCTCCTTACGATTGATGCCGCGGTCGAATGTAGAGGCGCTTCCAAGGAAGACAGTCAAACGACTCTTAAAGTGAGTGATAGAGTAGCCGAAGGCGTTATTGAATGCTTGGAGCAACTTCTCAGCAAGTGTTTTTTGGGTTCTGTGGATCAGGTTGTCATAGAATTATCTGATACTTTGCTATGAATTGAAATCAATTTATGGTTTTTTGATCATCTGTTGAAGGCTTTTATATTGCTTGGACATGAAATAATCCTGGGTTTATAGGTTGTAGTATTTGTGTTACCTGTTTTTAATGTGGGTTTAATGATTTGCTTTGCAGATGGTTGTGGTGATGAAAAAATTGACCTATGCAGCTTTGCTTTCTCCATCTGAGGCTTCAGAAGAGTTTCGTGAAGGGGTTATCAAGTCTTTCAGGGCTATGCTTTTGAGTTTACGCCCTTGCTCTGATAACTCCTGCTCATGCAAACAAGTTTCGGCTTTGCCAGAGCTTTTGGAGAGCAAGACCCTGCAAACATCAGTTGCTAGACCTTCAGAATTGGGAGAATGCTTAGTTGCGTTTTTGCAGTCACAAAATGCTTCTGCTGCTGTTGGACACT
This sequence comes from Xylocarpus granatum, assembly GCA_019650275.1. Lineage (NCBI taxonomy): Eukaryota > Viridiplantae > Streptophyta > Magnoliopsida > Sapindales > Meliaceae > Xylocarpus > Xylocarpus granatum. Next base: position 308,884 of record BNST01001003.1, read on the forward strand.
GGCTATCACTTCTTCTCAGAGTACACTGCTTTAATTTTTTTCCTGTGATAATCTGTTCATTTATAGTACTTCATACTTTGTTTTCTTTTACTGTTTTTGCACCCATTTTTCTATCAAGTTAATGCTGGGGTTTGTGAAAAGGCTGCAGATACTGAGGCTGCACGTGGACACAGGGGAAGTGGGAAACTCCGTGTTGAAGCTTTTCTGACCTTACGTGTGCTGGTTGCTAAGGTAATTTGGGAATAGTTGGCAAACCTATATACTGAGGGATTTTGGTCTAAGACTTATGGTCTTTCTTTTATAATGTTTCTTTAATTTTTACATTTAACGATTTGCAGCAGATCTATTCAATTGTTTAAGGTTGAATTTTCATGGAAATTGAGATTGTTTTTTAAAAATTTTTTCCTTGGCATTCTTGAGGGATGATTGGAGCTGCGTTGCAAATTGTCATTGCAGGGCTTGTTAAATTATTCAGAAATATTATCATCCTTTTAGTAGAAAATGTAGGTTAAATCGGAATTTTGTTAGCTGGTGTTCTATGAGCGATGAACTCCCACCTTAGCTTCATATGAACAATAAATTTGTTTGTATATGAAAAATTGGTCTAATTTTAGCTGTGGTCTTTTACAGGTAGGTACTGCAGATGCATTGGCTTTCTTCTTACCTGGTGTTGTCAGTCAATTTGCCAAAGTTTTGCATGTATCAAAATCAATGATAAGTGGGGCTGCTGGAACTGTGGAAGCTATTGATCAAGCAATTAGAGGGTTGGCTGAGTATCTTATGATAGTCCTCCAGGATGATGTTAATTTACCTGGCCTTGATAAATCCAAAACTGTTGCTGGTAATGATTCCAAGAACGATGAATCTACTTCATTTTTGGAGGAACTCCGTCGGTTACCGTTTAAAGCCCAAGGTCACTGTAAAGAAGATAATAGTGGTGAACTGGTGAACGTGTTTACTCCCAAATCAGGGTTTAAAGAGCAAACCGTTGATTCTGGGAAGGGAATAGAATCTTTGTGTGTGGATCGCACAAACGATTGGATTGAGAAAACCTCAGCTCATGTGAATAAGCTTTTGTGTGCAACTTTTCCTCATGTATGTTCTTACATCTGATTTTTGGTATTGTTTGTCCTTAAGGCTGTAATACTGCCATCCAAACCCACTTAGAATCTTTTTGTGGTGACTCAATTCATTCTGTAGAAATAATCTTTCACATGTTTATCAGATTTGTGTTCATCCTGTGAAGAAGGTGAGAGAAGGACTTCTTGCTGCAATACGAGGACTGCTGTCAAAGTGCAGTTACACGCTTAAGGAGAGCAGATTGATGTTATTGGTAAGCTGGGACAAAGAATGTATTCATACACGGACACACTCACCCCCCAGCTGCCTACGTATGCTGTAATGCGTGCTGAAGGATTTAATATTAATGTTTATCATTAAGGCTACAAATTCTCATAATTATTGGATTTGTAAAAAAAATGATCCCGTTGAGAGATTATTGTGGAAATATTCTAGTAACTTATGAACTTGTGACGAAGTGTTCTCAGAAGTTTATTCACCCAGCTTTCACTTTATGAACACCGTTGTCTATTTAGGAATTTTGTCAGTTAGTAGTGGTTATTGATTTGATGAAGCAAACAAACCTGTTTTGAGCCTTTTCAATGGCGTGAGAATGTGGGGCTTTGTGTAATGCATGATGGATTAGGAAAATGCTTCTGTTGTCTCACAAGTTGGATGCATGTCTTACCATAGGGTCACTTGATACCTTTCCTTTACTCATCAATGTTGTGTTTGAAAAAGGTACGTTATACATTCTCTGAAAGTCATATTACTTGGGTGTTTTAAAGTGGTCTGCAGATTCTTGGTGGTGTTATGTGTTTAGCCGTGTTCTTCCTGCTCAAGCTAGAAAAGTTCTAGTTTGTTAACTTGTTTACGAGCCTGAATGAATTATTTTATTTTAGCTCTGTTTGTGGGAAGTAACTGTGCAGCTTAATGATTTCTTTTCTTTCTGTAACTTCCTGTGTATTTTTGTTTGATGTATTTTATGCTGCAACCTCATGCAGGAGTGCTTATGTGTCTTGGTTGTTGATGACTATGAAGGGGTTTCTGCAGCTGCCCAGGAGTTTCTAGAATATCTTCTCCTTTTTAGTGGAAAACAGCATGCCAAAGTTGATGCTTCTGATATTTTTAGCAGGTTTGTGCTTTATCTGAAATTGGACTTGGATGTTGGTCTGTAAGGGCACTTCTTTTAAAAGGGCTCTTTATAGATATGTATATGAACTAACTTATGTTACCTTGAGCAGGCTCACTGAAAAGCTTCCAAAACTGGTGCTTGGGAGTGAGGAATCACTGGCGCTTTCGCATGCACAGAAACTACTTGTAGTCATATACTATTCTGGTCCTCAATTTATGCTGGACCAACTTCAATCTCCTGTATGTGTTTTGCTTTTGTGATTTTCTTTTTTTTTGTATTTAGCATCAAATCTTCTATATTTTAAATGAAATTTGTCTTGGTGCTTCTTGATATCATTTTTTTTTGGTTTTCTTGGAAACAAAGTATGATTAATGTTCTGCTAAATAAGCTCAAATGCTATGTTATACCAAAAATCCATGTTTGTTCTTAGTTCACTGACAAGATAATGTCTCTTGCATGTAGCCATCTGAAGATGTAATAACATAAGTGGAATGATGAGTGAATATATCACAATTTTGTTTAGAAACTGACAAGGAACCTTCAGTATTTAGTCCAAATGTCATACCTTTACCAGTTATGTTACAACTGCCCCTGTATGATTTATATTTAAAATGATTTGATTTTCTTACTGCAACGTCTGATTTTATTCTTTAGTGTATAATACATTAATGATGATCTCTTGTATGGAATACATAGGTGACAGCTGCAAGGTTCTTGGATGTATTTGCCCTTTGTCTTAGTCAGAATTCAGGATTTACTGGTTCTCTTGACAAGCTTATTTTATCAAGGCCATCATCATCTACAGGATTCCTCCACTCTATTGCCGAGCTGAAAGCTGGTGCTCACTTTTCTGATTATGGCCAGACCTTTATAAGTTCTGTCCCATCTGGTATCTCAAAATTAGCAGATATTCAGGATAAAATAATGCAATTGCCACAGGAGTGTGTGCAGAAGCTGTACGAGCTCCCACGCGTGCCCCCTTGGTTTTTATCTGTTGGCAGTCAGAAACTATACCAAGCTCTTGCAGGAACTCTCAGACTTGTAGGTTTATCTTTAACACCAGGTTATATCAGCTCTTGATGTTCTTTTCTTCTTTCAATTGAACTTTTGTCTTGCGTTTGTACTCAAACCAATTATCTCCGCTGTTGCTTGTTGCTAGACTTTGAAAGTGAAGGGCATTTGTCTGTTATTACTGATGTACCTTTGGGCTACTTGCGAAAATTGGTTGCTGAGGTTCGTGTGAGGGAGTACAATAAAGAAAGCTGGCAATCTTGGTATAATCGAACTGGCTCTGGACAGTTGTTGCACCAGGCCAGCACTGCATCATGTATCATTAATGAGATGATATTTGGTATGTCAGATGAGGCGGTTGATACGTTCACTAGAATGTTTCAGAAGTCTAGGATAATAAGGGAAGAAATTCAAGAATCTGATGCGAAATTGACTGATATTCCGCCTTATAATCTGAATGAATCTGTTTGGAAGATTAAACTCAAAAAGGGTATAAAAGTTCACTTGATTGACTGTGTTGGTAAAATCATGCATGAGTATGTATCTCATGAAGTGTGGGATCTTCCAATAGATCGTAAATCTTCTGTCATACAATCTGATGAAGAAGTTGAAGATGTCACTCTGCACTTTTTGCGCGACACTGCAATGCTACACCAGGTAATATGGACTTTCCTTTTCCAAATGTGCATACAGTTGCCATTTTGTGTCAGTACATCATTGTTAAACATACTTATAAAGTATTGATTGTATCTTTGGTTTTCTCAAACAGGTTATTATTGATGGGATAGGCATCTTTGCTCTGTGCCTCGGTAAAGATTTTGCTTCCAGTGGATTTCTTCATTCATCCCTTTATCTGTTGTTGGAGAATCTTATATGTTCCAACTTCCAAGTTAGAACTGCCTCTGATGCTGTTTTGCATGTTCTTTCTGCTACGTGTGGCTATCCAACAGTGAGCTTCTGGGGCATAATCTCTATTTACTTGTGGATTCTGCAGTCATTGACAGCTGTTATATTCATTTTGCAGGTTGGGCACTTAGTCTTGGCAAATGCGGACTATGTAATTGATTCTGTATGTCGACAATTACGTCATTTGGATCTTAATCCTCATGTTCCAAATGTGCTAGCTGCAATGCTCTCATATATTGGAGTAGCTAATAAAATATTGCCTCTTCTGGAGGAACCGGTATGGCTTACCCTGGTGCTTTTCAGGGTTATTAACTTGCCAAACTTTGTGATGCTTAATGAAATCAATAATCCTTTTTCTTGTACTTAATCTTTTCATTTTTCCTCTGTTTGAACCATTGATTTATCTCAAGGTTCAGATAAGAAATATTAAACATCCTGAGCTTCTGATCTTCTTCATTTTGAAGAAGTAGTAATTTATTTCTCTATATGGTTCCAATATTTTTTAGTTTATTTTATAGGCAGATTTCTATTTTTCCTGTCTTCTTATTTGTGCCTTGTTTTATGTGTTATATTTTTAAAGAACTTGACTTGTTTTATGTGTTATGTTTTTGAAGAACTTCTCTAACTTATTTTCCTGAGATTATTATATTTCTTATTGTGTGAAATTGCTAAATCGTACAGATGCACTCAGTTTCACTGGAACTTGAGATTCTTGGTAGGCATCAGCATCCTGATTTAACCATTTCCTTCTTAAAGGTCATTCCTTTTACCATACACATAGTCTGAAAATAATTCATTACTTGAACAGCTAATTTGGATTTACTTTGAGAATTCTTAGCATCAAATACGCTAACAATTCTGATGTGAAATATTAGATTTTTGGAAGCTTTGCCTATCGATTCTGAAGTATAAAAGATATTTCTGCACAAATCATGCAATTTTAAATAACTACTCACTTTTGATGACTTTGTTATCTTTAGGCTGTAGCGGAAATTATGAAGGCATCAAAGCACGAGGCTTCTTCATTGCCGAGTCAAGCTGAATCTTATCTTGTGCGTGTCAAGTCCAAAATATCTGACACAGGAGATAAAACCAAACCAGAATGTAAACGAGAGTCTAGATTGAGTTACAGCAATGAGACTGGTATGTTTTGCTCGGAATTAGATGATTTTTTCACACCTGGAATTAGAAATTCATCTATACATTGTGATAACATAAGCTGCTGGTTCTTATTTTGGTGATAATAACATGTACGTAGAACAATGGGAGAGCATTTTGTTCAATTTGAATGATTCCAAAAGATACAGAAGAACGGTTGGATCGATTGCTAGTTCATGTGTAACTACTGCAACCCCGCTGCTAGCCTCAGAGAAGCAAACCACTTGCTTGGTAGCCTTGGATATAGTGGAGGTGCCTTTTCTGGCTGTATTGTCCCATGTTTATTCTGATTTATTTTATTTTATTTTTTGAAAATGAAATTTAGATGCTAGCGAGTATCTAAAGCAAAACTTTGTTGAAAAAGAAAAAAAATGGCACAAAAGAATGTCACTTTTTGCTGTATAAAGAAGGGAATATGTATTTTTATTATGATTTCCTTTTTCAGGATGGCATTACAACTCTAGCAAAAGTTGAAGAAGCATATAGACATGAAAAGGAAACTAAAGAAGCAATTGAAGAAGTGCTTCGGTCAAGTTCATTATATCATCTTCAAGACAATTTGGATGCTGCTGAAGATGGGATCGATGAGAACAGATTGCTTCCTGCGATGAACAAACTGTGGCCCTTTTTGGTTATTTGTGTGCGAAGTAAAAACCCTGTGGTTAGTAATAATTCTTTTAAACTTGTTGCTTTGGTACACGCAGATGGAACATTTTCTAGACTTTGTATGAGATTCTTTATTGAATCATTTGTTATCGTTATCCTTTTAACACATTATTTTGACAGGCTGTCCGGAGATGCTTAAGTGTGGTTAGTAACGTAGTGCAAATCTGTGGAGGAGATTTCTTTTCACGCCGCTTCCACACTGATGGCCCCCACTTCTGGAAACTTCTATCCACATCTCCATTCCAGAAAAAACCCAAGTTGAAAGAAGAAAAAACACCATTACTCCTTCCATACCGTAACACTTCCATTTCCTCAGAGGATTCTCTGGCTGAAGTTTCCAACCTAAAAGTCCAGGTTGCATTGCTCAATATGATTGCCGATTTGTCCCGAAACAATAAGAGTGCTTCATCTTTGGATGTTGTCCTCAAAAAGGTCAGTGGTCTAGCTGTCGGAATAGCTTGTAGCGGCATTGTAGGTCTTAGAGATGCATCTATCAATGCATTGTGTGGACTTGCATCAGTTGACCCTGATCTCATTTGGCTTCTTCTTGCCGATGTTCACTATACTTGGAAAAAAACAGACTTGCCTTCACCACCAACTTCAGATTTTCCGGAAGTCTCGGAAATTTTGCCCCCCTGTTTGTCTTCTAAAGAATACTTGTATGTGCAGTATGGAGGGCAGACTTATGGCTTTAATGTAGACTTTTCTTCTGTGGATACTGTGTTTAAGAAGCTCCTTGCCCAAGTCTTTACTAATCAAATGTACAGTTAAATTTTGCTTATGAGTTAAATTACAATTTCCATTCATAATTTCTAATAGAATATAACTCATGGCTTCTACTTTTGTTTTCCCTTTTCCTCTTCTTCGAGTAAAATAGTTTAAATTATAGAAAAAAATATAAACAATGGCCATAGCTTTTCTTTAGCTTATTCTAGTTCGGTTAACCAGTTAACAATGCTTATTAAACTATTTTTTGCTCTGATTAATCACTGAAATTTTCTTAAAGTGTAGGTCATTATATATGAGCAATAAATTTCCATATTGGTAATAACTTCCAATATCTAGCAGAAAGGCAATCACAGGGCATCAACAATCATCGAAGAATAATAAGGAAGAAATCCAAAAGGGAAATTTCTACTCCCTGGAGAAAAAAAATAGGAAAAGTAGAAATTCTTGCTTTAACCATTTATAAATGCTAGCTAATGATTTCTACAATTTTCTTGATTACAAAATCTTCTATTTCATTTTCACAATAGAATTTGTCATGGGAAATTCATCTATTTCAAAGTTATGAACTAGAAAAGATCAGTTTCGTGCTTGAATTGTCTTCCTCTACTATCACCCAAAAGCACTGGAAAAATACAGAACAGAAATATTGTTGTGAGTATCAAGGAAAACTCTTCAAATAACCAAGCAGCAGCCGCCTCCTCTCCGAATTCTCTTCCTGCTTCTTCCAAGAGCAGAAGAGAAAAAGAAGTGGTCTCAGATAATAAGGTCACTCAAATCTCGATGAAAAAAAAAGATGAAAACCCAGTCTACAGTTCTTCAACTAACGCCCAAAACTTCGATGATATAATCGATGATCTGAATTACCCTACATTTTCCTCCAGGTATGCTGCTTCTTCCAAGCACAAGATGATTGTTAAGAAAAATAATGAGGCATTCTTGATTAATTTCGGCAACAGCCTCAGTACTTGTTATTGTTTGCAGGATTATAACATAATAAGATCAATGAGAGATTAACTTGGTTTGCTTATTTTATGATTCTTTTATATAGGCGTGTGTATTTGATTCTAGCGTGAACAAACCTGTATATTCATCATTTCTTGTTTGGATTCAGAGAAAATGAAAGCTGCATCACTTTTTCATGGGCAGTTCACTGATATGCTGATAGCACGATCTATGAAATGAAATGAGATCTGTATTCAATTGCTCTATTCTATAGAATTCTAAGCAACGATTATACTGTATAGTGATAGCAGAAAACATGGTTTGACTCCCGATCTGATAATTTTTTAAAGATAATTTGATAACATCGAATCAAACACCAGCATCAATTGTGGGTATCATAAATTCGATGAGATACAGAAAGCTGTTTTTCATGTTTGCTTGATTTCATCGTGTGATATAAGCAGCAATCTGGACCCAATAAACAGGCCGAAAATGGTGTCGAGAGTTTGAAATGGAAAGGCTCTGATAGTTTTAAGAGCTGTTAACAGGCAACGAGCAGTTAATTCGGACCTGACCTTACGATCCAGTTAAGACACCCAGGTTTGACATCTTCATCATAACCCTGGCAAATTCAGTTGTCAATTTTCTTCCACCGTCTGATGCATAAGATTTGACCAGCTTTGCAGTAGTCTCATTAGCCATCAATTGCTGATCAGCAAACAATAGTCCTCTCCCTCTCAGCAAACTCTGATAGTAATTGCGTGTCAAAACCTGATCCTAACGCAATGAATCCTTGCTGCTGGAAATGGATTCCTGGAGTCAACTCACCTGTCTCCCTGGACCTCGTTGGAGCGAACGATTCAGCATTGTTGTTGTTAACCGCACAACTACCTCTCATTTGGTCACGAAAAGCAACAGCCATTGTGGGATCTGGTTGACCTGTCCCTGCAAAGTTGGAGAGGCGGCTTGTGATGTAGTCACAACTGATTTTTCCAATGTTGTGCCCCCTTCAAAACTCAACCCATGAGTCAAATATGTTCATGATAACTACAAACAGGAAATAAATGGGTAAAAGAGAAAGAAAGAGTACCTAAAAGGCTGATTATTTCTCTTAGACTAAAACCTCTGATGGATAGCAAGTGAAGTATCTCGTTAAGATTGGCATCAGGATTTGGAATGTCAGCCATAGCTTCAATGCGTGATTGAATACTATCTTTTCTGCCTGTAAATACAGGATAGTATGGGCCACCTGCCTGTGATTTCAGATGTAAATGAAACTTAAAAGGCAACCCCATCACTAAAGGACTGAGATAATTCAACAGTAATGAAACCAAATTTTCAGAATAAACAAACTGTTGGCGTAATCAATTTTGTGGTTTTATACACCAAAAACAGACCAAAAGTATGCCATCTCTTGTGGAAAGAGCTAGCGTGTCGGCACACGAAACTACCCCTGGGCAAGCCCCTTCAAGTTCTTTCTTAATCAGATCAATTTTCACAAAACCCTTGAGAGTTTGGTTGGGAATTGCCTGGCTCTCTATGGGATAGCTCTTATTGCCTTTACTGTCTTCTAAAAACACTGAAGCATCACAAACCTGTTTCAAGAAAATACCAAAATCATTGAGAACAATCAACCAAATAAATCAATCATATTTTGAATCAATAACTTAATAGTTATGTCAAGAAATGACAATAGGATTATAAACAAGAAATATATATAAAGATTCCAACCATACAATATTAAAGAATTCATAAAAATTCTTAGAAAATCAAGATCTTAAGAAATCGAAAATGTTAATCAAACAGCATAACAAAACAATTAACCAAGTGAGTGAATTACGAGAAGAAGTGTCACAAAAAATGCAAACCCATGTTTAAAGAACCAAAGAACTCAATCCTCACATGTAAATAAGGACAAAATGGAGAACAGTCACAGAACACACATGTGAAGGTCACAAAAACGAAAAAAATAAAAAAATTACACATGATAACCCCTTTGAGAGGGTGTCACAAAAAGGCAAGAGTCCAGAAAAACAAGTGGCTAAAGAAATGGATATTATACCTTAATGAAACAGTCATGGAAAAAGACGTGCAAGAGAGTGGCAGATACTTCCTTTCGCTGGGAATAACTGACCTCACAATTTTTTCTGCATCAGGACGTGTCTCTGTAGAAATCATATTCTAGGCTATGGTTGGACGATGAAGAAGAATATCCATAATCTTGAATCACACCTGTTTGTAGAAAAACTGAGAAAATTGGATGAGAGGATTCCTCCTTTGGATTTCTCAGGGAGAGAAACAAAGAGATTAGCGGAATCAAAAACACCCATTTGTTCTCCATTTATTTATTTATTTATTTATTTCTGTTTTAGGAATTTAGAGAGGAAGAGAAGGGAGAAGTTGAAGTCTTGTAGAGGGAGGGTGTTGGAATATTGGGCGTTCCAATTCTCAATCGAAATCTGTTCTTTGACATATTAACAAAAACAATTTCAAAAATATATTTTATCATAAAAAAAATTGGGCTGTAACACATTAAAGGTGAATGAAAAGTAGAATTCCAGGTCCTTGTTACCCTGCAATGTGGCATAACAGAAGCATTGCAGGCTCTAGTTGTCCTGAAATTTTCATTCTTGGAAAATCTTGACCTGAAAAATATGAAGGTTCATAGCAAAGGGACCAATTTGGTTTGTCCCGCAAGTTGCATTAATCTTGTACTGCAAATAGACGCATTCTGGGCACTGTTTATCCTGGAATGCATACTACTTCGAGACCTGGAATCGTATCGATAGTGGGAAAACACCACAGCTTGAAAAACTACAGCATTCTTGAAGAATCCTTCAAGGGAAAAAAATAGTAGAATCAGCACTTTAGGCCACGTTAGAGCTGTAATATCTGTCTTACAGCGCTCACATTGCCTGGAATGTTGATACGACATGCAAAAACAACAATTATCCTAACGCTGGAGACAGCAAATCCTGACAAGTTCTACAAAAATTGTTATCACTAGCGGCAAATCCCAATAGAATACCTATTGTAATTAAGACAAAATAATTGAAACGAGACAGTTAGTCGTTTTGGAGTTTCGATCTCTGTGAAAATCGGCTTCGCTGTTTGTTCGCAAATCGCTGACACTTTGCATGGCTTTGAAAAGAAATAGAAAAGAAAAAAATGGGAAGCGATAGAAAATGGAAGGAGAAAACGAAGAGCAGGAAGAGAAGTTCTTCTGCTGATTCCGAAGGTTTCATTTTTTTAAAAAAAATTTTTCTCCTGCTTTGAAAGTTATTTATGTTTATCTGCAAACAATCTATTTATTTATTTTGATGGTGCATGTGCAGATGAAAGAATAAGAAAGAAGCATGGAGTTGATAAGAAAGACAAGGGAAAGGAGAAGAAATCTCACAAACATCGTTCTGTTGAGGTATGATTTATGAACTGGGTTTTGCTTGATTTAAAAATTGGTTACGCTATTTGATAGCTGGGTTTTAGTTTAATGTTATCGCCATGAAACTTGAACTGGGGTTCGGTCTTGTTCCTTTATTTTCCATATTTTCTTTCAAGAGCAGAAAAGAAAAAAAAATTAGATTTTTATTGGGCATAAAATGTTAATGTTTTTACTGGGGTTTCTGTTCTGTATTTTATCAGTGTCAGCTTGATTGAATATGTATTTTTTGTCACAGTGTTTGGGTGCTGTGATTTGGTACTGAAGCTAACTAACTGTTGCTGCAAGTAGTGTTGGAAGTGGGGTTGATCGATTTGTATTGTTGTCGTGTTTTTAGTTTGCAGTTTCTGATTACCTTAAGTGACTGAGAGTTATTTAACTACGAATACACGGAAGCAGATCGTGCTACAATGTAGTTGCTATGGTTATGTTTGCGAAGATTTTGATCTATGTTAATATATTAACTGCTGATGGTTTGGGTATTTATGTTCATGCATCTCTGTGAGAATGAGAATACCTTGGTTAAATCTTTTAGTTATCAAAGACAAAAATGCTTTAGTTTTTAGATGGTTGTTTATTATATACTTGGTGTAGTCTCAGATGCTGGATTATGGTGGATTAGGCAATTAAATTGCATAACAGTCATAAACTGGTGCATATTGTCTCAAAATGCTATAGGATTACCAATCATTGATTTTGTAATTAAGTAGAGATAATCGAGGATAGTAGACCTGTGGTGATACACAAGTCACGTTATCCCAGGACTTGTCAGACCAAAAATCAGTTACCCATTGCTAATCCTCCATCGAAGTCCTTTAGCAGATTTTTCCCTCTTTTGGTTTGTCCGTGATCCAGTTTCCTATTATATCTTCATTTTCTCTGATTGAGGTCTCTGGAAAATTTTTCTCTGAGTTCTCTCTGGAAACTTGTTAACAAATGGCTGGTGTTTTAGGTAAGTGTTAAGGTTGTTAATGTGATGTAATGAACTAATTATCACTTTAACTATGTAACTTTACTGGTTAACTGATTTATTTTGTTTCATGGATTAAACATATAATTTGTTATTTAAGATTCAAGGTTAATGGCAATCTAGTTTGATACTGCAGTAAATACAGGACATTATTATCCATTGTTTAGTTTGATAGTACAACCAATAAAGGGAATATTCTATATTAATTTTTCAATAGAAGCAGCAACAACGAATGCTGACCCATATGTGCTTTTCGCACATTCTCTCAATCTCTCTGCAAGACAATCAGCTGTAGATTTTTTCAGGTGCCAGCACCAGTTAGCCTGCCCACTACTACATGTTCAGAATCTTTAGTAATTCTTTACCTTTCCACCAACTGGAATGGCATTGATTCTCAAAATATCAAGCCTGGAATTTGTTTAATTCAGTTTCTGAACTTGTTTCAAATCCCCATACCAAAGCAGATAAATCATTGTTTCATATGGAACTTTTGGCCAAAATTTTATCTGAAAAAAATTAATAAATTCATCTTATAATTTTTTAGAATTGCTTCTTAAATCGGGATCCTGCGTCACTAGGCAAGAGCTCAGCAATAAAGAACTAGAGTTACCTTCGCACTATCGGGAACTCAGCTTTAAACATCGGAACTTTTCCGGCGCTCGTTCTTCTTTTCCCGCGAAAGCCACGTTAATTTGAAGCCAAAACCCATATCGACAGCAAAAGCGTTGTGCCTGATAAAAGAACTGAGAGAATCGCGGAAGAGAATTAGAGCTGGCTATGTGCTACAGAAACTCTCAGCTTTCAAGCTCAAAACCTCGCCATTACCCCTTTTTTCCCTCGAAAATCAATTGAAAGCAAAACCAAATTCGACAGTAACAGTCTCATGTCTAATAAAAGAGGAAGAACAAGTACCACGCACAAACCATGGCTTTTTTTCCCTTTCAGGCCACCCAATCCCGGAAATTTCATGCTTTTATCAAAAGGGTTTCTCGCAAAAGGGTTTTTACGCAAAGCGCTACATGGACTTTGCTTAAATGGTTTGGTGAATTTTAGTGTGTTCTGTAACAATACATTGATCAATATGTACTCAAAAGTTTGGATTTGTAGGATATACTCGTTTCTTGTTTGATAAAACGGGGAAGAGAAATGGTGCTTCTTGGAATAACATGGCGTCGGGGCTAGTTTGGTCGGGGTTTTATAAAGAATCGGCCGGTTTCTTCGATGAAACGTTGAGTTTTGGTGTTAGGCCAACCGGGGTGTTGATTGCTAGCTTGATAACAGCATGTGATAGGTCAGGTTTAGTGGTTAGTGAGGGGATTCAAGTTCATGGTTTTGCAGTTAAAGTTGGTTTACTGTGTGATGTTCTTGTGGCTACGGCTACTGCATTTTTATGGGACATATGAGTTTGTTTCTTACGCTAACAGACTCTTTGAGGAGATGACAAATGGGAATGTAGTTTCTTGGACTTCATTGATGGTTGCATATTTGACTAATGGGGAATCCAATTGTAGTTTCGAAAATGTATCGGCTCGTGAGATGTGAAAGAGTAGGTTGCAATGAGAACACATTTGCTGCGGTGATTACTTCTTGTGGATCAATAGAGACTTAATCCTGAAAGTTCAGCCATCAGAACTTCTGAGGATCTTCGCGTGGGCAGTGACCGTCCCCCTTTTTACAAGTTCTTCAGTAAAATTTTCCCCAGAAGAATCATAATGCTATAGTGTTCATGTTCTGACATTTGGGGACTTAACTATGGTATACAAGTGTTGGGAACTCGAAACGAATGTTATAAAATTTTAAATAAAAATATTAAAATATATAAAAATAAATAATAAAAAATTAAAATATTTTTAAAAAATTTAATAAAAGAATTATAAATATACACACACACCATTATCTATTCTGACTTTTGGTAATAAAATTATATTTGGGCGCGCTTCTTTGTTAACTAAATTAGGTCCAACTGCAGTTTGAACGGGAGTACCATAAGGAATGTCAAGGATAGAATTAGAAGCTCAAACCAAGATTCATCTAGAGAAGAAATAGTACTCAATGTGATTTAATGAAGAAAATAGTTCCACTACTGCTCGGTCACACTAAGGTCTACATTGCTTTCTAAGGACATGAATTTTTACCAAATACTATCTCTTACAATATTTCTCATTTTAAAAAACATCAAAGCAAGAATTCTTATGCTTTCTTCCACAAAAGAAAAGCAATTTACTCCACTTCAGCCAAGTAATCATCGATTTCAGCTGGAGTCAAAACTCTGCAGCAAAACAATCACCATGATCAGCCAAAGCATCTGTAGACTTGCATCTTGATAACGAAAAGGATTGATTGGCTATTTAGTGTTGCAGCTAAATTTTCAGAAACTGATTTTCCCATTCAATTTCATCTCCAATAAAATTAAAAACAGATCCCCAAGACATGTTCAACAGGAAGCAAGACACCAGAGATTATACGGATTGTTTCTCCCGTAAGAGAGTTCAACTTGCACGAAGTGATGAATGAATTGAAAGGTTTTCCTCTGATTTTTTATTCCAATTCTTTCTTTTTATGCATCTTTAATTCATGTCACATGCAATTATAAATGTTGAACAGGGAATGGGTTCCCATCTCGTACCATATCTTCTACTTACCAAAATGTATAGGTTATGCACACATAAGGACAAACTTAGAAATATGGCCTGTGTGAACACCTGGTGCACACATGCATACTCGCAGCTCATATGGAGAAGGTCAAAAGATCAACTTGCCTGAATTTTTTGTCAGTGCCAATTATGCCAATCTCAATGTTTTTGCCTGAAATCTGTCCTTCAAACCTACAAAGGAAAAAAGAGCTATTTTTCAGACTACTAGATAGGAATAATCAATCCCCATTATTAAAAATTGTGTTGCATAAATGCATGACCACAAAATAACCAGACCGATTTTCCCACCCAATCTGTATAAACACTGTGGAGTAGGAGTTAAGCACACAGCTTACAATTATTAATAAACACAACATTGAGAAAATTACATTCAACTTTCCCACCGGAAATATTTGAGGCAAACCCATTACACTTATGTTGGTTGAATGCAAAATCAAAAGAAAATTAATGATGGAACATATATAGGGTTAGATGCCATTCATGAAAGGGAACCCTCGTAATTATTTCACAACCAAAGTTTCACATATAATGCAAGAAACAAAGAAGTTACATGCTTACCCTTCCTTCAGCGTCAATATAGCTGTGTGGACAGCATCATCAAGCTCCATGTCCTCTGTATACCTATAAGACAATAAAAGAATCTTCAAAACTATTCCTGAAAATATTGGCCAGGAAAAAACATTTGAAAAAAAACAGAGATTCAAGGATTTACAAATGACAAATTCCACAAAAGGCATGAGCTTGGCTCCTAGATGAGTGAAGTCCCAAGTACACAATAGACATCCAAAGCTCGAATGGAGCACTTGGTATGAGATAGCTTTTACATTCCAGAAACAATTAAAAAACTTATGGTACTTGGGATCATGTCTTCTTTAGCACTAATTTGGCATAAAATGTCATTCTGGTGGTAATGTTCAATTTAGTTGAAAATTTAATTGCATGTTTGGGTGGTCCAAGGGATCAATGGTTGTAACTCATAACACACAAGGAAACATTGAGCAGAGTTCCATTATTATGGGTGGCTCGTGTTTCCTTATTGGCACAGGTTACCATAGCATTTACAAAGATCTAAAGGAGGAGGATTCATTTGAAGTGTTGACAACCTCACTCACCTCTTCTCAAGAAATGTCTTTGCATTAGAAACATTTTTCCCCATCGCAGATGCTTTCCAAGAGAAATATGAACCTGATGGGTCCACCTAAACAAAAATTCACATCACAATAACTAGTAAGATTTCTTATCGTATGACTTGCCTGAAAATATAAAAATTCATGCATTAATGATTTCTCTAATAAAAACTTGCAGTGGAATGCAAACTAGAAAGAGAGATCCTATGAAGTTTGCATGTTTCACATATAGAATCCTGCTTGAATCAGACAGACTTTTTAGTTCAGGAAAAAACCAGCCAAACAAAGCTCTAGTACTTCCACTTCCAATAGCACACATTTTAAATACAGTTTGTCACTATTTCTACTCAAATTGTAATGAGGAGGGATTTGCTATCAGCTGAAATGCAGGCGCAGGCATTATACTGGAGAAAGAAAACTGAAATACCTGATATAATTGTGGACCTTTATCATCATTACCTGCAACCAGCAAAGAGACTCCAAATGGCCTCACACCACTAACAAGAGGAAACAAATAAATTAGCAATCAGAAAGAAAAGTAAGGCATATTTGATGAATGTGCCACTGGTTTTCATGCTCAAAGGCATATACCTATGCATGTTTCCACTACTTTACAAATTCAAAGTTTCAGATGAAAATTCCCACAAACAAGATGATAAAAGAGCCAAGTAGTTTTCTTTCTTCTGTTACTGATAAATGAAAATTACCACATACAAGAGGATTCAAATAAGTTACAGACATAAAAATAACCGAGATGAAACTTGATATAAATAATCAGCCGAAGAAAACAATATTCGGTGACAAGGAAGGTGCAATTACCCTGACTGAGTGAACTCCTGCATAACAGCAGCAGTTTCTCTAACAAGTTGTGTGACAGGGATTGGCTCCTGCAAAACACCAACATCAAATTACAGATATAGTCAAGTTGATTATAGGACATAATCATTTTAATATGTATTATACAGTATAAATAACGTTGTTTCACAAAAAATTCTGAGCATGAATATCTGACTATAAATGGAAGATGCATGAGTATTTGAAATTTACAGAATGAGATCACCAAAAGGGAAAACAATGAATATTGATTGATGTTCTTAAGCAATGGGACTAAAGTGGTACTTTGTATAATCGATGATATTGCTCTGCCTGCTTCCTACTTTTTCGAACAAGAACTCGAAAATCTGGACCCATCCCACTGAACAACAAATAAGAGAAGAAAATTAATAAGATAAGCATAAGCCAGGGAGAATATTAAATGGAAAAACAAAGGTTTATCCTCTATTTCAGTATAGAGAGCAGCAAAAGACCAGAGGATTCATCAGTCAAATTGGACATATTTAAGGACTGACTGACATTTTCAAAAAGCTTTTCCACTAAAACACCTTGACAATTTACAAAGAGATCCAAAATGCACATCATAATTGGCTGTATGATAATTCAAACACCATATAATTTAATTCCAATGAGGCATTTACCCAGACTCTGTAACCAGTAAATCACAAAATTCACATAAGCCCACTCCTCACTCCCATGCCAGTGCCCATTGGAAAAGTGATCAATCCAGGGGTCTACAACTAAGATTTATATGAGTTTAATACGATCAAATCAAGTTTAACAAATTAGAAAACCCACCACAAAAAAAAAGAATCAACATTCTTCAGTGATGGATTTAAGATAGACCACAAAAGCTTATGAAAGGAATGTATAAAGTCAAAAACCACCACATGAACAATATATTCATAAAAAATTCCAAGAAAAAATGAAATACAAAACAAAAGCAATATAGTCCACAAAATGCTCATTGGAATCCAGGATATTAGATAATATTAAACAAATATAACACCGACGCACAAACTATTGTCCTACATTTAAACTTATTAGGCATCCAGACATGAAGAAGAAAACAAACCTGTACACAACACCAATGTTTGGTGTTAAGGTCTGAATCTTTTGAACCTATTATCAAATAAATACACATATCATAACTCAAACTTAATAAACCGCAAGAAAATAAGACAATGCATAAAGCAAACAGCAGTATCTTTAACAAACAGAATCACGTGCATACTAAACTATAGATAAATAAGCAAAAAACTCTTATCTTTCAACAAAATATATAAATTATACTCACAGATGTTTCATCAACTAAAATAGACGGCAGTTTCTTCTCCGTAGCAATGACAACACCGTTAGCAGCTGCAAACAACGGAAAAAGCATTTAGCCGCCGAAAAAAAAACAGTAATAGTTAGAAACTGAATCTCTTTAGTAATTAATCCAAATCACCTTTGATTCCCAACGATGTTTGGCCGGATCCGACAGCCGTTAAGGCATGCTCAATCTGAACAAGCTTCCCAGAGGGACTGCATCATCAAAGTTATAGAAATCATCAGAAATTAACAAACTTTAGGGTAAAATTAGCAAATTTGAACTCAAATATAAGCAGATAAAAGGTAACTCCATACCTGAATGTGGTTAAAGAGAACGAGTACTGACTATCACCCATACTTTAAGTCGAAAGAATCTGCACAAAAACAAATTGACGCACGGAACAAATTATAAAACCATAAGCAATCCTAATGTCTAATTTTTCGAAACGATTTCCTTTTGGATTCCAAGTTAGTAGGGTTGAGACGAAACTAATACTGAAATGAAACGACGTAGTATGCAGATGGAATCTAAAACTGACCTTTGGAGATCAAAATCGGAGTTCACGAGCGAGCGTTGCCGAGAGTGGGTGCCTTTCTATTCTCTGAGGTTTCTTGAAGAAGGGGACACGAAGAAAGAGTAGAGGGAAAGCGGCGTCGTTTATCTAAAATAGTTGTTTTTGACGTAAATAAAATTAATTTTTAAAGAATGATATAATAATAAGAGATTGGTCCAAACGATGGGTTTTCTGCGGAAAAACCCACAAACACTCTTCTTCCATCTCTGGCCGCTGAAAAACCCTAAAACCTCGTAGCAAGCGTGAGCTATAAATCCTCTTTGGCTACTGTTGTTTTGCTGCTATATTTGGCTCAGCAACTAACGAAGCAGTTTCTGTCGGTTTGGTATTAATTCTGGTTGTTTCCAAATTCTATGTATAAGTGAAATTGATTGTTTTCTCTTCAAGTCTCATATATTTTTAGGGAAGAGACACCAAGTTTGAACTAATTTCAACGAATGCTAGTCTTGATATTTTAGAAAAGAACTGGATTTTTATCTGTCTTTCGTCTTACTTTTGGTGGCTTTTTATTTTATTTTTTGTTATTTGGAATGATTATGGAATCTTCTTTTTGAATCTGGCTAGGAAGGTTGATTGTTGAAAATGGCGGAAGAGAAAGAAGAATTGAAGACATTTAAGGAATTGGGGTTACGTGATGAATTGGTTGAAGCTTGTGACAATTTAGGATGGAAAAACCCTTCGAAGATACAGGCTGAAGCCATCCCTCACGCTCTAGAAGGTTCGGCAGCTTATGTTTTAGGTTGTGTTTGTATTCTGAATGATTTTGTCGGAAAGGATATAATTTTGTGGTGATTTTGTGATGCAGGAAAAGATTTAATCGGACTTGCCCAGACAGGTTCCGGTAAAACTGGAGCATTTGCTCTTCCCATATTACAAGCTCTCTTAGAAATTGCAGAAAGTCAACGAACTGTCCCGGCATTCTTTGCCTGCGTGCTCTCTCCAACTAGGTATGAAACGTGATTGTTTATTTGATGAAAGAACAGAAGTGTCATAGATAATACAAAGGATGTTCACATTTATGAATTAGTTGTTTTCTTTCTTTGGTTATTTGTTCACCTTTTTCTTATTGCAGGGAGCTTGCAATTCAGATTGCTGAGCAATTTGAAGCTCTAGGATCAGGAATTAGCCTAAGGTCTGCAGTGGTAAGTTTTCTGCCGAATGCAAATTTGCTAGTTAGACATGCTGTATGTTATATAAGCATTGGCATTATCTATATATTACTGATCACCACTACCCCGATCATGCTATCTTCTTCAAATTGGCTGCATAACGGTGCACAGATTGCATTTATTTCTGTGATGATTTCTTGGGACTTTTGTCTTTAACCATTTTCTAAGCATGAACCTTGACAGAGATAATATATTGACAGAGCTAATTGGGTTATCTGCAATGTACTTCTTTCATGAACTTACACATTGATGGTACATTGATGTTGGCAGATCAGAATTTTTGTTGAGCTTGCTTTTGTTATTTGATTAATTGATTTTGTAATTGACCTTTGTTCGCATGCTTTTCACAGCTTGTTGGAGGGGTGGACATGATGCAACAGGCCCTCGCACTTGGAAAGCGGCCACATATTGTTGTGAGTATTGAGTTTACTCGGATAAATATTATTTGAGTTTTTCTTAGATGTTGTTCTAGTGTATGAATGAATGTTCTACTCATCTCTTTCTGGTATTTGACCAGAATTTATAGTTCTAGATTTCAAGAATTTGATTGTGTTTGCCAGTAAAACTAACTTTTGTTCTTTGATTTAAGTAAATGTGTTTGAAGCTCAAAGATTGATGGTTAACCAGGAATCCATTGTTGTTGAAATGCTATTTTCCTATGAGCCACAAATATCAGTTAATCATACATTTAATCAGTTAAGTGAGTAGCTATTGATCAAGCAAGTATAAATTTCCATAATCAGGCATTAAACGTTAAAAAGAGTGTATATCTGTACATGTGTCATACATCGGTATTAATATTGATTAGTTAATTAAATTTTAAGTTCATCGTTTCTCTGGACTTTTAATAAATTTGTAAAATGTGAAATAGTTTATCAATCTTTAATTTTAGTTTCTTGATGCATTAGTTTAATCCTTTTCTTTTCCTTTTTGGTAGGTTGCAACTCCTGGACGTCTTATGGATCATTTGACCAATACAAAGGGCTTTTCTCTTGGTACATTGAAATATTTGGTATGATTTTCTTTTTATTCTGTAGTATGTGATGACCATGTACAAAGTATCCTCATAAAATTAACATTAATTTTTTTGTCTAGCTAGAAATGCTAAACCACTAATATCATTGTTGCCATTCTACATTTGCTTAGAGATGATTTCTTGTCTTATGAGTTGAGTATTTTTGCACTTTGAGCAGGTCTTGGATGAGGCTGACAGGTTGCTTAATGAGGACTTTGAAAAATCACTTGATGAAATTTTGAATGTCATCCCGCGAATGCGGAAAACATACTTATTTTCTGCGACAATGACTAAGAAGGTATATGCATCAAATGTGTTTATTTTGGCAAAAGTTCTTTAATAATGCAGGACAGTCTCTTTAATTGTAAAGGTTCTCCTTAAAAAGAAATGTGGTGGGATGGTTCTGTTTGATTTGATAGTGATTTGGGATTGATAGGATTAGGGTTTGGATATATCCAAAGGATTGGATTAGAAACGCACACAGAAGCTACAGGAAAAGGAGGGAAGGGGGGTTGTTGTGTGGGAAAGATTAAATGCTCTCAAAGAAGAAGAAATAAAGAACCAGATAAAGGGTTAAAGGAGAAAAGTAGAAACCCATGGCCTTGAAAATGCATTCATGGAGGATGATAAAATTTTTTCCCCTAAATGTTGCAGGTGAAGAAACTTCAGAGGGCTTGTCTGAAGAATCCAGTGAAGGTAAAATTATAATACTTTGGCACATCAATAGTAATTTATGTTTATGTTCCAAATAATTTTTTGACAGCTGTCCATTATTTAATTCATTCAGATAGAAGCAGCATCCAAATATTCCACTGTTGACACATTGAAGCAGCAGTACCGCTTTGTTCCTGCTAAATACAAGGTCTCTCTTCTCTTAGCATTATTCTTGATGCAAACTTTTTTAAATTGTGAAACTTGATTCTAATTGCATGAGAACGAATAATTTTTCAATCTTTCAGATACAAATGAAATGCAACATTAATGGCAATCTGCATATGAGAAATCCTTAGTGAATGGATGTCATTTTTGTGAAGTATGAAGACTTTTATGTTAATAATGCTCAATCTTGTTCTATTAAACTATCTAAAATAATCATCTGACTTTTGAAAGAAAAGAAACTTTTGAGGAGTACTGCTATGAAGTTCAAATTTTAGAAAATTTACTAGTCTTTTTCAAGTCTACCACTGGCTTTCATGTAATCTATTGAGCCATAAAACCTTTTTAACTTACCATTTTAGAGGTACGAGAAAATTATCTATATAATTTTAATAAATAAACTCAGGTCCAGTAAGTGCTTTTTTGAGAACTTATCATGTAAGGATGAACAGATGAAAGAAGCCTGCTCATATGCTTTTATTAATAGTCAATGCTATATTTCTGGTGTTTGATGTCTCCATTGGATTTATATCAACTTAATTGTATTTTCAGGACTGCTACCTTGTATATATTCTGACTGAGATGTCTGGATCTTCAACAATGGTTTTTACTCGAACATGTGATGCAACTCGCCTTTTGGCTTTGATGCTTAGAAATCTTGGTCAAAGAGCCATCCCAATTAGTGGTCACATGAGCCAGGTATCTATCACTGTAATTGACTTGTTCTTCAGTTTGCCCTTTTTTTAGCCCTTTCTTTTTAATCCTTAGCTTTATTTTATGCTTGATCTTACTGTCTTTATTGAATATGTATGTCACAGTCTAAGAGACTCGGTGCCTTGAATAAATTTAAGGCTGGTGAGTGTAACATTCTTATCTGCACAGATGTGGCGAGCAGAGGGCTTGATATTCCATCAGTTGATATGGTCATCAATTACGATATTCCAACAAACTCTAAGGTATGGCCTCTTATATGTGCTGATGTGGGATATTTTTGTCTTTGTTTATCTGTTGATCCCCAAGGTTGTTACAGGACTACATCCATCGAGTGGGAAGGACAGCTCGTGCAGGACGATCTGGTGTTGCAATCTCACTAGTGAATCAGTACGAGTTGGAATGGTATTTGCAGATAGAGAAGCTTATTGGTAGGCTCTACATTCTTGACGCAGAATGGGCAAATGTTAATGAAAATTTCTGCAAGGCTCACCACTTTTTTATGTTCCAGGCAAAAAGTTACCTGAGTTCCCTGCTGAAGAAGAAGAAGTCCTGCTATTGTTAGAGCGTGTCACAGAAGCCAAAAGAATATCCCAAATGGTATCGATTGATTTCAGTTAGCCATTTGCACGATGGAAATCCTACTCTTTCATCCATTTTGTTCTATCTCATTCTGTTGGTTAATGCGATAATTCATTCTTTATCAAACTTCTTCAGAGTATTAAAGAATCCGGGGGCAGGAAGAGGCGGAAAGGAGGGGATGATGACGATGACATTGAGAGACGGTTAGGTATCAACAAGAAGAAACCATTCAAGAAGAGATGATGATATTAGTATTTGTTTGCATATGTATTTAGTGAATATTGTTGAGAAATAGTAAAAAGAAAAGAAATATTTGTCAGTACAATTTTGGTGAAGGGAAGAAATCATGCGAGTGTTTGTGTGCTCATTCATGTAACGGTGACATTCATCTTTTATAATTGTATTTTGGCCGGGGATTTTCTTTTCCTTGCTCGCATTTCTTCTACTTTCTCACACATATTTAAAGCAACCCATAAAGCAATAACAATGACAACAACAACAATAATAGTAGAAATTTATGAAAAAGGGTCTGTGAATTAATTTTAGGGTTTGAAGAATAACAGAGGAAAACAATGGTAATGATTATGTAAAAGAAACAATAGTATGAGTTATTCTGGAAAGAAAACGATATTAAAGTAAATTAGACACACTTATTTTTATATGCTTATACAATTTAGGAAATTGCAGTAGTCTCCTACTCCCTTCTCTGCCATTTTCAGACTTCCATCGGTGGCAGCATGGAGTGAGTGATATTCATCTTCGTTAGTCTTACTCTAATCGCTCGTGCATTGTTTTTCTATTTTTTTTTCCCTTTTTCACTCAAGAATCTGACCCAAAGAAAACTTTTTTTTTCCGCGAAAAACATCGCCCATCAGATTGTCATCTTTTCTTTATGGTCCTTTGAATGACTGGCATCTGCTCTTTTCGCTAGAACTCTTGTCGCACACTGATTGATTCACTCCTCCTCTCTCGCACAGATCCCAAAAATTCACTTCTCTATTTAATGTAAGTTCCGAATATACCATCTGAAGCTGTTTGGATTTTTATTGTTTTGAATGAATTTGCGGTGACTTTTGTGTGTTTTGCTGTTTTCTGCTTGTTTTGATTGGTTTTGCTTTGGGGGTATTTTGGTGTGGTGCATGTGCGTAAGAAAAAAATTCGATTTTGATTAGTAGAGTTGCTGTTTTTGTTGAGGTTTTTTCATTCGTCTGTTCAATGTATATCCAAATTACTATCCGAGTCCATCTCCATTTTCATTGTTTTGATTGATTTTGCAGACTTGTTTGTCAATTTTTCTGCTTTTCTGCTTGTTTTGATTGGTTTTGCTTTATGCTTATTTTGCTTTTTGGTGCATGGATTTTGTTGAGCTGAGTCGATGCTTTCGCGGAGGTCTTTTGTAGGTGAAAGTGGAGTTATAAACGGTTGCCGTTACTCTAACCAGTGTTTTAACATCAATTGAGTTAATTACTGGAAAAAATTTTCCTTCGGTATCTGCGCTTGTGTATTAGCAATGTTTTGTAAATCAGTGGTGATCGGATTTATTTTGTTAAATTTGTGGACACAAAAGTTATGGATGCTTGCTAACTGTAAGCTGTTAATTTTTCAAAAAACAGATTTTATCGCTTTAGTTTATTCGTTTGTATTCTATTAATTTGGTCTTTCTCTTCTACAATCTTGTGCAGAAGAGATCATTTTACTCGAGGCCTGAGGTCACCTGTACAGCATATAAAAGATCATCTAGTCAAGCTTCTCGTGTTATGGCTTCCTCAGTCACTGGCACAAGAGCTGATTATTCGACGGCATCTGTGTCTACCAATGAACCTGTCATTTCTGTTGATTGGCTCCATGCAAATCTCAGGGAACCTGATATGAAGGTACGTGCTTTGCTGTATTCCTTTTTATTTTTTACTTTTTGTTGAAAGTGATTTCAGATTGTTCCTCATATAGTCTTTGATTCTTTTTCATTTAAATTATCTTATGGATAATGAAACCATTGGTTTAATGAGTTAGCCATATTACTTTCTGTTGGCAACCTACATGTTGATATTTCTATTATTGTTTTTATTGTGTTTCATCCAGGTTTTGGATGCATCCTGGTACATGCCAGATGAACAGAGGAATCCAATTCAAGAGTTTCAGGTGCTGTCTATGAATTCATTTGAATCTATTTTAATTTGATCATTAGCAATATAGATTACTGTGCATATTGATTTTCTATTGAAATTGGGAATGGATTTTTGTTGCAATATCACCTGAGAAGTGATTTGTGTATTCTTTAATACTTGTACAATTTTAATGTTGTTTTGGATTCTTTCAGTGTTTTCAATTCTTGTTCATTTTAGTTGGCTAACATCCTCCCTTTCTGCCTTCAATCCCTACAAACAGTTTTCTCATATTCCTGGCGCCCTTTTCTTTGACATCGATGGCATAACAGATCAAACTTCAAATGTAAGTGCCTTCTTTCACAACTGTTATTAACAATATGATATCATATTTTCTTGTTCATGGAAGTTTGTATCTGCCATCTGGTGTTAAACTTGGAAGTCTTAAACCCATTTATAGATGGTTGATCTAAAAGATATTTAGCATTGGAAAGGAACTTATTATCATAATTTTGTACATCAGTTTCCACACATGTTGCCTTCAGAGGTGGCTTTTGCTGCTGCTGTATCTGCACTTGGAATCCAGAATAAAGATGGGGTGGTTGTTTATGATGGGAAGGGAATCTTTAGTGCTGCTCGTGTCTGGTGGTGAGCTGCATACTTCACTGGATTTTTGTTACACGATAATACTTTTGTAGAATGAACTAATCATCATTATCTTGTTTATCAAATCAATAAGGATGTTCCGAGTCTTTGGGCATAACAAAGTCTGGGTGTTAGATGGAGGCCTACCAAGATGGCGTGCTTCTGGATATGAAGTTGAATCTAGTGCTTCTGGTGATGCTATTTTGAAAGCTAGTGCTGCAAGTGAGGTTATAGAGAAAGTATATCAGGGACAGGCAGTAAGTTTGTAATTTTAACCCAGTTATGCTATATGGCAATTGATGCAAGGGACTGAAGTTCAGACCATGAACTATTCTTTCTTGTACAATTATGAATCTGAATATTGCATTGTATTATTCAGATTCATTTGGTAATTTTTTCTCCTTTTCATCCTTATTGGTTATGGTTCCAATCACATGAACCTCAATACTGCAGGTTGGGCCAACCACATTTCAAATGAAATTTGAGCCACATCTTGTCTGGACGCTTGAGCAGGTTGGCTTTCATATTATTTTAAACAATGCTGTTTTGGTGTATAAAAGATGAAGATGTATATTTTGATTATGACTTAGAAAAAAGTGATAATAATTACAAAATGAAAGAGAATATTTTGTAATAACTGGATATAATATACAAGTGCAGATATGTCTGTTAGTTTGGTGCATAACTGCCAATACATTTATATAAAGCCGTCTAAACCTCTTTTGATGTTGAAATTATGGCTTGATCTGCGGATAATGTTGTCCTTATGTAGGTACTTTGCCTAATGCAGTTTCAAATTTGGATACAATTTTATGGTAGCTAATCTGCCTCTTATATTTGACAGGTTAAAAATAATATTGAGGAAAAGACTTACCAACACCTAGATGCTCGTTCAAAGGCCAGGTAATTGCATTCTTATGTGCTTGGTTGCTGTACTAACTTCTCTTTTGTGTGATTGTTTTCCCTTGATAGGATAGCATTTGCTTTATACAGAACAAAAAAGCAATGCCTTTGATTCTCTTTCTGTTGGTTCAACCAATCTATGGTTTGTGTAAAATGTAGATCAATTATACTTCATTGAGATATCAAATCCTGAACAGAAGATTGCCAAGTCTACAGACCACCCACCTACTGGCTTGACGGAATTTTATAGCCATCATGGAGCAAACTCTGTGGGTTGATTATAGTGCAAGAGTGATAAAGGATGACTTACAAATGAAAAATGTTCAAAAATATATATACAAGTCACAAGTGTTGGCAAAGAAGACATGCTGTGCATAAAATCTTTTTCTCTTTGCTTATAAAACCATCTTAGGGAGTTCTAATATTGGAGCATGTGTCCTCATCCAATACAAGTGAAACCTAGTATCGTATTAGGATCTTGGCTTGACTGCATGCATTGTATGGATTTCCTAGTTGCAAATTAAGACATCTTCGGGAAGTAGTCTGATTTGTTCCACAAAGTGGTCAAAGCTTGATATGTAGGACCAAGTCTAAGTTGAGCTCTGTTAAACAAATATTATCTGCTAGTCCAGAAAATAGATTTTAGCTGAAAATGAATCAGTTCAATTGATCAGGCAGCATAATTTTTACTGTGACAAGATAAAGCTGCTCATTGTTTAACCAATTGTTTGCAGCACTTTTTTGACTTCGTAATTTTGATGGAGATTTTTTATCGATGCAGGTTTGATGGGGTTGCACCTGAACCTCGCAAGGGAATAAGGAGTGGCCACATACCTGGCAGCAAGTGCATTCCTTTTACCCAGGTAAACAACATTCATATTTTCATATAAAAGTAATGAAAATAAAATGTAGTGAATGAAGAACTCAATATCATGTAAAGTTATTCAAAGAGTTCAATTTTTTGAGTAAGGTATGCTTCATTTCTTTTGCATCTATTAGAGGAAGGACCAATTGACAGTCCAGATGCTTCTATTCTCTCTCTCTTTCTCTCTGAAGTTTGAAGAGGATTATATAGAATATATGAAATGACATTGATAAGTTAGGATTTTGGATTCACTATTCTGCAGGAACAAAATGTTAATAAATGTGACCATATACCTTGATAGTCTATTAATACATGATTATTAGGTTGTTTTCAACTTTTCATGTGTTTGTTGGTTTTTCTATCTTTTTACGTTCCTTCTGAGCCATGTGTTTGTTGGTTTTTCTATCTTTTTACGTTCCTTCTGAGCCATATGTTATTATCTTACTGAGAGTATTGACTCAGAAATGATTGTATGCACTACAAATACTACATCAAAATTCATGACTGTTTTGTCAACATCTTTTGTTCTTCGCAGTTGTTGGATACTTCCCAGACTCTCTTACCAGCAAATGAGCTCAAGAAACAATTTGAGCAAGAAGGTAGGACCACCATCATCTGCTAAACATTATGGCAATTTGGTCTGTGTGTTGGTGCTTAGTTGTCAGATTTGTCAACAGCTACTACTTTCTTGGTTTTCTTATTATCAGATGACTCCAAAGCAACTGGGATGTGAATTTTTTGCTTAGCATAAACTGCAGAATAAATTTTGAACACTGAAAAGGTCGGTAAATTTTGAAATACAAACATGGTTGTGTTTGTTGAAATATTGGTAGCATGTAATTAGTACGTCACAGTAAGGTTAAGAATTTGCAATATATTTTTATACCTCTAATTGGTGGTTCTTGTGATCCAATAACGATCTTGAACTCAACTACGTCTTGGTCAATGATCCAGCTGCAGTTTATTCTTACTGATTGTCACTTGACGGCTAAATAGTTGATTTTGGCCTAAGATATTTTGCTCTACAATATTGAGCTATTGCCTAATTGCATACTTTTCTGCAGGCATTTCATTGGAGAAACCTGTTGTAACTTCCTGTGGCACTGGAGTAACTGCTTGCATCCTCGCATTGGTATTCTTCGAACTTTTTATGTTTAGGAAATTGCTTACACTTCATAGCTTTGAAGATGCTAACTAGAAAAATGCAGTTCATAGAATATTTACGTTACACTTCTGATGATTTAAGATAAACTTGTTCTCATTGTTTGTGGCACGGGGTAAATTTTTGGTCAGAAATTATTTATCCTGGAAAACTGGTAATGTTTTATGCTCTGAA
This sequence comes from Xylocarpus granatum, assembly GCA_019650275.1. Lineage (NCBI taxonomy): Eukaryota > Viridiplantae > Streptophyta > Magnoliopsida > Sapindales > Meliaceae > Xylocarpus > Xylocarpus granatum. Next base: position 337,607 of record BNST01001003.1, read on the forward strand.
TCTTCCAGGGTTTACATCGACTTGGGAAGCCTGACGTTGGCGTCTATGATGGATCTTGGACTGAATGGGAAGCTCAACCTGACACACCTGTCGACACCGCATAAATCACAATTCAATACACAATCTGAACCTTAGAGTGAGAAATGTTGTAGTTGAATTTAACATTGGATCTCCTGAGTGTTTAATTTCCGTTGTTCAATAAAAATAAAAGTTATATACACACATACGGAAATTGCTTACCTCTTACCTCTGCATGTATGATCATAACATGAGTAAATCAAGAGAAACACTGAAAACAATAACATATCTAAAGTAAATGCAAGCGTGCAGCATGCTGTCAAAGTTCCAATTTAAAGCCAGCAACAGCAAGGAAGCACAAGGCATATAAATTCTGCAAGTTATTGTCATACTGCATCAATTCTGATTCCAAGTTGTATATAATCCACAAGCTTCTCCGATTAAGTTAATATATTGGAAAATTGATCGTGATTTTGCTTCCAGTGTTTATAATTGGTTAATAATTCTACTCCAGCAGTTTTCTTCTAGGAGTTTACTTGAATTGGTAGTTGGTTGCTTAAAAATTTAATACCTGTCTCCCTCAATATGGTCAGATCGCGTGGCCTAATGGATAAGGCGCTCGCCTCCGGAGCGGGAGACTGTGGGTTCGAGTCCCATCGCGATCGTCCAAATTTTCTGGTCATCAAACTGATTTTGAAAACATAATTTTGCTTTTGTAACACATGAACAGGTAGCATTATGATTCATTCTAACACAAGAACAGGTTGAGCACGTCCTGTAGAAACGCATAAATTCAAAGCATGAAACAGAGGGGACAAAATTCATACAGTTGCTAGAGAAATGTTCTCTCTAATTTTTTGGAAGCATTAAGACTAAGTTCAGTTCATATTGTACAAAAGCAGCTGTTACAACTGGGAGAAGCTCTGTGGCTTCATCTCTTGAATAAGAAAACAAGTACTGGAGCTAATAGCCGGTTTAACATCTGAAACTTGCAGCAGATCCAATTCTCAACTAACAATCTGCGAGCAAAAGCTTCAACAGTTTCAAGTTCCTCCCTGGATGGAAGAAAAGAGTAAGTGCTAGGTCATTGAAGTCAAATCTAGAAACTCGAGAAATGCAGAAACATAAGGCTTCTTATGAAAGGAGTCCTAATATGCTCCAGACTTCACCTGACTGATTTGTTCAAAGTGAGATTAAGCAAATTTACAAGCCAAGTAGTAGAAAGCAAACTCCATTGGCAACAAAATATCAAGCGAAAAGAAATTTTACCTTCCACCAGGATGCCCGATGTATACCACCATGCTGATAAGACCGCCTGGTATTAGGATTCTCTCCGCAGCCTCCAATGCCAGCAATGTTGTTTTGGACACTGTAATTACAGTTTTGTCACCTCCTGGAAGGTAACCCAAGTTGAATGCTACAAGCCTAAAACCACCAAAGGGATTAGAACTATGGGGTGAGGAAGTAAAACGTTTTTCCTCTCAAATGATATGCAGTAATATGACCAAACTTAGTTCAACACTGTCCATATTTCTTAGTTGCATGCACGTTTAATGATAAAAATGTTTATGCAAAATATGTTTGTACTTCAATCCCAAATTAAAGGGGCTCTTAATGATGGCCCTTTGTTGAAAGAAGACTAGGTGCTTTGCAATATGCCACAAATTATCAGATAACGTACGATTAATTTACTGAGGATCATTCCTAAGAAACTGTAAAATACAGCAGTTCAATCTAACATATTCACAAGGAAAAAAGAAAACTGAGAAGGTGAGTAAAAATGCAAGAAAATCTTGGTCGAAACAAATACCTCACAGGGGCATTTTTCGGAACAACTTCTTCCATTCTACTGTGACACATATTGAAGACCTTGACTAGCTCTTTCTGCATCAATTTCAAAATAAATGGACCACAAGAGCAACATATTTTTAGCTTCCTACTAAAGTTTACACTTTCTTCAAATAAAAGACTGTGTAATACAGAAATGAAAAACCGCAAGTTAGCACCTGTGCCGGATTGACAGATTCATCCAGCAAAGAAGAAGTACTCTCTAAAGCATCTCTCTGAATGTCTAATCCATAAACACGACCTGCACCTGACTTGTCAGCAACCATTTTGAGCATCGCTAGAGTATCATGGCCATTGCCACATGTTGCATCTACAACAGTATCTCCTTTTCGTACAAGATGTTTCCACACCCTGTGAGTACCAAGAGGCCGTGTTGACAAACAAAATAGAAAGCTTTCACAATATAAGAGCCAAAAGACAACTAAAATGGATAATGCAAGAACTGTAGTGCTCTTCTGGAAACCGACATCACCATATCACTTGCATCTTCAGTCAACAAAAGGGTTCACGAAAACCAGGACTTCTGATTCTTACAAGATTCTTACAAAAACACAAACAAATTCAGTAATCAAACATACCCTTCAAATTGTACACCAATGACAATAAATCTTACAGTTCTTGCAATATTTCACCTAAATATTTGAACTTTCGATAAGAACAACACTCCCCAACACAAATCAAAAACCAAATTGCTTGGAGAAGTTAATCAACTGTTGCATGCAGTAAAAAGCTAGAGAATTGAAAACAGATGGGCATATGAGGCCCTACGAGTGAGCCACTTCTGTTGCCTTCTTCCTGCCAAATACATAACCCACCAAATCATTCTCCATTCCTGCAATTTCATCATTAACACAAACCATAAATCTCTACCAAAATAAAAATAAAACAAAATGAAAGAGACATTTAAACTGATTTTATTAAGGTACCTGAAAGAGGAAAATCTTTAAAGAATGAAGGTGAGGAGTCATTATGAGCAGAAAAGTCTTCCTGGTGCTGAAAAGACACGGCGTCGCAACAAGAAGAAGAGAAACGCAACACATTTGTTTTTGAGAGTGCAGTGAAAGGAAACAAGGGTTTTCTGTGAACCGAAAAAGAAAGTGATTGTAACCAAATTCTCAAAGAAAACGTCATCTTTCAAGATATTTCCAGCCTGCAAAACTTGGAGTGCTACCGCAAACGGAATAAAAATACCAAGTTACCCTTATAAAACTGCTCCTAATATACAAAACAAGGAAAGAGACAATAAAGATTTATAAGTTTACCGTTCAGTCTGTAGGAGAAACTCAACCTAGTCTGGTGCTAAGAAAAAAAAGAAAAATTGAATGAATGATAGGACCTTAGTGAACGAGAACACTTCTTTCTATTTCCGCCGTCCTACTACTGGGTATTGATCAAAATGAAAATTTGTAAAATTCAATCAAAATTGTGAAGAAAAAAAATTCGTAAAGACAGCTGGTTCGTAGATTAAGTCTCTCTTCAGCTCCAAGGTTCGGATTTGTAGGATAATTGTGTATCTGACTCGGATGAAGATCTGTTGGCTGTAATGAACGGTATCTTTGCACGAGTATAAGGGGAAGCACTTAACAGAAGATACACGAAATTTGTTAAAATTTCAGCACTGCTTCTAGGGCAGTGCACTCTTTGTTTGTGTCCTTCAATCGATTTAGTTCGTCGACCATCTTTCAAGAAATTTAGTTCAGTTGAGATTTACCTACTGTTGGGCTAAATACCCTGCTGTGAATGCCTTAACCTTTGATATGAACTCGACATAGCACCTCAGAATGCTAAACTTTACTGGCAGTATGAAGAATATTGCATTGTCATGCAATGCTATTCATCAGAACCAAGATCAATTCGTAGCAATCATCAATGGCTCATGTTGCTGAAAATTGAAACAAGAATATTTCTGCGGAAACAGACACTTATAACTGGATCATAAACATTGTTCCCAAATCAGTCCAATCCGTTACAATGCATCGCTACCGATGACACAAGCATTTATTTGAAGTTCTCTTACAAACTCTACAAAACCAGCTCAACTGGTAACTTTTATCCACTCTGGGCTGAAAACCAGCCACACAACAGCAGGCAAAATGCACAAGAAAATGGCGCTGGGTGCGCAAAGTTTAAGCATCATCAAGAGCAAGGACTCCGGGGAGTGATTTCCCCTCGAGAAGCTCTAAGCTGGCGCCACCTCCAGTTGAGATGTGGCTCATCTTGTCCGCAAGACCAACCTTCTCCACAGCTGCAACTGAGTCACCTCCTCCAATGATTGTGGTCACCCCCTTGCCGCTGAGCTCTGCAAGCTTCTTGGCGATTGCCTGAAAAGAGAATAAAGTATTGTCTCAATTTCTACGTGGTAATACCAGTTTGGTATGGTATTCAAGATGATAATGCCAAAATCATACATCAGTTCCAGCAGCAAACTTATCAAACTCGAACACACCCATAGGTCCATTCCAAATGATGGTTTTGGTAGTATCCAGAGCATTGCTGAATGATTTGATGGAATCAGGTCCAATATCCAAGCCCATCCATCCATCTGGAATACCAGAAGCCGGCACCACCTGAAAAACATTATTGCATTATTCCAAATACACAAACCATTTCACATTTACTTTTACAGCATCTATATGCCAATCTACCAAAGAGGGATAGTAATAAGATTTGTTCTTACTGTAGTAATAATTTACTCAAAAATAAATAATTTTATTGTACAAACCTTGCTGTTCGCGTCAGCAGCAAACTTGTCAGCAATAACAACATCAGAAGGGAGCAGAAGGGACACCCCTTTATTCTTAGACTTCTCCATAAGCGAAGTTGCAAGATCAAGCTTGTCTTCTTCCACAAGGGATGAACCAACAGAGAGTCCTTGGGCCTTGTAGAAAGTAAAGATCATTCCTCCTCCAAGCAATAGAATGTCAACCTTCTCCAAGAGAGATTCGATAACAGCTATCTTAGTTGACACCTTTGAACCACCAACAATTGCAGCAAACGGTTTCTTGGGATTTGCCACTGCTCCAACAAGATAGTCAAGTTCCTGCAATCAGAAAACAAGTCAACATGTCAAGCATTTGCAGGAAAGCTCAATGAATGAAATACACCACAACAATTACCTGGAATCAATCAGTTGTCAAAAAGCCAAATCTACCCAACATTATTGTTCTTAAACGAATGTAACAATTTTCACTGTGGCATCTTCCGAGTAATATCCAACTTGTGAAACCCAACGAAGTAAAACACAATTTCTTTGAAGATTGAGAACTCAAATAAGTGAGTGCTATACAGCAGTCAGATACCTTTTGCATAAGGAAACCAGCAACAGCAGGCTTCAAGCACTTAGCAACTCCCTCAGTGGAAGCATGGGCTCTGTGGGCAGTGCCAAATGCATCATTTACATAGAGATCTGCAAGTGAAGCTAGCTTCTTAGCAAATTCAGGGTCATTCTTCTCTTCCTCCTTATAGAACCTCACATTTTCTAGGAGCAAGACACCTCCTTCTGGGATTTCAGCCACTAACTTTTCAACTTCTTCACCGATACAGTCATTTGCCATTTTAACCTATTGTAGAGAAGGGGACAAAGGCTTCAAAATAGAAAAAATATAACAGAATGAAAATTAAGAATCACTACTTTAAGACTAAATAAGAGGAAAATTAACCTCATATCCAAGAAGTTCAGTAAGCCTTGGCACAAGAGGCTTCAAGCTGTACTTGGGTGTAACACCCTTGGGGCGTCCCTGTAAACAAGAAGATAAACGATGTCAGAAACCACAAATTAAAAAATATAACCAATATAAACCAGAACAAAAACAACAGTGAGTTGTAAAAATAAAGAATGACAATGGTGATTATGTAGCAATGAAAGTACATAAAAGTTATCAGCGCATCACACTTTATCATTGCTTACAAAATAGAAGAAAGGACAAAATAATCTTAATCTCCATATCCTTATAAAACATTTCAATACTAAAACAACTTCACAATGACCTCTCATTTTTCAATTACATCCATCTTTTAACACTTGAATTTCAAAAATTCCCAAAGCCTGACAAGATTCATGGAACCTGGTCGCGGAGCTTATGATAAGTGTGCCTTGGTAGTTCAGAGATGATATGTCTTCAGCACACACACTTAAATTCTTAGTTTGTTCCTCAAATATATGCTTCCAATAAAGTTTCACTTACATCATGCCCTGTGAGAGGGAAGGAACATCAGTTTAGTTCAGTGGAAGTAAATGTAAACAACATGGTTGCCACTTTCCACTTTCTTTTTTGGGTTTCCTGGAGGAGTGATAATATGTTAACTTTCTCATTATGCTCCTCTATGTTGAAGTTTAATAAATTCCAGATTTTTAAGTTTCATACATGACCAAAGTATAAGTATAGTCCTTTCCATCATCTCTACAAGTAAATAGGATCGATAGTTGCATTAGATGGGTGAAAGAATGTCAGATCAAACTTTAAAGGTGTAGCTGGAACATTTTCAGACACTACAAAGTAAAAAATACACCAGACATGTTTCATTGAAGATTGTCTAAAGACCAAATGAATCCAATATACTTATCAATGATAGCACTGGTAATCTATTTCCCCTCATAGAGTTCTCTTCTTTAATCCATGGGGGAATGGAGAACTAAAGGATTGCATTCATAAGTTACCAAATGATGTAGTAATCAAGACAGGGTGACAGACAAGGACTCAACAAACAGCAAAAGACAAAAACAAGATAATGGCACAAAAAGATAGAATGATAGAGTGAAATGAAAAACCAATAAAGATGATGTTGCAACAAAATTAGGAAACTGATAATTGATAAGATCAATGTCCCAAATTCAAAGAAAAGTTCAACAAGTCATTAGCACATCCACGGCAGTTAAAGGCAAAAATCCATTCATTCAATACAAACAGTATACACAGCAGGAGGCAAAACTAGTGTAGTTACACATTCATTTTGACTGTTACCATTACATATTACTTATGGACACATCAGCAGCCTAAAATGGAATGAGATTTGAAATCAAACAATAAAATTGGCAAATAAAACTTGTGCAAGTATATCTACAAGTGTAGATTTAGTTGCAAAATGCAATAATTCACCAGTATAAGTCACAGAACTAATATGCACAACTAACTAAAGTTCAATCGCATTGCAGTGATTACCAACAAGCATAAAAAATAAAAACTTCTTCATACAAGCAAGCTCATCAATAGCACTATCAGAAACCACGAGTTTAAGAGCAAAAACAGAATAATCTTTTTGATCAGAAAATAGAAATAACAAAAGCAGCATAAAATTCCTGTTCAGAGATAATGCACCCGCAAATTTTTTGATAAAACAACAGAAGAAATAAAAACAAGAGAAGAAAAAAGCTAAAATTTTGCCATCAGATTAATGTAATTATGAATGAATAGTACATATGCATCAGTCTCAAATCACATTCAAGGAAATTATGACAAACGTCTACGAGTTCCATTTTCAACAAGGCAAAAAAACTCATCAAAAGTTGATTATATGGGTACAATAACATAACTTTAACAGCTAATATATGGAATGTACCCATAAAGCAGAAAAAAATCATCTGTAAATGCATCAAAGCAGAGTGGTAGTGGCAATCAAAACAAAAATCAATGCATGAATCAAAAAAATATGTTTAAACCAGTAAAAATTCACCCAAAAAAACACAAACCCATTACGTAGGAAGAAAAATAGAAGAAATCACCTGAAAATGCATCAAATACAATGAGATAAAATACGAATCTTTGAAAACGCAAGTATACAAATCAAAAAACTAAGATCAAACCAGAAGAAAATCCACCAGGAAAACACAAACCCGTTAACCAAAACCCATGAACATAAGCAGTAAGCAAGCAGTATACCAGATGACTGGAGAGAATAACTTTGGCGCCGTGATCCATCAAGTACTTGATAGTGGGAACAGCAGCGCGAACCCTGGTGTCATCGGTGATTTTGAAGTTGTCATCCAAAGGCACGTTCAGATCCACTCTCACGAACACTCTCTTTCCTTTCAAATCAGCTGCCGTCAAATCACTTACGCTCCTCTTTGCGCCCATTATATTACTATCAAACACCTGGACAAAACGGAACAGATCAATCAGTCAACGAATAGAAAAGAATTGAAAGAAAACACAGACGAGAATAGGTACGCACTAGATCGGAGAAAAGTAGAAATGGGTTTTGGTTACGAGCTAGGAAGGAGATCGAAGATTATAAGACGAGCAAAGTTGAAGAAGACTCGTGAAGGGATTGGATTTATTTATTTATTTATAGAGAAGAGTGGCTCTGCGAAAGAGAGAGCGTAAGGGCATTGTGGTAAATTCGATAAAAAGTTTTAATTTTTGGAAACTAGGAAAAAACAATAAATTGTTTTGTAGTTCTAGAACGTAGAAAACACGTTTGACTGAGGGGAGATAATTTCTTAGTCCCTGCATTTTGATTTTTTGACAAATAAGTACCTAATTTGTTTATGTAAATGAAATAGATCATCACCTCTGATAAACGGACTGAGTAAGACTTCATCTCGAATTAAGGTATTTAGGTACTGTGATTTTAAAACCTATGACTGATGGATAAATGAGTAAATTACACTGAAAATCAGTATTTCCAAACATTAAGCATCACAATTTCGAACGAAACACATAAATAACTCAACAACAAAATGCATTACTATTATTCAACATGTTACGGACTTATTTGATATAAATGAATAAACTATATTTAAATGTGAAAACCTAAACAATTAGGGATCATTTTGTTTGACAAATTGCTGTTGAAAATGTGAATGGCCTGTCGGATTTCTAGAAAAATTACTTTGAAACTCAAGGAAGGAATGTTGGTTTCTGAAAATTTTGTAAAAGATGGAGAGTAACTTCGGTCCCATTGATTTTTCTTAGGGAGCAAGGTGGGCTGCGTTGGGTGTGTATACCTGGTGGCTAGGGTGAAACCATGGGCTAGCAGCCATAAGAGATGGTTTTGATTTGAGTTTAGGGTTATAAATACGCTCACAATTTTCATTAGAAAAATAAAAAAGCTGAAAAGAAGAATATGTGAGAAAAAAAAGAATATTCTATTATGCCATGAATCTTCTTTACCAACATTGCAAAGGAATAATATTCTATACCAAGATTCCAAGTCTTTCCATTAGAGACATTTAAACAAGGGATAAAATTCCCATAATTTAGCTTATATTATCTGAAAGGTGTCTCTTGCAATACGAACTGCTGTTGAAAAATGTTACTCTTCTGTTAAATTCATACATAAAAAGCCATCTCACCTATATTCCTAGTGACATCTCACCTTCTGGGGAGCATTGTCCCCAATAAGATTTGATATGGGTTAGTGGTTCTTTGCAATGACCTAAGAAGCCATAGGCTATATTTGAAAATGATGCTCCAAAGACCAAAAAAGCAGCCATTCACAATGTTACCAAACTGCCTTCAGAGAAGGAAGGTAATATCTGAAAGTCATTTAAAGAATATCTCTGTTTTGTGCTTTTTAAAGAATCGCTTGACATCTCTCATTTTTGTGGCTTGAAGTCATGGTGATCATAGTGGGATCACTTTCCTGGCTTCAATTGAAAGTGATCGTGAGAGCAAATTTGCTCCATAATTCCTTTTCCACCGGCTTTTATATCAACATTAGTAATATAATGGTTAGAAATGTGACTGCCACAACCATTGGTGCAGAAAAAGCATGCATCCGGTTAACACCTGCAGCTGGCAATTCACATCAGCTTCAGATATGTCAAAACCAGAAAGAGAATAATGCACGGTTGAAACATGAAAACAATGGGATACGTTACCCCAAAAGATCTAACTAAACGACTCCCATAAAACATAAGAGATAAAAGTAAATAGAGCGAGCTTTATTTAGCCACTAATTTATTTGTAAAAGTTGGGACGGCTCTCTTTGCCCCATCCATAGTGATTAATACAAGAAACAACACAGCAATGGCAGAATGGGACCACATATGGCTCGCAAAGGTGAAAATTAACAAGATTGACTCACATCTTCCAACATTGTATTATTTTCATTTCTCGTTTACAAACTTGAATGACAATGTCAACATGTGGGCTGGGAGAAAAAGTCAATTTTGGTCTTACACAGCAACTGGTATGGCTTCATCAAGAGCAATGACACCGGGAAGCTCTTTGCCTTCCAACAATTCCAAACTGGCACCACCACCAGTTGATATGTGGCTCATCACACTAGCAACTCCTACTTTTTCAACTGCTGCAACGGAGTCTCCACCTCCAATGATTGTCGTTACACCCTTGCCACTGAGCTCTGCTAGTTTCTTTGCAACTGCCTGTAAGAAGAATTACAGCCTCAATTACCTTCCCTCCAAAATGAACGGAATTAAAGCACATAGGATCTTGAAACATGCAGCTAATAGTATACATGTATAAGAATATGAAGAACATATAACCATTATTCCAACGCATATTTAAGACAATAGCGAGCATATCATGCATACCTCTGTTCCAACAGCAAATTTGTCAAACTCAAACACTCCCATGGGTCCATTCCAGATGACAGTTTTGGTAGTTTCCAAAGCTTCATTGAATGTCTTAACAGACTCTGGTCCAATATCCAGTCCCATCCAACCATCAGGGATGGCAGATGCAGGCACAACCTGTAAGGCAAACCTTTTTTTAACACATACTCATAATTGTGACATATCTATAGGAGTTTAAATAATATACTGGATTTCAAATTGTTAGGTCTGAAGTCAACAGTTACAGTCAATGGCATTTAATCAGATTAAATTTGCAGGCATGGCAATGCAAACAATGCCAGAAGAACAAGTTTAGGAAAACAAAACTATCTTACAACAGCTTAGAAAACAAACCTTGCTGTTTGCATCAGGAGCAAATTTGTCTGCAATTACCACATCACTGGGCAACAAAAGATTTACACCTTTTGCCTTTGCTTTCATAAGAAGTGATGTTGCAAGATCAAGCTTATCTTCCTCTACAAGGGATGAACCAACTGAGATTCCTTGTGCCTTGTAAAATGTGAAGATCATTCCTCCACCAAGGAGTAGGATATCACACTTTTCTAAGAGAGACTCGATAACTCCAATCTTGGATGAGACCTTTGAACCACCCACAATAGCAGCAAACGGCCTCTTTGGGCTTGAAACTGTCCCAACAAGGTAATCCAGTTCCTGCAACAAGAGAAGCAAATATTAAAATAACCTGAAGTCTGATTATGAAATGAATAAAACAATCTAATACTGGTCTCTTTTCATTTGACATGCTATTCTAACAATTGCAAAACTGGAATGCTTAGCAGTAGAAAATAGAGTTGACTGTGAAAAATGCAGAAAAGAAAATGAAGAATTTCAGAGTGAATACACTTAGAATATAACTTCGCATACAAATAGATCAGGTGGTGAACCAAAACTTTCCACTTGGCCATTTCCAGTGAAAAATTGTCCAGGTGTGAAGGAAGGCTTAATTACAAAGGTTAAGAATTGAGCTTAATTATGATTTCAAAAGCAAATATATCAAGGCATGCATGCCAAGAAAGAGTTTAAGGAACTCTGAACAGCTTGTCCAATATAATAAGAAATCTACGATTCTAGAGACGGCAAGAACTCAAAAATCCCACCTTCTGCAAGAGGAAACCAGCAACTGATGGCTTCAAGAATTTTGTGACCCCCTCGGTGGAGGCATGGGCTCTGTGAGCAGTTCCAAAAGCATCATTCACATAGAGATCAGCCAAAGAGGCAAGCTTCTTTGCAAACTCAGGTTCATTCTTTTCTTCCTCCTTGTAGAACCTCACATTCTCAAGAAGAAGAACACTACCATCAGGAATTGAAGCTACAAGTTTTTCTACCTCCGGACCAATGCAGTCATCGGCCTTCACAACCTGGTAGTGAACAGAGAAAAACCACTAGATATCAGTTCACAGCAATTGTTGCCCTCTCAAACTTTGATTCCAAGAAAGCTTTATGTTATATTCACCTGAATGCCAAGGAGTTCGGAGAGCCGGGGTATAAGAGGTGCCAAACTGAATTTTGGAGTAACACCTTTTGGCCTTCCCTAAAAATCCAATGAAAAAATACCAATTTAGTTCCTACAGCATTAAACAATTACTTCGCTGCAAAGAAAAAAGATAAAGCTCAAATATTTCATGCTGAAATAATAAATTAATGTAGTATAAACAGTGAAATGCTATTTCTAGAATCCGATACAAGTGCTTTGGAATCAAAAGTGAGATTGCATTTCAGCTATATGTACAAATTTCAGATCATAGCCCCTAACCAAAAACACAGACTAAGCATAAACCCACTTACAAAATCAAAAGAAAACACGAAATGTTTAAAGCCCACATACCAAATGGCTAGAAAGAATGACTTTAGCTCCATTATCAATCAAATGTTTGATAGTAGGAATAGCAGCTCTGATTCTAGTATCATCAGTAATATTCTGCTTATCATCCAAAGGCACATTCAAATCAGCTCTAACAAAAACCTTCTTCCCTTTCAAATCAGCTCCCGTCAAATCCCCAACACTCTTCTTCGCCATGGACACAACCGCGTGCGTCGCCTTGCCTTTGATCGACCTCACCCTCAACGCCACGTGGCGGGAGAAAAGAGGGTCAGCGGCGGAGAACCCGAGCCTGCAAACACTCTCGATCCGCACTGCCGGGACCCGTAAGAGAGAGGCACGCGGGGAAGATGCGGAGGAAGCGGTTGTGGTCTTGATGAGAGAAAAAGTAGTGGGCGCCGTGGCTGATGCCATTGTGATAAAAAAAAAGATGGAAAGACGGTAAGTCTCAGGGCTGACTCGAGAAATGCGAAGTGGGTTCAGTGGTTGGGGGAATGCGAATGAGAAAAGGGGAAGAAGAAGATGTGGACGTGAAGAGAGAAGAAAGGAATGATTGGGTGAAATGAATATTTCTCTTATCGCTGAGGAGAGGTTCAAGATTATCGATACTTCTGAGATGATTGATCCATATAATTTGTAAGCTACTGCACCGTATCTGTATGGGTCGTCTTCTCTATTTCTCCTTCACTTCTCTGTTGACTGTTGTAATTCCATTTTTCTCTCTTCCATGTACAAATCTGAGGAGGTGATTTACATAAACTTCGTTGTCAGAAAACCAAAATCAGACAAATTTCGTTCACAATGTGGTGACACTGACGGCTGTGGATGTGCCACGTGGCACGTTAATGGCAGACGGCATCTCTTAGGAAAACGGCATTGGGACTAAGACAATACCAAAAAGCCCAACATTATTGGATTTCTACTAAGTAGGCTCAAACACTGCGATTTGAAATGGGCCGCCGCGACCCGTTTTAGATATTTCTGAACTCCTCAAATTACTGCCATGGTCATTCGTCGAGCACTCTCTATCGCTCATGGCTACGTTTTCTTCTTCTGTGTACGCCAAAGCTTCTCATCAACTTTCTACCCAGAAATTTTCCTTTCTTTTCCCCCAAACACTCCCACGCGAAAAGGCTAAATCTTTTCACGCAAAAAACCAACCGAGAGCTCTGAGAGAGTGGCAAGAATATGAGGATGCAGTGAATCGCAAGGACCTAGCCAGAGCTCTCAGGTTCTTGAAATCTATTGAAAAGAACAAAAATGGAAATAACACAACTGAGCATTCGGATGGTTCTTTATCGTCTGAATCGAATCGCACTCGATTCAGCGAGCTGGGATTCGTTGGCGGGTCAGAGAGAGATTGGGAGGTTTTGGACACGTGTTTGAATGCAGATGATATGAGGCTTGTGGCAAGTGCTTATAAGTTTCTTCAGAACAGAGGGTTTTTGCCCAATTTCGGAAAATTCAGCGGCATTGGTAAATATTTCTTATGCGTTTTGCTTGTGTGTTTATTGGAATTTGCGTTGAATATTGCTGTTTTATTTATTCAGCACCATTCACTGTGCTACGCTTTTTGCAGTTTTGGAGGGACCTAGAGATGTTACACCAACTGTATTGAAGTCTTCAACTGGCTTAGAAGGTGATTGTGTGTGTGTATATATTGTTTTCTTTTATTGGAATTTTGAACCCTGCATTTGTTCCTTCAATCTTCTTGGCTATTTGATCTGCATGCGACCCCTGTGTTGGTTTGCCAATTGTTTATTTGAATATTGTGGATATAGAATACCATTGAAATCTTTTCCTTTTTTTTTCTTTTGATTATTTAGTTTCCAAGCTTTCTCCAAAGAAGTGGGGCGTTTCGGGAAGCTCAAGTGTTGTATTGATTGCTTTTCTGGGTGGCACATCTTTTCTTCTTTCTCAAGGAATCGACATCAGACCGAATCTCGCAGTCGTTCTGGGGCTTGCATTTATAGACTCTGTCTTCCTTGGTGGTGTTTGTTTAGCTCAAATCTCAAGTTATTGGCCCCCGTATAAGCGTCGGATTCTAGTTCATGAAGCAGGGCATCTTCTAATTGGTATGAGCTATATTTTGTCATTTGATTTAAATGATACTTAGAGGATGCCACATTTAAATACAAGCCGTTGCCTCTGGAATACTTTTATTTCTTCCAGAAGTTGGCAATGAGCCTCACTGGCTAACCCATAAATAAGGTTATGCATAATTTTGTTGTTGATAAAAATCTTAAATCAATTGAAAGTATTAGTTTGGCCAATTCTCCCTATGAATGCAACTTCTTTTTGCCCTGTCTTTTTCTGTTATAAGCATAAGTGATCTATTGTTAAACTTTGCTGCAGCATACCTTATGGGTTGCCCTATTCGCGGGGTCATTCTAGATCCAATTGTTGCAATGCAAATGGGTATTCAAGGGCAGGTACTTCTGTTCTCATTCGAACTTTTAATGGTTCTTATCTTCTAATTTCTTTTTCCTTTCATTTTCCATTTTCTTCTAACTCTAATTTGCTTTAAATGCTCTATTCTTCTGAAAAAAAATTTCTCATGTTTTTGGATGCTAATGATTGTGCAATCTCATCCATGGAAGCTGATTCATTACATAAGTTAGCATTATTAAAATGGCAATTAAAACTTGGGTGCAGTGTTCTCTTACAGGCAGGAACTCAGTTTTGGGATGAAAAATTGAATAATGAGCTTGCAGAAGGACGACTAAGTGGCACTGCCTTTGACAGGTGGGCATGTGAAGTCTGGTTAAAGGTTGCTCAATAAAATTTGGTTTTTGCCATTGGATGAAAGAAAATGACCTCATACTATACAGTGATCTAGACTTGCAATCACTTTTCTGCTGTATTTATCTGCACAAGCTATAATTTGGATTGAATCAGTTCGGACAGGAATGGAAAACTACTTTCTTTTGGCTATTGTGTGTCACAAAAGTAAAATGTGTTGCATTTAAGTTAATGGAATTTCCCACAAGCTCGTATATGTTTTCATACTAAGACATTTTGTGTTCATCGTCTAAAGTGATATCAAAACTTGCCTGCAAAGCTTTCTAATTCTTTTGAAAGTCATTATTCCACAATTAGATTTAGAACTGTGGCCTTTTAGTTACTTATGCCTTGAATAATTACAGTCTTGTGATGTCTGGGATTATTACTGCCCAGGTACTCTATGGTGCTTTTTGCTGGCATTGCAGCTGAGGCACTTGTTTATGGCGAAGCTGAGGGTGGAGAAAATGATGAGAATTTGTTTAGGAGTATCTGTGTTGTTTTGCAACCTCCATTGTCTGTAGCCCAGGTATCTCTTCATTATTTTATGCAGTTTAATGTATTCTTTGCATTAATAAATACTAAATTTCATCTTTCTGGTTTTACCTTGTGTTTAGATGTCTAACCAAGCAAGATGGGCAGTTTTACAATCTTACAATCTGCTTAAATGGCATAGACATGCACATCTAGTTGCCGTTAAAGCTCTGGAAAGTGGCAGCAGTCTTAGCATTGCAATTAAGAGGATAGAGGAAGCCATGTCATTCAGTGTCTGAAAATGCTGAAGTTATAAAGTTTATGGTTTCTTGGTTCTGATTTCTGCCAAGCTAAATCTCTGTTGCTTGTTTCTTTTGCCGGCGGTGGTGATTCTTTATGCTAACTCTTCGTGTCTTTACATCCACATATGATTTCGGAGAGGGCGGATTAGAGCAGAGGCATAAATGGTCCGACATACAGCTGGATTAATTGAAACCTTCTATTACTTGGCCACCCGATTAAACACATCAAATTTCGGTTGGTATGAGCTATTGTTATCAGGTGGTAGCATTTGTCTGCTGCGAATAATTGTCGGTCACCACCAAGATTTATCTAGAAGAGGCAATCACTGTGTGTTGACTCTTGCAGGAAGAACAGTGGGCATATTTTTCATGTTGATCTGAACTAAATGTTTTCATTGAAGAAGTAAGAAGAAATTAACAGGCAGTCGACTGCAATAATAAATGATGAGTTCCTGACTTAATTCATTTACGAGGGTCATGGTGCCTTACATTTAGGTGTACCAGACACCTCTCCTTCTTTTGTTTTAATTCTGAAATTTATTGTTGCAATTCTCGATGTACAATTTACAAGTCGCCTTTGAGAACGATAAATTTGATTGACCATCCACAGATTGCCTATTCTAGTATCCAATGCATTGCAATTACATCATTAAAATCCTATTCAATCTATAAACGAAAACAAGTGCATTCATTAATCAATTGCTCAATAAATTAGATCTGTATCATAATATTGCTTCAATTCTTGTAGATTCTTAACAACGGATATTTTGCAAGCATCGACTTTCGACAATTTAAGATTTGGTGGTGCATGTACAGGCATTGCGCTCCCATGTGAAGATAAGAGTTATGAATGGCATTAATCACTAATTCCACCAGCTTATTCTTAGAAAAATGGCTTTTTTTTTCATTTCAAGGTAATCCATTTATGTGTGGAGGTTGATATTCCTTTCCAGCTACCCAGTACTTTCTCTCCAGTGTTCTCGTTTTGTTTGTTTAAAGTATTGTTTTTTCTGTCCTTGTTATCAGATTCCTTTTCAAATGTTGTGCCGCTGGAAACTATCGATAGCAATGGGGTTATGACTGAAGCAGAGGCCATCAAAAAGATTAAAGGCGTCATTCATGTTACTAGGACGGAGCTCCGGAAACTCGTTTTACAAGAAAAGGGAAGTATAGTTCCGAAAGCTTGCAGTGATTTGTTCTGGAAAACAAACAAAATATTACAACTAACTTACCGCAACTGCGATGGATTCACAACAGTTATGTTGAAGGATGCCATCAAAGAAGTGACTTATGAACCCATTTTCGTTAACAAGTAAATGAAGAACAAGACAAAAAGGTCAATGATGGTCGCCACCAGCTGCTGTGAACTTCTGTTTTTGGGAATGTTTTCAACTTTTTCTTTCTTTCCCTTGACACTGGACATTTGAGTATATGTGGTAAGATTGCTGTTTGTATTATGTTATTTACTAATAGTTACCAATAAAATTGAAGTAAATTGTTTGCGTGGCCACAACTGCTATTTGTCAAAATGATTTTATTCTTTCTATATTCTTTACTAATTGTCTATGTTCTTTACTTTCTGAATATGTTTTGATATTGAGGTGTTTAGATAATACAAGGATTTTAAAAACTTCCTACCGCTACAATTTTTGCAGGTTTTCTTCTTCATCTTCAAGAGAAATGCTTATCATCGTCCATTTATAGCATTGCTTGCTTGTTTATTTTCAATTCTTTATAATGTTTACCATAGTTGAATTGATATAGGATGTATTTATAGGATGTATTGGTCTAGGGTCGATAAGATTTATATTATATTCTGCATAATGTTGATTATAGTCGAATTGATTACTATTTTAGGAAGAAACAACTGGTTGTATAAGAACTTTTGCATCAACAATTGACATGTTACTGCAAGTCATCCTGGGCTCACTAGGAATTATTTGTTCTGTAGATACAAAAATCATAAACAAATCTTTACTCCCTCCCGCTCTAATACTCTACATAATACTATGCATAAAACCAAATATACTATAATCATCATTAATATAAATATATATCCAAGTTCCTATCTCTGTATTTCTGAAATCAATTTTCAGTTGAAAGTTGAATTCTATTGGCTTAATTTGAGTGATCTCGTATATCATAGCCAATAATCTATAGTAGTTGATATTTTTTGAAACAGATATAAATCGGACCCTTCTACCGTGATATTTTTCTGAACCATCAGATAACATAACTTATGATCCTTCATGCCGAAGACCAACAGGTATTATTTCAGCTACATACCTGAAAATTAATACAAATTAATAATTAATATTTATAACTTTTATAATAAAAAATAATATTTATATAAAAAATTATTTCTAATATAATGACTAAAAAAAATTTAACTATTAAACAATAATTTTTAAAAAATTTGTTTATTTTATAAATAAATATACAAATAATTATATATTAAAATATAATAATAATTATACAACAAAACGTGTGCACATTGTTGGTTGTGAACCCAGTGCACTTAATAGTGCCCTAGGTCCGCAACCAACCTAGGAAACTATTTTGCCAATCCAGGGCACTATTGTAGCCCTGGGTTGGCTGTCTAACTCATATTTGTATGCCGACATCTGGCACTATTATAGCCCTAAATTCTCGACATATGAACAGAATATTTAAGAATCACTTAATTATTTTGTAATAACATTCATACACTTTTAAATTAAATATAAATTACAAAATTTAAATTCTAAAAATTTATATTTTTTTTCAAATTCGAACTTGAAAGTTGAAATATGAATTTTTCACTGTTGTGTGAGCTGTTCAAAGAGGAAAAATTCGACTAAGAAGAAAAATTCGACTAAGAAAGACATGAAAAAATAAAAAAAAATGAAATCAATATCTATTTATAGCCTAAATTTAAAGTTTAAGAACAAAATTGTCCAAAGTGATTATTTTGTTAAAAATGAATTAAGGTTGTTCAAAAATATAAAGAGAAATCAAAATAAAATCATTTTTAAAATTTTTCGTTCTTTGTTTCTTTGTTGGTACAATGGTTTCAGATTATTAATTGACCATGACCCCATTGTAGAAGGAATCTAAGGAAAGAAAATTAAATGTTGTGCAGCTGGAAACTATCCATAACAATTGTGTTATGACTAAAGCAGAGGCCATCAAAAGGATTAAAGGTTTCATTGACAGCACAAGGACAGAGCTCTGGAAACTTGTTTTACAAGAAAAGGGAAGCATATTTCCGAAAGCTTGCAGGGATTTGTTCTGGAAAACAATCAAAGTTTCACACATAACTTATCTCGACAGCGATGGATTCACTACTGATGGGCTGAAAGATGCGATCGAAGAAGTGACATACGAACCCATTTATGTTAACAAATAATAAGTAAATGCAGAACAAGATCAAAGAGCACCATGTCAATATTAGTTGCCACTATCTTTCGTGGACTTATGTGTCTGGGAATGTTTTTAACTTTTTCTTCGTATCTTTCTATGTTTTGTATGTATGAAGTACAGTAAGCAGAAGACCTTGATATTGGACATTTGAGTATATGCTGAAAGATTGCTGTTTGTGCTTGTTAATAGTTATCAATAAAATTGAAGTACTCTGTTTCTGTGGCCACAACTGCTTTTTGCCCACTTGATTCTATTCTTTCCATGTCCTTTACTAGTTGTACATGTTCCTGAATTCCTGAATATGTTTCCATGGCATTTTCTGTAGAGAATCATTTTCAGCCGACTTTGACAAAAAACCAGTTTTGTTAGAGCTTAATATTATTTTTTGGGTCGGAAATTTAACATCCTTTGCGTCTTTATGCAAGTATGCTTGTTTTCTGTCTATCTGTTGTCAGGTTCCTTTTGAAAACAAAACCAAGTGGCACTGGATACAGGTGAGTATATCTATGTACGTTTTTGGACATCATGTTTTCTATTTGGCCTTTTTGTTTGAAGAGTGTTTGCGAGATCAAGCTTAAATTTAACAAAACAATATCCTCCAGCTGAAGCAGGTGGGTTGTAGAGAATGGACTGGATGAACTAAAATTTGCCAGGCGGAAACAAGCCTTTTGTTACTTCTCGGCGGCAGCTAATGTCTTCTCTCCTGAGCTGTCTGATGGCCCTATGATATTATGGGCCAGAAGTACTATTCTTACAGTAGTAGTTGATGACTTCTTTGATTATAGAGGTCCTTATAAGGAACTGGAAAACCTTGTACAATTGTTTGAGAAGTATGTTCCATTATCCCTTTCCCTTTTTTCAATTTTCTTCTATTGTTTGAGGAGTAAGTTTTCCAGGGCCTTAGCTCTCAGAGGAGGTTGTCAGACGTCCGGAAATGCATAATCTATACAAGGTCACGAGCATTTGTGGGAGTCTACTCAATGATGCCCGAACTGTTCAGGTATGTGCATATGCTTTCATTTATTCATTTGTTTCGGAATCGTTATTTAATTGTTGATATAATGGTTTTTGATTATCAATTAATAGGCCATGACTATGCTGCAGAGAAAATCAGAGGAAAGGAAATTAAATGTTGTGTCAATTGCAAATTAGAAATGGCGATGGTGTTATGACGGAAGAATAGTTCATGAAAAAGATTAACCCGTGTTATTGACAAGAGAAGGAGAGAGCTGCGGAAAGTTGTTTATTAAGGAAAAGGGCAGCACAGGTCCGAAAGCTTGCGGGGATTTGTTCTGGAAGACAAGCACAGTGTTTAACCTAACTTACCTTAACAACGAAGGATTCGCCACATATAAGTTGAACGATTCGGTCAATGGAGTGATTTACGATTCCATTTTCATTAACAAATAGTTAAGCAGATGTGGTACAAAATTCAATGAGCAAAGTCGGTGTTATTAGTTGCCACGCTCTCTTATTCATTGACTTGCATTTTCGGGCACGTTTTCAAACTTAAAATCATATTAATAATGGTTCAGTAGAGTTGGTATAACTTGTCCCATCTCTTTAGATGTATTCAGAAAGTATCATATATCTAAAATTATATATTTAATTGCCTTTGTATTCTGTATTGATATTATGGCTAAGAAAAACAAAAGAATGCTTTGCAAGCTTCCTTGCAATGGAAGTTCTGTATATTGAACAATGAATGGATGGCTGTGTGTTACAGACCTCGAATGAATTCTAATTCATTTACAAGATATATAATATAACTAGTTACAATGTTTACAGCACACCAGTAAAAACAAATGTACAGTGAGCATAAAGCATAAAGCAAACGACCGCTGCAGCAAGAGTGATGTGCCGAGAAAAGCATTGCTGTATGCACTGCTTGCTGCAAAACCGATACTGTCGTCATCTTCACAATTTTCCTGATTGCTAAGTAGGCAGGCTTGTGGACTTAAGTCCTTTTGTTGAATGTGTACATCAGTAGCTGCAGAGTTGCTGATATGGATAGCAGAGTTGGCTGCATACATGGAATTAATACTGGAA
Organism: Xylocarpus granatum; assembly: GCA_019650275.1. Classification (NCBI taxonomy): domain Eukaryota; kingdom Viridiplantae; phylum Streptophyta; class Magnoliopsida; order Sapindales; family Meliaceae; genus Xylocarpus; species Xylocarpus granatum. The sequence goes on from BNST01001003.1 coordinate 358,836, forward strand.
GTTCAAAACTTATCTTATCTTTAAATCTTATCTTTGATTTAGGCTTATCATTATCTTTAATTTAGGCTTATCACTTATCCTTTATTATGTTTTCAACTCTATATAAAGAGCAATACAATGAATAAAAATTTTAAAGAGACTTTTCAGAAAACAATATCTCTCTCTCTCTTTTTTTTTCTCTTTGCCAGTTCACAGTGCTAAACAACAACAGTTTGGTATCAGAGCTCTCTTCTTAAAGGGACTTGTGAGTGAACCAAGTGTATCCCATTAAAGACCTAAACACTTTGTTTTAATCCATTCAATATATGGATTCTGAAACACCTTTCACAGCACTAGCACCACCTGTGTTTAATGGTGATAATTATCATGTTTGGGCAGTCAGAATGGAGGCACACCTAGAGGCAAATGATCTTTGGGAAGCTGTTGAGGAAGACTACGAAGTTCTTCCATTGTCAGACAATCCAACATTGGCTTAACTCAAAAATCATAAGGAGAAGAAAGCAAGAAAGTCAAAGGCAAGAGCTACTTTGTTTGCTGCTGTCTCACCAGCAATTTTTACCAGAATTATGACCATGAAATCAGCATTTGACATCTGGAATTTTCTCAAGAATGAATACGAAGGAGATGAAAGGATCAAGGGAATGCAAGTGTTGAATTTGGTAAGAGAATTTGAGATGCAGAAAATGAAAGAGTCAGACACAATCAGGGAATATGCTAATAAACTTCTTAGCATTGTTAACAAAGTAAGATTACTTGGTTCTGAGTTTTCTGATTCTAGAATAGTACAAAAAATACTTGTAACTATTCCTGAAAGATTTGAAGCTACTATTTCTTCCTTGGAGAATACTAAAGATCTGTCAAGAATTACCTTGGCAGAACTTCTAAATGCTTTGCAGGCTCAAGAACAAAGAAGAATAATAAGGGCTGAAGGTTCTGTGGAAGGAGCATTGCAAGCTAAATTACAAATCAACCAAGGAGAAAAAGGCAAGAAAAATAAAAACAAACAAAAGAATTCCAGCACACCAGAAGCAACTGCTGACACCATCAACAATAATGGAGGAAAAAATAAAAAATTTTCCTCCTTGTAAGCATTGTGGCAAAAAAGGGTCATCCTCCTTTCAAGTGTTGGAAAAGACCTGATGTCAAGTGTGATAAGTGCAACAAGCTGGGACATCATGAGAGAATCTGTAAAAGTAATTTTCAGTAGAAAAATGAGGCTCAAGTTGCAGATCAACATGAAGAGGAAGAGCAGCTATTTGTAGCAACTTGTTTTACAGGCAGTAACTCAAGTGAATGTTGGCTAATGGATAGTGGTTGTACCAATCACATGACCTATGATCAAGAGCTTTTCAAAGAGCTAGACAGATCAGAGGTATCAAAAGTCAGAATTGGCAATGGTGAGCTCATTCCTGTCAAAGGAAAGGGAACTGTAGCCATTGAAAGTTGCATAGGTACAAAATTAATTACTGATGTTTTGTATGTACCTAATATTAACCAAAATTTGCTAAGTGTGGGACAATTAATTGAAAAGGGATTTAAAGTCATCTTTGAAAATAAACAATGTTTAATCAAAGATGCAAATGATAAAGAAGTTTTCAAGATTAAAATGAGAGGCAAAAGTTTCTCACTTGATCTAATGAAGGAGGAACAGGCAGCTTATCCCATTACAGTAAGCAATACAGAGATTTGGCATAAAAGGCTAGGCCATTTTCATCATGCTGCAGTACTGAAGATGCAAAGGAAGGAGTTAGTTCAAGGCTTACCTCACCTCGAGACTGAATTACCAAGCTGCAGAGTTTGTCAATACGGCAAGTAGGCAAGATTACCCTTCAAACAAGCAGCTTGGAGAGCAACTCAAAGGCTGCAACTGATTCACACAGATGTGGCAGGACCTCAAAGAATTTCTTCACTCAAAGGAAGTAAATATTACATTGTCTTTATAGATGATTTCACTAGAATATGCTGGATTTATTTCCTCAGGTTCAAGTCAGAGGTCGCAAGTGTGTTTTGGCGATTCAAGAAATGGATTGAGAACCAAAGTGGCTGTAAGATCCAAGTTCTGAGGTCTGACAATGGCAAGGAGTACACCTCAGAAAAATTCAATTTGTTTTGTGAGGAAGCAGGCATTGAGCATCAACTTACAACTCCATACACTCCACAACAGAATGGAGTCAGTGAAAGAAAGAATAGAACAATAATGGAAATGGTCAGATGCATGCTTTACGAGAAAGGGTTGTCTAAAGAATATTGGGCAGAGGCTGCAAACACTGCAGTATTTTTGCTTAATAGACTTCCCACCAAAGCAGTAGATGGGAAGACTCCTTTTGAGGCCTGGTATGGTTATAAGCCCTCTTTGAAAAATTTTAAAGTGTTTGGATGCTTGTGTTTTACTTATGTGCCACAGATTAAAAGAGACAAGCTAGACAAAAAAGCTGAACCCGGTATTTTTGTGGGATATAGCTCAATATCTAAGGCATACAGAGTTTTTCAACCTCACACAAGGAAAATTCTAATAAGCAAGGATGTTCACTTCATGGAGAATGAACAATGGAGCTGGAATATTGTAGAAAAGCAGCTGATTACTGATCCTTTGCAAAATCAAAATGAGTTATTTGATGAACCTCCTGTAAGAGGCACTAGATTGCTTTCTGATATTTATCAAAAATGCAATGTTGCGTGTTTTTGAACTAGCAGGGTATTGGCTGCTTGATGTATCTCACAGCAACAAGACCAGATTTTTTGTATGTTGTAAGTGTACTTTCAAGATTTATGAATTGTGCAAATGAATTTCATTTTAAAGCAGCAAAAAGAGTTCTAAGATATATCAAGGGGACCTTAAGTTATGGCATCAAATTTTGTTCATCACAAAATTTCAAACTGCAAGGTTACTCTGACAGTGATTGGCAGGATCCTTAGATGATATGAAAAGTACCTCAGGTTATTGTTTTCAGCATTGGATCAGGAGTATTCACTTGGTGTTCAAAAAAAACAGAAAATAGTTGTGCAACTCAACAAGCTGAAGCAGAGTTTATAGCTAGCCAGCAACAGCTGTTAATCAAGTCTTTATGGCTAAGAAAAGTTCTAATTGATTTGAACTTGGAACAAAAGATGAGTACAGAGGTGATGGTAGACAATCATGCAGCTATAGCCATTTCCAATAATCCAGTTTTTCATGGAAAAACTAAGCATTTAAATTGTTCTTTCTCAGAGATGTTCAAAAGAATGGTACAGTATGTTTGAAGTATTGCAAGACTGAAAATCAACTAGCAGATATCTTCACTAAAGCTCTTCCTAGAAGCAGATTTGAGTTTTTAAGAGAGAAACTCGGAATCTTCACCTACTGATGCAAGGAGAAGTGTTGAATGTGTGCATCAGTAGCTGCAGAGTTGCTGATATGCTCTGATATGGATAGCAGAGTTGGCTGCATACATGGAATTAATGCTAGAAGTTTAAAACTTATCTTATCTTTAAATCTTAATCTTTGATGTTAGGCTTATCATTATCTTTAATTTAGGCCTTATACTTATCCTTTATTATGTTTCAACTCTATATAAAGAGCAATACAATGAATAAAAATTTAAAGAGATTTTCAGAAAATATATCTCTCTCTTTTTCTCTCTTTGCCAGTTCACAGTGCTAAACAACGCCACCTTTATTCATTTTCAACTATTATAGTCCCTGTAACTCGGCTATTTTGTATTTTTCGGTGTCTGTATTATCGGATACCCTTTCAATTGTTGATATAAACTATGGTATTACTTCACATTTGTGATCAGCTTAGCTTACTTGCCAACTGAATACTGCCTTGCCTCTCCCATGGTCTTCTTCTGTCACTGTCAGGTTTCCTCTCTCCTTCAAATTTTTATCGGGTTTTTCTCCTTTTGAGGTTGACAGCGTTGCCTAGTTGTGGTAAATATCAGGCAACCCCAACCAGGTGGTTGATTACGCATTTAAAGTAGGTGGCTGACAATAACTCAGCAACAATACAAAATTTTCCCCCATGTTTAATAGTATTCGAATGCTGAGTATTCCTGACATTCAAAGACAACAACCTTTTATTATTAAATGGGAATCCAAATTTAGCAAATGCTGACTTTCTCTATACTGGCGAATGAGAAGAAAGCAATCATTGAATTTATGTAATGACAGATATCAACTTCTCTTGTCTTTATGTAAGTTTTTCTTTTCTGTCTCTGTCTCTCTTGTTTTACATAAATCTTTTTTCTCAACGCTTTGCTGATATATATGTGTGTATATATATATTATTTATATACACACTGTAAATAGATTAATGTACTGGCAATTCATTTCTGAACTGGACATTGCCATGGCTCTCTCTAGCTCTTACAATCTTATTAGCTCTTCTTCTTCTTCTCCTTCTGTGTTAGGTTTTCTCTCTCACACATTCTTTCCTTCCAATTTTCAGTGGATTTATTTTTATGATTAGACAATGCAAAACTTTAGAGAAAGTAGCCTTATAGGGAGTTGTCTCCGCCATGACAGTTGCATAATAAATATATGTAATATTATAAGAATGGTGGCATTTGGGTCATGTATAGAGAGAACTGGGCGGGGTCAGTGAGAATGAGGAGAGTTAAGAAAGGGATGGAGAGGAGGGTGGGAGGCTGAAGCGGCGCAGGCCACGACGGCATGGCCGTTGATGCGAAAGGAGGAGGCCGTCTACACATTATGTTTATTATTTAACGAGTGTTTTGGTATTTCCACATTGATTTGGCGCGCAAAAATTTTTTTTTGTGCTAGTCAATTATGGTAAACCGTTTAATTTAGTTGGAGAAATTACGACTTGCCCTTGAATCTTATAATAAATTAGAGATGTTTGCGATAATGATCAAAATTGATAGGGAGTAAACTAAAATTGGAAACAAAGTTGAATGCTTTATTACTGTCAGCTGATAAGGTTCAATTTTGATAAATGGATTTTTTCATCTTAATCTCTTTTTGGATGCATGATTGATTGCTAATGCTAATACATATTACGTTTGCAATCCCCTTGACTTTACTTTTTGTGAAGCAGAAACTCTGAATCCCACATCGAAATTGACAACACAAGTCAACAATAATGTTCTGGTACATGATCTTACGTCTTGTGTCCGTAAAACGAAAGGATGAATGTATAAACAGTATTCCTGTAACATGTTCTTCTCAATGAATGCAGTGCTTTGAGACCACTAAAGAAAGCATCAAACAAATGTTTGATAAGATTGAACTCTCTGTTTCTTCGTATGACACTGCTTGGGTAGCAATGGTTCCATCTCCCGAATCACCACTGTCACCTTGTTTTCCACAGTGTGTGAGTTGGTTATTGGATAATCAACTCCATGACGGTTCATGGGGTCTTCCTAATCGCCCTTCGTGGTTGGTCAAGGATGCTGTCTCATGTACGTTGGCATGTGTGCTTGCACTTAAGCGATGGGGTGTTGGCGAAGAGCAGATGAACAATGGTATTTTTCATCTTTGGGTATATGTTTCTTAGCAATTTTTTTGTTCATTAGTGTAAGCTAGATTAATGTTGT